>CP054668.1:42984647-43584647 GCA_013348765.1 Carpinus viminea | reverse complement strand
ATAGCATTGGAAATGCATAAATGCATTTGTTAAAGTAATAAATAAAATAACATATCGAGGAAGAATATTATTTAGACAAAGAAAGAGAGAACAAACCAAGGAATTTATGGTGCTTAATTTACATCCACCGTTATAAAGTCTAAATAATAGGGCTATATTTGATATATTGTATTACAATGGAGGCATTTATACATAAGTTGTGCCAAATAAGGCAAGGTGAAGTGTACATGTACATGTACACACGACTAGTGGGAATTTGAAGATACTTATAGTTAACATGTGGTTTGCTATAATCTAGAAAAATACAAGAGACAAACTTAAAAGACTGACTGATTTAACCAACTAACATTTTAGCGACTTAACCGATTTTTTTAGTTCGGTAGGCAAAAAGACCCATACTATCACCGATTTAACTGATACTCACAACCAAAGACTCTTAGAAGTTGAAAATCAAAAAATTTATTAAACACGGCAATTCAAAAAAGACTTGGAACAATTAACAGACGATGGCAGGCTATTAATCAAGTAATATGCGGTGACAACCGCATCATTCTAATATTGTAAAGGGACATGGGAATAGGCGAAGCTTCCTTTCCAAAAACAAAAAAACAAAAAGTTACTCGACAACTAGCTGGAAATAATTAAGGGTATCCATTTTATGACGGGAATAGGCAAAAGGAGAGAATTGATCGATGAGTTATATAGATATTGATGCAGCAAAATACTCCTATAATGGAATAATAATAATAACCTTTTATGTAATATTCAGAAATTCTCAAACAGGATCCTCTCTAGTGTGTAATTATTCACCCCTTTAAAAGAGATGAATTAATAAAATGCCCTTAGAAACAAAATACAAGGAATATACCAAGATTCTGCAAGGCTGGCCACCAATACCCAAGAAAGCAGAACCACAGGTCCACACCCACCGCTGGTCTCAACATCAGGGTGGGCTAAAAGGGCTAAAAAGGGCTAAAAGGGCTTGGACCACGGCAAGGATACCAATGCTCCTGGCTCAAGCCAACTCCCACTACTGTCAACGTGTCCCCTACCCATTCCCCCACGTGGCAAACCCTCGTTCGCAATATATTGTGAAGTAGTAATTAAGGAAATTCTAAACATATATATTCTCCCATTTGTATTCTTCCTCTGATCTTTCTGTGGCACCAGATATAAATATATATATAAATATATGAATATGTATATATCGTCCAATCAGTGTAATAATGGGAGGAGATCTTCTGGTGATGCTGATGAGAGCCTTTATGATAAAGCTTCCCAAAGCAACACTTGTTTGTTGGTTGCGAATATCTCCTTTCCACCCCCCACCTTTTTCCTTTCACACACCGTCCTTTTTTCATTCCTTCCTTCCTTCCTTCCATCCTTCAATGATTTTTAAAGTTTCAAATAATTTTCCCCTAAAGTTTTCTTCCACAGAGAATAGGTTATAGGTGTTGCTAGCTTCATCTGACGTCCGCTGAATATAAATTTAACATATTATTATTAAACTTTTTGCATGCGAGCTAGATTATTATTTTTGTTTAATCAAATTAACTTTTGACTCAAATGGCAGAAGAATCTTAACGTAAGTCTATGTAACCTATATACACTCCCATATATATATATGCTTATTAATATTACCTAACCTAACATATAATATATATATCTCGTGTAAATTGTAAAACAATTTTTACAGCCATAATGTCCTTTTGGACCGAACATTCTTTCACCATCAAACCAACATGTCATTCGTCTTTGAAAAGTTTTAAGCATGTCTACTTTTTGTTGCATGTAGCCTAAATGTCACTTGTTGATCAATGCTGAAACCGACAAACATACGATCTTATTGGAACATAAACTCAGAATACTACAATATTTTTTAATTTTATTTATTTATTTCTGTACAATTTATAGCTGGAAATCACGATATTTTGCTTTCTTTGAGGCAAAGTATATAGAATATAGACTATTGGACAAGAAAGGTCTCATGCTCATACATAATCCTTTATTGTGAAAATGATTTGAAAAGTATGATGCACGTACACGTATAGCATTTGTATCGGGCATGCATCATGTGTAAATAGTTGTAGCCATTGCATTGGATTTCCTAAACTTAAATAATGGCTTTAATAGATATGTTGATATTTTCATTCATAGCGTTGTACGACAATGTTTGTTTTGATGTAAAATGTGTTTTGAATTTATTTATTTTTATTTATTTATGCTTGTTATGCTTGGTATGACCGAAAGACATGGTTAAACTGAAAATATTTTCGGTTGACTAAGAAAATTTTATATAATTTTTGTAAAATTGTTTACTTTTTCAAAAATTATAAACCATTTTTTAAGTTTGATCTTTTAATTATTGTATGCATTCTCTCTTGTAGCTCATTTTCTGCCACAATCGAAGATCATTGGAGATCATTGGCCGCTGCCAGAGGTCACCGGAATCTGCTAGTACTGGACTTCACCAGTTGCATGTGCTGATATAGGTTTCATATATAGATTTGTGTCGTCGTTGATGTAGGTTTTCATTTTTATTTTTAAAAAAAAAAAAATTACATACAGTTTCAACGACAAAAATGTTGTCAATAATATAGATTAATTTCATATATATTTTAGACTTTACAATATATAATCAGTGATGATATTTGTGATTATAGCTAGCTATTAGCTAGGAACAACCCACATGCACTAAAAGAAAGAAAGAAAAAAAAAAAAAGATAAAGAATTCACTTGGATAATAGCAACAAGATATCAACAAAATTTTTGTAGTACAGTTGTATTTCCTTAAACTAATCAAAGAGGATTACTAAACAGAATTATGTCCCATCAACCTGAATATATATATACAAATTAATAATAATTGTTAGTTAGAATATCCTAATTAAGGGGAAATTATCAAATTTGGCGGCTACGTTATCGTGATAAAACAAGGTACAACTGCAGATCAAATTTGGCGGCTACGCTGTAGTGGTAAAAGAAACAGCATGGTACAGTAAAAAAATAAACTGAGAGGAATTTAAAGGTCGGAGAATGCTACCTCTTTGTCTTGTGGTCGGTCACCCTCACCTCTAGCTACCATGATAATAGGAGAAACTATAATATAAGAATCCACATATCTTAATTTCAAACTGTTAGTAATTTGGTACGTAAAAATAAGATATTTGAAATGAGATTTACTCATCTGTTTGAATAAATTTTACTGTACCCAGATACATGCTAACAGGTGAGTTTCATTTGGCGTCTTTCTTATATATTTCTTGTTCAAGTTATTAACAATTTAGACACATAATTGCTATGATCGGAATCCAACTTAAACGTACACCAATATTTAAGTGGATATATGATTAGATAGCTAGTCCCGCGTAGTGATGGATGTTGTGCATGAGCATGTGGACGAAATTTGTTATGGAATCCAACTTAAACGTACACCAATATATTAGCTAGCTAGTCCCGAGTAGTGATGGATGTTGTGCATGAGCATGTGGACGAAATTTGTTATAAAAAAAAGAAAGGATATATATATATATATATAGACGAAGAGGGGTCGTCTCCTAGTAGACATCCAATATATATGTATACATCCTCACAGTCATGGCTGCTTTAATTTGCTGTGTGCAAGTGGGAATCAGAGACAGAACCATATGCTTTATTTCCATAACCTTTGGTCCCCCTTTTGATGACATTTGTTTATTGGAGCAACGCGTAGCATCAAAAAGTTTCTTGCATCTTATTATGTGGCTATTTCCTATTTGTTCCCTTTGGTTGCAATGCAGATTCCACTCCAAATTCTTCCCTTTTCTTCTTTTCTTCTTTTTTTCTTCATTAGGGCTACACCGGGCCAGTACGTACACCACTCTCTATCTCTCTCTCTCTCATATATTTTCTTTTCTTTTCCTCCTTTTTTGGTGTCCCATAGTGATGAATATATATGTGGCAATCGATCGACGACACATTGTACGTGGATAATAAAATGATTTCTTTTTATATATATATATTTTTTATGAACAAGACAGATCGAGATGAGAGATCAATTTATTTATTTTGTGTTATTAATTAGTCCATCTTTCTTCTCTCATTTGGTACGTGAAAATAAGTAGTTAAGCCAACAGTGGCTAATTGGCAAAAAGAGATTTAATTAAACTGCAGTACTCTAGCTTCAACTTTTGAAATTCTGAAATTCTTTCCGTTTTCTAAGGCTTTCTCTACAAGCAAGAAAAAAAGTATATATTTATAAAGAGCTAGCCGTGAAATTTAGTGCAGAACAATTATTATTATTATTTCCAATAGATCATATATAATTATTTATGCAATATTGTATTTTGTGATCATCAGACAAGATTGGCCAGTAAATTTGTGTGCATGTTTTTATGCAAGTAATCTTGAAAATAAAAATAAAATTCTTACGAAAATTTGGAAGAATTCACGAATGAGATCTCTGAAGTATAGCTCTCCACAGGGCCGCGGCTGCTGTTTAAGACCTTCAATTTAAAGATTTAAAAAAAAAAAAAAAAGAAGTTATTCTAGGTGAACTTGGGAGTGTGCAAATGAAAGGCTGTAAAAGGTCTTGGGAAAAATAAAATGAGAGAGGGTGATGTGACATGTTATAATTAAGAGCTTAGAAAAAAGAAAAATAGAACATGTGACATGGGATATCTGAAACCTTAAAACATTCCAAACTAAAGCATGTACCAACATTCTTTTTTTGATATACTTTCTTTTCTTTTAAAGTAATGTTATATATTATTCTTTTATTTTTTTAAAAAAAATTATGTGACTTAAAATCAATAATAGATCAAAATTTAATCATAATTCATTTCAAATTAGCAACTAAAATAGCAAAATCTTATCCATTTAATTTGAAAACAATGTTTAAGATTCAAAAAATCAATGGTATTGAAATTATGGTGGAGCATCATAAGGAATTGACTCGAAGATCCCATGACGGAGTTGGGAAAGGATGGGCGATTAAAATCGCAAGGTGTGTTGGAATTTCGGGACCTCGAGTGCTTTAATATATATGGCTTTCTTTGGCAAACGAAGGGTGGCAATTGCCTCATAATTCATTAACTTTGCTTATGAGGATTTTCAAATGGAAAACAAAATTAGATGAGTATAAACAAGCTACTTCAAGAAATTGCATGATCAAAAGGTAGTCAATAGGGATGCATGCATAGATGGAATGTTCCTTCTTTGGGTGTGGCTAAGGTCAATAGGGATGCTACAATATTAATGGACGAAACAACGCAAAAAACGGGCGTGGATGTTTTTGTTAGAGATCATGAAGATAATGTCCTAGTAACCATGAGCTCTTCAAAACCTTATATTATAGATCTTGTAGTCACAAAAACAATAGCTGCCATGTACGTAGACTGATCGATTTTTTCTAAAGACTTGGGATTGTAGAGAATTCAACTTGAAGGTGATGCGTTGCAAGTAATGAATTGAAGGCTTTGCAAAAGGGAAGGAGAAATTGGTATCGTCATGGGAAGCTACTTGAAAAATGGCAAAATTTAAAGTTTATCTTATTTTTATAATTAACATGTGGTTTTTAAGTGAATTTAATTTAAAGCCTAGCTAGAGTTAACACTTCCAAAATACTCGTGTCCTAGCTAGTCAACAAAATCCCAATCCAACTCCTAATTTTCAAAGTTGAAGTCAAATGCTAAAGTATCTATTAATCTACTCTTATAGTTTATATGTTTACGCGTTATAACAGTAGTATTTTACTGTACAAGACACAAAAATCATAGAAAAATCTGAAAAATCAATCAAGTAGATAAGAATTTTAAGAAAGTCGATCTATATAGTGCTAGAAGAAGGTCCCTCACACATGCAAATGTGCACCATCCAATGGCCATTGAAACCCAATAGTTATTCCTGCTGATTTTAGGTCAAACACTATCTGCCATTTTAAAACACTTTTCATGTGTAAAAGACAATTCATGAAAAGTTGGCAACATTGGTCAATTTTGCTTTTGATTTCCAGCTTAGGCCCATCCCATTATGCACTAATATAATGCCTTTATAACTAAACAAAGATAAGTTTGCCGATGATGACGGAATCCTAATTAAATAACTACAATTAAATTAATTAATTATGATCAATGCTGATGACATGGCGCCACAAGCCTGCTTGTTGGTTGGCTATTGCAGCAGAAAATAAATAAACTATATAGGGGGGAGGGGGGGACAAGAATTATTTGGTAGTGCAATTAAGAAAAAAAGCTTTTAATTGATTAAGGATTTTTTTATATATCCGTAATCCATGGCTATAGAAAAATAATACTGACAACTTTTCAAAGAAGAATTAATCCAATTCCTTGGTGATCATAATTTTATATTTCCGTCAGTCAACTCCGAATCGATCCACCCATTAGAATGGGCTAGAAATAAACAATTATAATCATAATCATAAATATTATACATACTTTTATTTTCCAATCTATTTTTATGCTTAAATTGATTTTGTATTTGCTCGATCATGATCAGTACGTAGTTGACTCTCATTACCAAAATTAACCTGTTGACTTCTTAATTAGTTAAGAGAATCGTAATTTTCTTTTAGGGAACATTATGAATCATACTGTACCCGTTTTTATTTAACTATGCACATATTTAAATAATTTTTTGTAAGACCAAAGCATATTAGGGTACATCATAGACATTAGCCTTCTTTCTTAATTGGCTAGAGCCTAGATGTGAATATATAATTAAAATAGCTAGCTAGAAAATAACAATTAATAAAACTATTCTCTCAGCCGCCTAAGGAATAAAAAAACAGAAAAAACAAACATAGAGGAGGGAAGAACGGCTTCACCATTTTTTCTCCTCTCCCTGATAGCCGTGCTCGATGTCTTTTCTGTAGTCTCTTCCGGTCTCCGTTTCAGGTGGTTTTGGAGTTTTGTGTTTAGAGTTTGTTTCTCACTTGCCAACACGTGGATCTCATGCTCTAAGTCGTGTCTTTCCGGGATGTCTACGATGTCATGCTCTTTGATGCTACTTCTAATGGGATTTTGTTGTTTTTAGTTTTTTGCTTTGATTTATTTATTTATATTGGGTTGAGGATGTAAGTTGAATCCTGACCTTTAGGCCAAGGAGGATTATATTGGTGTGAGAGATTATCTCTCACAGTCAGAAAATAAGTTTTGGGAATTTGGGCTATGCACCAGTGTCTTAGATTTAGTCTACCTGAAATAGATTTGTTTCATGATTAAAGTTGTGCATAGGTTAACGGAATCAAATGCGACAAAAGGATTTGATTGTAAGAATTGTATCTATGACTTTGTTAGTTTATAGCATTTAACTATGTTTTATCATATATAACTTTATATTCTATGATGTAAAGGCCGTTATGCTTTCGATATATTAATTGATGGAGAATGCGTAGAAAAGCCTAGAAACAAGACCTAAATTAAATAAATTATTATATTTGCTGCTGTGTCTCTAGCTAGAGGGTTATTCCACTATCGATCAAGCAAATTCTCCGATGAAGTGTCAATCTTTTCGTCTTTATATATATTATTATCTAATGTTCATCACTTATATAAATATGATATTTGAAAAAGCATCGGAATGAAACCATCATCATCGATCATCGATCCTCGCAGCCTCTTCTTTTTTCTCAACTAGTTAATTTTTCCCTTAAAGTCTCGAAAGAACGCCTATGGGATCCCTAGCTAGCTCTCATCTCCCCGGCCGGCTGGCCTATTGGATTCCCATTTATATATATATATACACTTTATTAAACTAAAAGCTACACTAATTATTCTCTAATGTTAACATTTTTTCTTGCACCGACTGTTGTCATCACTAGTGTTATCTTCATCGTGGAGTAAGCACATATTCAAATCACGGCATCTCAGGTGATAGATTATTCATCAATGTTAACATATTAATTAAATAATTAAATTTATTATCTTATGTAGATTAAACTTTTAAGATAATTGATAATTTAATATGAAAGAAAAAATCCATCGATCAGTCGTTTTATTTGAAAGGATGATATTAGGAGAAACTTCATTTTAAACCCATGAATTACTATACGCGTTTTGATAAGTCTCCCTAAACTTTAAAACCTCTCAATTTGAACCCAAAACTTTAATTGAAGTCAATTTAAATCATTTCGTTAGATTTTAAACGTTAAAAATGAGATAATGACGTTTATACACCTGACTTTTTTATAAAATTCTAAATTTAACCTTAATTCCAAAACTTTTTTTTTTAAATAATGAAAAAAAATAAATAAAACATAAAAATCAACTACACCACTCACCGGTCTCACCCTCATCCATATATTCAAAACGGGAGACCCACCTCAGTTATCTAAGTCCACAAAATACATATATTAGTTTTATATACGTCCAAAATATATATATGTTACTCTGACGTACACATATATGCCTCCTCCTCAGTCAAACATATATATACGAAAGTTGAACAATTTTGTAATTATCAAACAAACTTTGATGGATTCGTTTGCTAATGCTTTTTAATATTGTCCTTTAAGGATATTTAACAAAACGATTAAATATTTCTTCGCAAAACATTCGAAAATACTTTTTTCTTCTTAATATTATGTACGTCACGATCAAAATCAAAAATTAAAAATCAAAAAACGCCTTTTAAAAAGCATTAACAAATGATTTATATATGTTTGGGTGAGTGAAAACAAAATAGAAAACAAAGAGTAAGACGTAGTAGATAAGCTTTGTAGGGTTTGAGTGGTATTGCTTTATAGGCAGACAAGGCGCATCCGGGGCTGATTCTCTTTGCGTTCCTCGGTTTGTGGCAAAGCACGTAGGTTGGTTTTCTATGGCTCTCTCTCTCACTTTAAACCAACAATTACACGTGTAATCATATAATTAAGCAACTAATTAATCAACATCACAACCTTTTGGTATTAATATGATCATATGAGTGGTCGTCGGCGTCCGTCCTCTTCTCCATATACTCTACGTATAAACCACACGACTTTTCAATCCACAGGGCTAGCTTCACAAAGAGAGAAGGAAACGACAGGAAGGGGTCCCAAAACGCAGACGTGACGCCTTGAATTGTTTCCACATATATTATTCTTTCTTCGTCATTATTTTTGTTATATAAATAATATATAATTTTTGATGATGATGATGATGAGATTCTCAGTCAGCTGGCTCTGTGATATATATATCATCATGGGTTTCTGGCCGCCCAATCGGGTTTGCCGCTTTCAAAGTGATTACTTTGCTTCCTCCTTAAGCCATTTTCACCAGTCACCGTCACTTTCCGCCTTGCCTAAACGGTACATCACTTGTCTGTGGTACCTCTTCTTTTTTTAGCCGTTTTGGAGCTTCGCTATTGTGAGGTTTTCCTCACCTTCCCTTTGCATGAGTTCTTCCTTATTTCCTCTGTTGCGCCCATATTATTATTATTATTATTCGAGAAAATTATTCGTTTAGGCTCTATTTGTTTTGACCTATGGTAAGATTGAAAATCTTGATCAAACTGAAAATCATTTCGGTGGCTGGCAGCCAACAACAAAGAATAAATTGCAACAAAAAGTACGTACGAGAATGAAATCGGGTACTGTGGGGATTGAGATCCCCTTCAATTGGAGAGAAATTAGAGAATCTCCAATTGTTAATCGTGGCCTTTCATTTTAAATCTAATAGTCTATAAAATATCAGCTACTTTTGTTTAATCGAGGCATTAAATACTGGCTTTTGTTTTACCGAGATTTAAATGCTTTTATAGATCATTAGATTTAAAATAAAGGGTTATGATTAACAATTGGAGACTCTTCAATTTCTCCTCAATTGGAGGGGATCCAGATCCGTATTGTGGACCGAGAAGGACAATTTGAAACTAGAAAAATAGTTTGTTTTTCTTTTTCTTTTTTAAAAAAAAGTAATATATTTTTACGGAGCTTAAAAGTACTATATTTCTCATTTAATGAGGAAACGTTTCAACATTTCCTTGAGGGTAGCATTCTCATTAAATGCTAAAACATATCTTATTTTTGATGTTTAGATAAAATGAATGACTAAAATTTATGAATTCAAAGAAAATTCTAGGGAATCTCAATCTTTGTTAAACAACAAGGCACTGCTCATGCATTTTGAATAATAATAATGATTGGTATTGAAAAGTAAAAAATTTTTGTCTTCTAGTAATTTTTTTTATTTAAATCGTAATAAAAAGTGAATGATTTTATCTAAAAAGTGAGAATATTTTAAGGTAATTAAATAGTGTTTAGGAGAATAGTGGTGTTTAACAAACAACACTAAAATATTGGAATAATTTCAGCTAGAGGTCATTTTCAGCTGAAATTATTTTCTAACATGAACATGATCTTATGTTGAAATAAATGGAGTGGAGCCTTAAATTATTAGCTAGGTACATGAGTAATCTCATTCGATGAAAACGAAAGTAAATTAATTATCAAGACATTAAGCAATCTTTGGGTCATTTTCAAAGTTCTTTGAGAGGTAAGACGTAAGCTTCCATGTCACGAAGCAGTGGGAAGCTGAATCACTTGTATTGCATTGGCATGCACAAATTAAACAGTTTCAAGATACAATTGAACATTAACGTGAAGAATAAAAATCACTTACATGCATGTATATATAATATATGCATGTACAGAAGAAATTACTATTAATTATTCTGACTCATAATGGCACCCCACCCAAGGTTGCTCTCATGCTCTTAAATTACATTCTAATTAAGATTTGTTTTTAAATTTTTTAATGAAATTAAGAGGACACCATTAAGACAATCGGACAATTTTTTACACGAACCCAACACAAAATTATAGGATTAAATTTGAAAGGTCTTAAAAATTGACCTATATCATCGTATACCTATGTTTCGACATGGCTCGAACCCAATACACGACACTAAAGACGGTAATTTTTGACACGAAACTAGCTAGAAAATTTAATGTAAATGATAGGGTTTGATCTGTTTAATTAAATAAATTGAGTTTTAATTAACTTATACAATCTTAAATTAGTATCTCGGCGCAACTCAAACTCAGCACGATAAGACAAATTACCATTAGAACTCAAAGATGTGAGCTTGTACTATTCGGTATGTATATGTACATACACAGTGCGATCTGCCATCACCAAATCCTGAAAACTGTGTGCTGCATATCGGTTGAATATTGGACCTTTTTATCCACTTCACCATAAAAACTGATGATACATCATACCCCATTGAAGACAACATTTTATTATATTTAAAAATCTTCGTTACTAGTTTTATTCTTTTTAAGTAGGAATAAATTAAAGGCTGAAAACGGCTATTTTTATTCCTCACTAGCTAGTTAGTTGATGACAACTCTATACTTCTCCGAATTCAAAGGAAATTGTTTTTTCTTTTCTTTTCTCTTAATCATTGAGATTACAAGTCGTTTTCAGAAATTAAGGGCAGATATCAGGCTGTGTCTTCATCCAGATTATGGGCGGTTCCAAAAATTTATATCAATTCATCACAATCATGAATACAACTGTAACCCTATATATATTCATGTTGAATTAATCAAGTTGATCAACATCTTTTGCTTTTGATTTCAGTGAGAGCACATGTGAACCAATATGAGGCTTCCTTCTCAATATCCAAACTCTTTTAATTTTATTTTTTCGCTTTTATCGTACACTTTTCTGATAAGAAAAAAAAAAAAAAAAAGAAGCCAATGAGAGAGTGTCGTTTCATGGTGGCGTAGGCGGGCCCCATTGGACAGGGTTCCAAAGCCTTTTTGGCTCCCTACAAATACCCTCACTCCCCTCTTTCGCCATCATCCACAGCCACTCCTCAAACATCATATTCGTCATCCCCCACACATCCTCCTCTCCTTCCTTGCAGCTCGCACCCAACGGCTGTTGGATGTGCTGTTGCTTGCCATAGGTAAACAATTTCATCTCACATACTTGCTTTGAAATTCTTAATTTTTTTTTTATTTTTCATAATTTGGGTATTCGGGTTCGTCCTGACTAAATTTCTGAGACACCGTGTAAAGCGTTTTCGCTGTACTCGATTTTCGAGTATAAAGGGTATTAAAATTTAGTGCTTTCGCCCGCGAAAGTGACTTACCACTTGAGCCAACCGGCTCCGGACTTTTAGCAACTTGATCTCATCTTCTGCTTCTTGGGTTTTCGTTTATCTAAATTTTGGTCACTTCGTTTTTGTGCAGCTAAACTTGTGCTTCTCCTGTGGTGAATTTCCGGAGATGTCGACTCCTTTGAGCAAGAGCCTCCGCTTCTCCTCGTTTCCAAACGGTGATGAGGAGGCTAAGGTTGTCGAGAAGCAGGGGATCGTCACCATTCTTGGGTCGGACTGCGAAAGAACCAAAGCTGCTTCTCTTCGGAGAACTCTGTCGGCAGACATGTCGTCCAAGAAATGGCTGGCTCAAAACGGCTTCTCTCTCATGAAAAAGATCGCGTCCTCTGAAAGAATCTCTGTTTCTTTAGCAGATTCGTCGTCCTCGTCGGAAGGAGAAGAAGACGAAGAAGAGAGGAAGGAGAAAATGGAAGGGCGAGCGCAATTCGATATGTGGAGCTCGATTTTGTCTCAGAAGGCAAACGAGGACGCATCCATCCCACTTCCTCCTCCTTATATTCACCCTCTTGTGAAGAGATCGAAGAGCTCTTTGAGCGAAAAGAGCCTCGAAATTTGCACGGAGAGTCTGGGGTCGGAGACCGGTTCCGATGGGTTCTCGTCGTACCCACCATCGGAGACGGGCGACGCAGTGGAAGAAGAAGAAGAAGATGAAGAGCAACAACTACAAGAAGATCTGAAAGCTTTTGATACAGCCGAGGAATTGATCAGGGTGGCAAAGTATAACAAATCCTCTGCTTCTTGTAATAAATCACAGGCTAAATCGTTCCCCCCACCTCTCCCTTCTCTCTCTCGAGAAGATGGCGCGTCTCTCCGCATGCAATCTCGCCGCGACAATGGCCGATTAGTCCTTGAAGCCGTCTCCATCCCTTCGCAGAACCGCTTCCGCGCTCAACGGCAGGACGGCCGCCTTGTCCTCACTTTCGTCGATACTACTCTCACAAATGAAGCAGAAAAAGATGAAGACGACGAAGAAGAAGAAATGGAAGATTTTGAAGAAGAACTCGAGGACTTCGAGGAAGTTTATGATGATGACGACGACGACGACGATGGTGAAGAAGAAGAAGAAGAAGAAGAAGAAGAAGAAGAAGAAGAGGATGAAGAAATTGGAATGGTTATAGAGCAAGCGCCAAGTAGGGTGATAAACGTGCACAGATTAGCTCTAATGATGAACAAGCCCATTGGGATTGCCGGCAGAAACCCGACATGGCCGCGCAGATTCAACGAAGTTGTCAAATTCGAAGACGACGATGAAGAAGAGGTGACAAAATCTCTGCCGCCACGGCCCCGCGTGGCTCGGCTCATGCCCTCGAACCCGGCAGCGCCTCCAACGGCAGCAGCTTCTTTAAATGCCTATGAGTACTACTGGCGGGCCAAGCCCGCAGCTCAACAGCCGCCGCCGGCGGCAGCCACCAAAAACAACCCCAACAAGCTCATCATCTCCAGAAACATTATTCCGGCGGCAAATGATCAGCAACAATCGCTTGTTCTTACGAGAGGCGGCTGCAAGGAGCCCCGACGGTCTCTCCTCTTCTGGGAGCCCTATTGCATTGCCACCTGATCCATACATCCTCTAATTTACCTCCATTGTTACAAAAAAATTACCATATTGTACCGCTTTTTTTTTTTATGTTTATTTTCCCACTCTCAGGGTTTGTGTTGTCAAAAACAAAAAAATAAAACAAAAAGACGAACCAAAGAAAAAAAGGAAAGTACTTTTGATTTAAAAAACCCAAGAGAAAGAGAGATGGTCGGATGACCCTAACAGTTGTATAAATTTCATCAGCGTCTGCTATTAATTAGTAACTAATTAATTAAAGCAAGATCTTTTGGCATCATCTTTGACTTGGTGGACTGTCTTGTCTGTGACCTGTCCCTGCATTATGATGGCTTCCTTTTCTTTTAACTTTCTCTCCTTTTGTTATTCCCAGCCAATTGGGTTCCAATATGAGTCATTTCCCTGGCCTAATTGAGCTTCATTCCGGGAACACCAAGATCCCCCCTCATATCTGCTGCACCTCTACAGTAGAGGATGAGTGTGATGGATATTTCTCTTTCAATAATGTAATAATTAATTTATATCCAAATACTAATTTTTAACACAATTCATGATTTCGATACGAATCCAATACAAAATTTGTATGAATCAATCATATCACATCTTAAAATAATAAACATTAAAAAAATAGTTATGATTATGGATTGTTATCATAAATAATGACTTTTGGAGGAGGAAGAGACGTCAAGAAAGACAATCACACAATCACATGTATATATATATATATATATATATATGTGTGTGTGTGTTGGTTTATGCTCATGTTATGTGTCTTTTTCTGTTGGCGGTGGCCGGTGGGGACCGTGGGGTGTACAAGATTTAGAAAATCAACCAGAAGTTACAGCTGACGATAAAAGCTTTCCAAATTTTTCCATTAATTGTTTGCATTTTCCACATGTTTATCGTATTCTCTTTTGTCTCAAATGTCATTACATCTGCGTCAAAAAATAAGCAATTGTAATTGCATCTTTCTTTTGATACATTCCCGTTTAATTTGCAGAATAGACCTTTGAAATAAACTAATTAATTCTAGGTAAATATAGTTATTCTTTTGTTTGGTAATATAATATTCTTTATAATAGTTTATTCTCATGAGACTATTAATCTCATACACACAAGATTAATTAATCCATTAAAAAATAAGTAGCTTAGCTAATCCTTAAGGAATTGAATACATTTTTTAAAAATACTCATATAATATATTTTTTATTTTAAACCTAAAACAAAATAAAAAGTTACAATAAAAAATTAAAAAAAGTGAAAAAAAAAGTTGATGACTTGACCACCCAATGGGGTGGTTGGCCACCCACAGAAGTGGTAGGAGGTTGTGCAACCACCACCCCATCGCATTTTGGGGTGGCTACAACAACCCCAGATTTGCTTCAAGGGTGGCTAAGCCCACCCCCGGAGCTCCTCTGGGTTGGTCACAGCCACCCCATGGGTCGTCGGGGGTGGCCGCATGCAGCCACCCACGAAGCTCCTATAGGGTGATTGTGGCCACCCTCAGCCACTTCTATGGGTGGCCATTTTATTTCATGTGTTGTTTTTTAGTATGTGTTCCAAAAAAAAAAATTTTTCATAATTTTGATTCAATTCCAATTTTTGCATGTGTGTTGTTACCAAATTAAGGAATAGAAATAATTATTCTATTCTTATTAATAGCTATTCATTTTCCAATAGACTAAACATTCCGCTCAAACCAAACGATACATTACCCTTTGACAATGGTAGATTAAGAGCATGCTTGAAATTGTGTTTAAGAAATAAAGTTTTTAAGTCAAAAATTATTTTTTTGACAAAAACTTCATTTTTAATTTTTTGCCAAAAGTGCGCTTTAGCCTTTTTTTATTTTTTATTTTTTGCTTTTTGGACCCATTGCTTTCAAGTTTTTTTTACCAAACAGATACTCTCTTTGTTTCAAACGAATTTTTTTAGTATTAAACGCACTTTTAAGCCTCTTAAATGCACACCCAAACATGCCTTAAAATAAGTGATACTATGACTTGTGAGGAACCATATACCTCCCGAAAAAATATACCTTGTAATGTAGCCTTTAATTTCATTTTTCCTCCGTAACTGTCATTTACATATTCAATGTTTTTGCAGGCATAAAAACCAGCAAAATACCACCAACATCCATAATTGTTCCATACAAAATATGACCAAAACAAAAACAAAATTAACTACACACACAATAAGGTCCATACACTACAAAATACAACCAACCAACTCAGTATTCCTATAAATGTTCCTCTTCTTGTTAGGAGATATATGGCCTTGTTTGTTAAACCCCTCCCCATTTCCTCACATTCCACCACACTATTTACTTAATCTTTTCCCAAAATAAAAAAAACATATCAAATCATTTACTTTTTATATCACATCATTTACTTTTTATTATTATTCAAATAAAAAAATCACTACAAAATAAAATTTTTTCACTTTCCGATACTATTTTTTCATTTTTCCATATCAATCATTATTTTCCTTTTTCATTTTTTTTTTAAAAAGTGAACAGTGTCGTGGGGGGTTTTCTTGTTGTTTAACACACCACCATAATATTTTTTTCACTGTACGTACTTTGAACACATTTTGAATTTAACCACCTTAAAAAGTTCGTGTTCCATTGAATCTTCATTCCTAGGAAGTCCAAAAAAGAGAGAAATTTAGAAAAGATACTTCAGGGATAACATGTAAAACAGAGGAAACAAATATACTCTACCAATTGAACATTAAGCTAATATCATTCAAACATTTCAAAATACAATCTAAATAAATTCCAAATCATTCCCATAAATTTCAAAGTCCAATATAGTATAATTGTCAATACTTTCATTTGGTGGAAGCTTAAGAGTCACTACAATTATGTACAAATTGGTCATATAATCAGCATAAAATTAAAGGGAGGAGAAGCAGTTTTAGTTAATGCAAGACCCAAACATCTCAAAATACAACCAGCAAACAAACATGTTTTTGTAAAAAGTTGCAAACAAAAGCAATGTCGAATTACTGATGGTCAAACGATACATACAAATTAGCAGCTTGTTCTTTTTTTTTCTAAACTTTTTTTTTTTTTTCTAAACAATTAGCAGCTTGTTCGGTGAAAGACATCTTCTAACCTCGTATAAGGTAAATTTTTTAAGCAATTCCATTGCTGCAATAAACTCCAGACTTTGTTATGCCAAGATCAGTACACAGAGATCTATATTTCAGTTAAAGTAAATCATAAAGTTACCATTTTTTTACAATTGATATCCGAATGTTTTGGATCGATCACTTGCAGCAACACTAGTGTGATCATGTATCAGACAACTCGAATACTTTCGGTTAGAGTTGGCTGCAGCTAGACAACTAAAATACTTCCAGTTAGACAACTTAAATACCAGTGTGATCATGTACTTGAACAGTAGTGTAGTACTAAACAAACTTCTTCAGTTTCAGTTGGAACTTATTTAGTTTGTTCTATTTATTCTGTTTTTTTCAGTCAAAGTTGAAGTTAGTCAGTTCTCAATTCTTGGTATCAATGTAACCGAGTATATAAGTAGTATTCATTCATTATTATCATTAAGGTTGAATATACAGAGAATAAAGCTTTCTCATTCTCACTCAACTTGCTCAACCTTCTTTCTTTCTTCTCTCTTCTTCTTCTCTTCTCTTCTTTCTTCTATTGTGCATTGCTCTGTTTCACGTCTAATTAACAAAGCAAGCTTTGCTTAACATGGTATCAGAGCCTTTTACAACTTTGTTATCCGTTGCTATCTTATGCTCGATGAAAAAATCATACCCCAAAAGCTTGATAATCCATTTTTTGTTGGGTAGGAGTTCCTATTTTTTGTTCTAGTAGGAATTTGAAACTTTGATGGTCGGTTTTGACCTTCAAAGTTTGGCCCAACATATAGGGTTTCCATTTTTTCTAATAGCACACACCCAAGCTAGGAGCTCATTCCCATAAGTTGATAGATGTAGAGCCTTACCCTTTAATGCTTGACTATAAAAAGCCAGGGGTATCTCTTTGTTAGAGACCTATTCAAAACCACTCACATATCACATGAAGATGAAGATAAACAACCTAATAAAGATAGATAGTTATCTTGTAATTATGTATTTGAAATCTCTTGTATATTATAGATAAGATAGGTATTTATCTTGTGATTGATAATCACTTTGTATCTCATAAGTCATATCTATTGAGTTTCTCTAAAACTTAATCTCATGTAGTCATCTTCTTATAAATAGAACACCTTATCCTATATTATGGTGAGACAGCAAACACAATTACAAATTCTCGAATGGTATCAAAGCAAATCTGGCTTTTGTTTTTTTTTACGATCCTCCAATTTTATTCTTCCCCTCATGGCTCCCTCTGTGTCCCACCAAACTCCTTCTCTAGTTACCTTTACAACCAAAGCATCTTCCAAAGAACATCAAAGTGGCTAAAATTATACTATATATATCATCGTTATAAGGGATCTATGTTGTACCTTAATATGTAAGCATACATCAAAGCCTCTAAGTCTACAACATAACTCAAAAAGTACTAGTTACCATTAGTACCCACCTAAACTTGCAATAAGTTCTCAAGCATCTCCCGAGTCAAATCTGCCACAATAACTAGATGTTTCGTGATATCCATCTTCTGCTAAACTATCTATAACAGCATAATTGTATATATTAAAAAAAACGGAAAATAATTCAATGGTAAGTCTGACGACTTAGTGAGTATAAATGCACATAATGTACCCGTCATTAAATGGTGAACTCAGTTATTTATAATGCACATGCAACATTACGAGATGACAGTTTATCATAGATGTGATATAGATATAATATATGCTTATAATCATAGGCAACCGAAATAATTCAACTATATAGTCTACCCGAGATATTATCCCTTCTCAACAAGGTTGACGTTGTCCCGAGGGACTTGTAATATAACACCGATGCCCCAGATACTGTACACTACCGTACATAACACTAGCGACATGACCAAGTCCGACCTCGGGTAGTCCACACCGCTAATGATGTACGTCCTATAGTAACCAACCATTAGGGAATGGTTGCGCTGGCCACGAAAACATTGGATCCAAAGCCCACATACACATTTGACCATTAAGTTAACCTGTATAGTAAGCTTATGGTCGTTATCCCGCATGTACCGATGTACCATGTCATACGATGCAATTAATCTTATCCATCTTTTACATGCATGCACTACAAAAAAAACAAGGTTTAGCAACACTTGGAATAGGGGCACTTTAATAAAATGTCCCTATAAAGGGACGTTTTAATGTGTAAACACCCTTATTTAATTAATTAAGGACACTTTTTATTGATACGTCTTTAATTCAGGATGCCTGCTAGTCAAGCATCCTTAATTAAGGACACCTAACAGTAAAGCACCCTTAAATAAGACTCAAATCAAATTAATTAAAGACACTTTCTATCCAAACGCCATTAATTCGAGGCGCCTGGCAGGCACCTTTAATTAGGGGCACCTATGTAATACCCCGATAAAAACAAACCTTTTTATTAAACAAAATCCTTTTCATAAAGAGCGTTTAACAAGGGCCTTCTATAAAGTTGCTTAGACAAGACCCAAGATCCTTACAGTTAACCTAATCATACTTTAAACCCTTAGAAAATAGAATCCAAACACTAACCCTCAAAAGGTGGATGTATCGCCTTGGTCGACGGACGTCGCTGCTTTGTAATCTTGAACGTCGGAGGACCACTGGACATATGCCTTGCAAATCATACAAGTGGACGTACGTGGGACCACTGAACGTATGCTACTTTTTAATTACCCTTTGGGTAATACTTGGACGTACGAGATACCCTTTGGACCACTGTGCAAGAACTACCGGACGTATGCTAGGGTTGCCGGACGTTTGCTAATCTAACAGAGAGGTGGTGGCAGACTTTCCCTATAAATACCCACCCCCACCTCTCATTTCTCACACCCATTTCCGCCCTCTGGTGTGCCCCTAGGCTGTCAGAACCCCTTTTCCACGTTTTAAGAGAGAATTTGTGAGAAATAGTGCTTCAAAGAGGAGTTTCTAAGGAGGGGAAACCATGTCCATGCTCAGCTTCGGGGTAATCCTTATTTCCCTTGTATTTAATACTATTGTAGCCTTTGGTTTATGCCTTGTTGAGTTTTCCAAAGTATTCATCAAGTTTCTCCTTAGAAATGATAATGTTTTCAAATGACTCTTTCAAAATCTCATTGTGTTGTGATTTCTTACGTTGCATATGCTCTTTTATTAGCTTAGAGGAGGTTTAGAGGTCTAGAAGTGCTATAGGAACCATGCACTGTTCGAATCTTAAAACAGTGTGCTTAACACACTGAGTGAATATACGCCATCAAGGCCGGATGTACGGTCAGTGGGCAAAGCACTAGTTTTTGAGTTTCACACGTGTATGCTTTAGCCTAGCTATATTTTTAGGATAACTAAGGCCTAGAATGACGGTGTCTTGTATTCGTTATGACAGGACTTAGCTTCGTCATAGGATTCGCTCGAATGTACGAGGTAAGTAGATACTTACACCTTTTTTACGTAAAACGTAGGATATGTTAGTTGACTGACCATGAGTATGATATGAGCATGCCTACTTTTTGTAATTACTTGGTAACTGTGTTATTAGTTAACTGTTAAGATGCCTCGTAAAATATGGTACGCTGGTACATGCAGTATAAACGGCCATGGGCTTACTATATAGATTGCATATTATGGTCAAATGTGTGTTATATGGGACTTTGGATTCATTGGTTTCGTGACCACGATGCAAACATTTCCAATGGTTCAGTCACTATAGGATGGACATCATTAGTTGGTGTGAGCCACTCGAGATCGAACTCGATCGTGCCACTAATGTTACATACAGTATATTGTGCAATAGATGGGGCACTGGTATTGTATTATAGGTCCTTTGAAACAGCACCAACTCTGCTAAGAAGAGGTAATATCTCGAGTAGACCATGTATGAAAGTTATGACTTATAATGCATTAACCTTTCTCTACATTAAAACAATAAGGTAATTGTCACCAGTTCTACACCATAAGCTTTGAAAACCCTAAAAACTATTAAATGGTGTATTAACGGCTTTTTGGTTATTACTCAAATTGCACATTTACTTTCATTAATTAGGTTCATGTCATACTTAAGCTATGAAGTTTACTTACTAAGTTGTTAGACTAACGTGGTTATTATTCTCTAGGTAACCTGGTTTACTGCTATGAAAGTGGCAAGAGATGCTACTGCCTGACTGGTTAGGCTTTTCTTATAATTACAGGTTTGTCTTTACTGTTTAGTAGTTCCATGTTCTTACTTAATGAATTATAGTGACTCAAATTTATTTACCTTCCCTTGCATTTACTCTGACAATTTTATAAGGTTGATTCCTCATTTGGTCATAAGTTGGCTTAAATGGGTGAATTGCCAATGACTCCACCGGATTAGTCGAGGCTAATTTTGGGGGGGTTACAGCCTAATAGCCAAGTGCCCTTAAATAAGACCCCAATTAAATTAATTAAAGACACTTTCTATCCTGACGCCTTTAATTCGAGGTGCCTATTAGTTAGGCACCCTTAATTAGGGGCGCCTAACAGTCAAGTGCCCTTAAATAATACCCAATTAAATTAATTAAGGACACTTTTTTCTAGACACCTTTAATTTGGGGAACTTGCTAGTCAAGCGCCTTTAATTAGGGGCACCTAACGGTCAAACGCCCTTAAATAAAATCCCAATTAAATTAATTAAGGACACTTTCTAGTAAGCGCCCTTAAATAATAAGGGCTCTTGGCTGAAAAGCGCCCCAAAAATTTTAGGGCGCTAGGCTAAAAAGCATTCCAAATTTTTTTTTTTTGGAAGCACAAACTTGTGTGCCTCCCTTGCTCTAAAATGTGCTCATAATTATTGGAGTAATTGATCCAATTCTTCCTAGAGCATCTCTATGATTTTATCCTTCTCACCAATACTCTCCAAGAGCCTTATATTCTCTTCCAACAATGCCTCGAATTGGCACACTATCCCTTCAATCTGTGCTTCAATGGTCTAATCGCTTAGCTCGAAAGGGCTCTCCACAACCCGAACAACACGCCAAATGCTTACCACAGCAAGCTGCCCACCTCCCCTCCTCTCAAGCAACACTTAAGCCCCTAAATATTTTCCCTCTCCCACGCCAGTCCCCTCTCTCCATCTCTGATTCCCTATCTCTCTCTCTCCATCACCCAGTGCCTCGCCAATCCCCACCCACCATCTCCTCCAGTCGAAATCGGCCGGCCATCCTCAGGTAAATATACTCGGCCAACCTTTTATGAAAACTTTTTTTCTAACCCTAGCTTGATTAAAATTTTGCTTTCTAAACATACTCAGGTCCACATTACATAGAGTTTTGGTGAATGGTCAAGAGCAATATTTTGTAAGGCCTTTTTTTATTTTTCTTTACCTTCTCTTTTTAGGGCCCTTCAAAAGCTTTTAAATTAGCAATGATTATGGTGCCAAATTTTCTGCAATATCATTATATAAATGGCTCAAGAACTATTTTTTCCCTTATTTCTTACCTATAACTGGATTTTAGATGCACAGTTGTGGTTGTGATTCTTCTCTGATCTTTTTGCAGTATGATGATTGAGGTTTATGTGAAATGCAAGTATATAGGTTATGCCCTTAAATTGTTTGATCAGATGTCGCATAGAGATTTGGTTTCTTGGATATCAGTGATTTTAGGGTATATTGGTGAAGGAAACATTAGTGGGGCTTTTGATTTGCTCAAGGAAATGAGGGTAGAGTATGAACCCAATGCAGTGACTATGATGGTAATATTGTAGGGGTGTTGTGCCAGTGAAAGTTTGATTGAGGGGAGGCAACTTCATGGCTAGTCCATAATAATATATTATCATAATTAATACCCATATTATGATAATATATTATCATAATTGCACTTGCATGGTGGATCTTTTGGGTTGACATGGAAAAATTAAAAAGGCATTAGCCATAATACTGAAAATGGTGATTTTTCCTGATAGCAGGATTTGAGGTGTTGTTCTTGCAGCTTCCAAAATTCACGAAAACACAAAAAACTCCCCCAACACCAAGCTCCAAGCCTAAAATCCTTTAGTTATACAAGGAATCTTCATATTTGCTTAAGTTATACAAGGAAAAGATCTCCACAATCGCCCATGAGTATTGGAGCCTCTATCAATATCAAATTTTTTTTCTTGATCGTCTGACATGATTCCAGGATTCTGAAGTACAGCTTTGTTGTTACCTCGAGGTAGTATAAATTTTTGCAACAAATAGGTACTATTACATATTTTCAAAGGCAAGGCCTACCTAAGTAACTGAAGCATAGAACAGAGCAATGACCATGATATAAACAGTAATTTGAAAACTATTTTGTAAGAATTATGCCAACCGAACCATCAAACCTCATTTTTTGTCTCCCAAATTAACAACAAACAAAACTCCCTTCTTGATCGAAAATCATCAAGAAATTAAAGTCAAAAAGTCATCCTAATTTGCATCAATTTAACAAAGAAATCTCAAAACAATTGTCATATGAAAAAGTGTTTCTAAATTTATTGGGGGTTTTACAAAAATTGTGATTCTTCTCTAATCTTTTTAAATTTTCTTGATTTTGTCTATTTTAAAGAGCTGACCTTCCTTTTATTGGCATCCTCATTGCTTGGGATGTTCCCTTTTTTCTTCTAACAAAATTTTATTTAGCATAAAAAAGTATACTTTCCCACATGTTATTGATATTACTAGTTACTAATTAATTTATGTAGAAAGATATAGTTATGCCATATGGATGCTAATCTAACTTTCATTCATGATTCTATGCCCATGTCAGCTTTGGGATGGCTCTTCACATTAGGGTATTGTTACATCAATGGAGTGTGCCACCAAATGAGGGTACTTTTGTGCTTCACTCTGAAACAATGAAGGTATATATTTTAACTTCTTTTGGTCAAATGATTGAGCAAAGAAGCATGCCCAAATGTATCATGTACATACAAATATTCTCTTATCAGGCTTTATCTTCTGTATAATATGCCAACTCTTTTAATTTTCATATGAACATGAGATTGTTTGTAGTGATTTTCCTCTTCCTTTTATTGTTGCTTGTTTGGATCACAGAATCAGTGAACTATCTTTCTACACTTGAAGTGCAACCTGATGTTGTAGAGTCAGTGTAGGACACAGTTGATGATGAGACTACGAGAAAATACTACAACTTGCATATGGAATCAGAAAAGCCACTACATGATAAAACCAAACATAGCAAGCTAGGTGCTATTGTACATCTATACAATTTAACGTGCATGGGTGGGATAACACTATATTCACATCATTGCTTGAGTTCATCAATCAGTTGCTTCCAACAGATGGTGAAGCCTTGCCAAAAAATACAGGCCAAAAAATCTTTGAAGGACTTAGGGCTTGGATATGAGAAGATTATGGCTTGTTGAAATAACTGTATGTTATTCTGGAAGGATAGTGAACATTTAGATTTTTGCACAAAATGCGGATTATCAAAGTGGAAGGACAATATTGGAGATGGGTAGTCCCGACCATCTAAAAGATGGCCCATTAAGGTGTTGCGATGGTGTCCACTAATACCACACTTGCAAATGTTGTTTATGTCCCAACATACTGCTGCAAATATAAGATGGCACGCTGATGGGCGCACAATAGACGAAGTGTTGAGCATCCGGTGGATGATGAAGCATGGAAGTCATTCGATGAGAAACACCCAGATTTTACATCAGATCCTCGCAATGTAAGGCTTGGGCTAACATCTGGTGACAGGAGGAAATGTTGTTATATGGGGGATAGGCAATATTTGCATATGGATCATAGGTGGAGAATGAAGAAAAGAGCTTTTGACAGTACACAAAAATTGGATGGTGTGCCTATTGTGCCAAATGGCGAGGACATCTTGAGGAAATTAGACATATTATTTGAATGTGGGGACAACAATGCACGTATAGAGAAAAGACAAAAGATCGCACATGATGTAGTTGATACGAATGTTGATGTTGGGTTGAAGAAGAAAAGTATTTTCTTCACTTTGCCATATTGGAAAGATAATTTGTTACAACACAACCTTGATGTGATGTACATAGAAAAAAATGTCATTGACAATATACTTGGCACACTCCTTGACATTACGGGAAGACAAAGGACAACCATAAAGCCTATAAGGATCTGAAAAAAAATGGGGTTGAAAGAAAAACTTCATCCATTCATCGACAACAATGGGAAAATATATTTGCCCGATGCTTGCCACACAATGTCCAATATGGAAAAAACTAATTTCTTGAAAGTGATTAGAGTTGTAAGAGTGTCCTGATGGTGTGAGAGCAAGATCATCAATTACTAGTCGACCGAGTAACTAATTAACATAATTACATTATATTAGTTATATTTACATTTTCACTATGTATAAAAATGTTACTTCTATATTGTAGTTGACTTAAGAACATATATATGATTGCATAATATACAATTGCATCTATTTAGATATAGGTGAGAATGAATTAACAAATGAAGATGAGCATGCAGCTAATGGCGATCATTGTGGATCATCACAAAGTATGTATAGATCTTCATTTTTATGTCACTTACTTGTAATGTAATCTTTGTAGTTAGGTATGTATATGGGCTTGTAATTCAATTTTTTTTTTCATCATTTGCAGGTAATCGTTAAGGGACGAACATATACGTGACCAAGCAAACTGGTTGTTTATATTTTATTTCATATGTGTGATACAATTTTTGTTAACTCTTTAAGAGTTTGTACACTTTGTGTTTATGATATCGTTTTGGATACTTTATTTCATATATGATGTAATTTTTGTTTAACTCTTTAAGAGATAGTACAATTTGTGTTTATGATATCATTTTAGATATAGTATGTTTTATGAGATATGATGATGAGATTGTATATATAGATTTAGAAATGTATTATGAGAGATAAATAAGATTGTATGAGATTGATGAATTGAGAAAATTGTATAATTTGAATTTTATGGATTTGGAGAAAATATATACGGATTGTAGGGAGAAAATATTTTTTTTTCCATATATTAATTATTGGGAGCGCTTTGGAAGCACCCCCATATAGAAATATGGACGCTTTACTTGAGAGCACACCCTTTTACAAAAAAAGGGCGATTGCATATAAACCCTCCCCCCCCCTTATAAAAAAATGGACACTTTCCTAGTCAAAAGTCCCCTTTTTAAAAAGGGAGCGCTTTTCTAGGCAAGCGCCTTTTTTAAAAGGTAACGCTTTGTTTTAAACGCCCCCTTTTAGAGGCATTTTTCAATAAAAAAAATATCCTGAATTTATATTCTAATCGTTATAAAAACCGACATTCTCTAAGTGACCCTAATAAAGCATTGCTAAGTCATTGGGGGCATTTTTTTTGGGCCAAAAATGCCCCAAATACTAGTGTCGCTAAATCTTTTTTTTTTTTTCTTGTAGTGATGGTTTTACAAGTCTCATTATTATCTTATTAATCAACATACGTTTTCACAAAAGATAGTTCACAGTAATTCCAAAATGTATTTCATGAAAGTTATAAAATATGCATGTTTGATATATATATATATATATATATATATATAATAGGCGTACAATGCGAGAAAAGTAACAACAAGCATCCATGTGAGTTTGTACTCACCCGGGTTGTAAGGTTCCTTTATAAAATTCTCTTGGGGTTCTATAACCTCGAATATTGAAAAAGACCTATCATTAGTTCTAAATCTAACTAAAACTAACCTATAATATGAAAATAGAGGCTATTAAACGACTGGCCAAAGTGGCGTTCCCTAGAACACTTCTGGCCATACGTTTGGACTCGTGGTCGTACTTTTACTTAGAGAGTTTTAGGTAGAACCTCATTTGGTTCAACCATCCTCCTATCCTCCCAAATTGGTTCTAAAGCTACCAAAATGATTCATAGGACCTCCTATCTCAAAACAATACCTCCATGTAAAAGGAAATATGCCCAACAAGAATTAAATGCTAACCCATATTTAAACCAAGATTAAGGGCATAACTATAAGCTAAAAACTACCAACTAAGCTAACTTTAAAAAGCATTTAAACAATATAACGACTAAGAAAGAAGTAAGCTTAGAAGATTACCTCTTCGAAGCAAAACCTCCAAGAAATCTCTCATTCTCCCCCAAGAACTCTCACAACTCATAAAATCACTCAAGCATGGTAGAATGGAGGTTGAAGGTCGAGTGGGGAGGGGTATTTATAGGATTGGAAAGCTTGTGGGCGCTATTGGAAAAGTGCTAAAAAGTATGGAACGTCCAGTATTATAGAAAGGACATCCACGTATTGTTCACCCAATGGACCAAAGGCTACATCGTACGTATGAGCATTGACTAGTGGTCAACCAAAAAGTAGAGGACGTCTAGTACTGTTGAGAGGACATCCAATACTATTTCCAGAGTACGACATATTATTGGCAGAGGATGTTTGGTACTATTGAGAAAATGTCCGGTGCTATTTGTAGAGTACAACATACTATTGGCAGAGGACTTATAGTGGTCCCCAAGCGTACGTCCGCGCGGTCCACCATGTGTACTATTTGTAGAGGACATTCGGTACTATTAAGAGGACATCCAGTCAAATAGTCTGAAATTCTCAAAATGCCATTCCAACTGTTTCTAGTGACCCAAAGTTCAAATTAACCATCTAACTAAGCTACCTAAGCTTAGTAAATTATTTAGGTCACTACACTAGCAGTGGATGTGGCCCCTCATCTGGAAACTACCCATCTAGCTGTGGGCTCAATCCCAGCTTCTCCAAATAAAGTCACGACAGGGGTCATAGTTCTTTTGCATACTCAAGTTGTGGCACTTAGCTAAGCCATGCCCCCTTTTCATGTCCAATTTGCCAGATATGCAACTGCATCGGGCACATAGCATTTGACTACTATAACTAGTTCAATGAAGCCTTCTCCAAAGAAACAATTGCCCAACCCTATGCCTACTTCTCTACTCCACCTCACGACACTGGTCTTCCATGGTATCCAAATTCTTTAGCAACTCATCACATAACTTCAAACCTGCAAAATCTCAATATCAAGGTTGAGGATTATATTAGATCCGAACAAATCAAGATTAGCAATGGTAAAGGGTTATCCATTAATCATATAGGACAAACCCGTCTTTACTCCCCTCCTTTTCAATTTGATCTATATAATGTGTTGCATGTTCCAAAAATTTCCAAGAACCTTTTACTTGTTCATCCTTTCACCAAAGACACTAATTTTTTGAATTCCATCCCTCTTATTTTCTTTTAAAGGATCGACGTTCGAAGAAGGTGCTACTTCGTGGCATGAATAGTCATGGACTCTACCAATTTCCCTTTTTAGCAAATAAATCGCCTCCATCAATTCTGTTTAGTGAACATGTTTCTATAGTGACTCAAATAATTGACTAAGCTTAGGTATCTTAGTTAGAGGGTTAATTTGAGTTTTACGTCATTAGGGACAACTAGAGGAGCATTTTGGGAATTTAGACTTTCTAATCGTACATATGCTCAATAGTATCATGTGTATGCTCTTGTCTTTAATAAAGGACTTATACAGAGGGACCACCGTATGTACGCCTACAAATAGTACAAGGATGTATGCCTAGAGACCATTTGGACATACGCTACTTTTTGGAAAATACTTGGATAATACATGGACATACGCTACAGCCTTTGGACCGCTGGGTAAATAGTACTAGACATATGCCCCAATAGTACCGAACATACGCTACTTTTTAGAATAGCCTGCAATGCCTTCAGCTTTTTCTCACCTATAAATACCCCCTACTCTCGACCATTTGAGCCTCAAGCTCACCTCCAAGCTCTCTGAAACCCTTGTGTGATTGATTCTTGTGAGTTTGTGAAGGAGAGGAGGTTCTTGAAGGCTTGCTTCTAGGAGGTAACCTTTTACACTTAACTTTTCTCTCTAGTTGTTATGTGCTTTTCTTGACTAGCTTAGTGTTGGTTTAAGTTTCTAGCTAGGTTATGCTTTAATCTTGATGGGTTAGTGTTTCATCTTTATCAAACATGTTTTCGTATGCATGGAGGCCTTATTTTGAGATAGGAGGTCTTATAAATCCATTTAGATAAACATGGAACCAGTTTGTGAGGATAAGAGGATGCATGGACCAAATGAGGTTTTACTTTAAACCTTCTGCGCGGACGTACAGCCTCGAGCCCGAATGGATTGTTAGAAGCATTCCAAGGAATGCTATTTTGGCCAGCCATCCGATACCTTATGTTTTCATGTTCTATGGTTGTTTTAGTCAAATTTAGGACTAATATAAGATTCTCACAGATTTGGAGAACCAGGACACTTGGAGGAATACTTGGAGACTTTGTTCGACCCAGATGAGTTTTAACTCACATATGCTTGCCATTATTTTCCCATATTTGTACGACTATTTTGCGTATCAAAACATGCATATTTACAACTCTCACAATATACACTTTGTTGCACATGAACTCTAACTTTTGTGAAAAATGGTGTACTTAACATGAATGTAAAATATAGACAAAATTAATTATATCGTATGAGATGGTACACTGGTACGTACATGATAATGGCCATGGGCATACTATACAAGTTAACTTTACAATCAAATATGTGTGTTATATGAGCCTTGGATCCAATGGTTGTTTCGTGACTAGTGTAGCTTTAATGGGCGGTCATTGCAAGATATACATCATTAGTGGTGTGAGCCACCCGAAGTCAGACTCAGTTATACTGCTAATGTTATGGACGGTAGCGTACAATATTCGGGACACCAATGTTGTATTATATGTCCCTCAGGACAGCGCCAACCCTGCTAAGAATGGGTCATATCTTGGGTAAACCAAACTATTGAACAATCACTATTACTCTTAATCATAAGCATGTATCATATATCTATATCACGCCTATGGAAAACTGTCATGGTTACACTATTGCATACCTTATCAAATGCCATTCATCACTAAACTAGCATAGGTATTTTATGCGTTAACATTCACTAAGTCTTTAGACTTACTCCTTTTATTTTATATTTCTCCCTCCATTACGAATAATTGCATGGTTTAGTTAGCCTAGACGAAGATGCCTTTGGACCAACCATGGGTGATTGCGCAAGACCAGATACGAGTCATTTTTTAGGATATGGACTTAGTCTCGTTGAAGTTTGTGTAGGATGATGGAGGAACCACCCGAGCAGACATGATTGAGATTATTATCTCTTTAGCATTGCTTAAGCTTAGGATTTGATATGTTGATCTTTTATAAGACAATTATGTTATGGGATGTAATCTTTTATTCTGATGATGACCGATACATTTGGTGATTATCTTTATATTATGATGTATTATTTTTACTCTGGTGTATGAATGTGTGATTGCTTTGTTATTACTCTCTATTCCTATAGTTTAGAAGTTTTCTGCTGAGGTTTCTTGTTTATAAAAGTTTATGATCCTTGAAGGATAGGGTTGGTAGATGAACCATGGGGTCAATTACCAGTTAATTGATTTGCCCATCTAGGTCATTACAATTTCTTTTCTTTGATAGCATTCACAATTCGGTCACCCTGCCTTCAAGGTGGTTCATAAAGTGCTTTTGTCCTTCAAGCTTCTAGTTTCTTTCAATAAGGGCTTAGTCCCATGTCTGTCTTGTCTCAATTCCAAAGCCAAGCAACTGTAATTTTCCTCTTCAACTTTTATTGCAAAATGTCCATTAGAGCTTTTATACACAGATGCTTGTTCTGTAGCTCGCAATGTTATTAGATGCAAATGGATGTTTCGGTTAAAATGAAAAGTGGATGGTTCCATTAATCGCTACAAAGCACGCTTAATTGTAAAAAGGTTCCATCAACAGTTCGGTATCGACTATGGTGAAACATATAGTCATGTGGTTAAACCTAGAATGGTATGTGTTGCACTTTCTCTTCCTATTTCACATGGATGGCATATCCATCAGATTGACATTCCATGGCACACTATCCAAGGAAGTCTACATGATCCAGCCTTTCGGTGTTGCTCACCCACAACACCCTACACACATTTGCAAGCTACAAAAGGCACTCTATGTCCTTAAACAAGCCCCTCGGGCATGGTTTTCCAGATTAAGTTCCATGTTGCTCACATTAGGTTTTCATAGCTCTCAATCTGACACTTCATTGTTTATTCATCGGACTTCTGAATATCTTATGCTAGTATTGATTTATGTGGATAATATACTAATCACTTGTTCAAGTTCTATTGCAATTCAATCTTTACTCACAACTCTACACAATGATTTTGCTGTCAAAGACTTGGGGCCCTTAATTTTTTTCTTAGGCATTGAAGTATTGCCTTGTGCACACGGTGATATCTTATCTCAACAAAGATATATAATGGACATCCTCAAACGTGCCAAAATGACTAAGGCTAAACTGGTCACCTCCAAATGGCTACATGTACTCATCTTTCGGCCTTTGAAGTTGACTTGTTTGCTGACCCCATACTTTATAGATGTACAATTGAAGCCTTGCAATTTCTTTGCATCACACGTCCAAGTATCTCCTTTTGTGTCAACAAACTCTCACAGTTCATACACAAACCTACTAATGTACATTGGCAATCTGTCAAAAGGCTTTTACGATATATAAAGCAAACAATTCAGCATGGTCTCATATTTCATAAATCCTCCACATCATCATCCAAGCATTCACTGATGCCAATTGGGCACGTAGTAGAGATGACCGACGATCCATAGGGGGTTATTGCATTTTCATTAGCAACAATTTAATTTTTTAGAGTTCTCGCAAACAACAAACAGTTGCTTGATCAAGCACCAAAGCCGAATATAAAGAATTAGCAAACATTGCTGCAGAAATTTCTTGGTTGATGTCTTTGTGCTTCGAAATTGGTCTCAAGTTCTCTCAACCTCCTACCCTATGGTGTGACAACATTGGTGCCACATACCTCTCTGCAAATCCAATTTTCATGCACAAAGCAAGCATGTGGAAATTGATTTCCATTTCGTACACGACTTAGTTGCCAAGAATCAACTCTCCATCAAATTCATATCAAGCAAAGATCAACTTACAGATATCTTCACCAAACCTCTCATCTTCACGGTTTGGAGATCTTCGTTCCAAGCTTAACGTTCTTCCTATACCACTAACCTTGAGGGGGCATGTTAGCGACCTATTCAAAACCACTCACATATCACATAAAGATGAAGATAAACAACCTGATAAAGATAGATAGTTATCTTGTAATCATGTATTTGAAATCTCTTGTATGTCATAGATAAGAGAGCTAGTTATCTTGTGATTGAGAGTCACTTTGTATCTGATAAGTCATATATATTAAGTTTCTTTAAACCTTAATCTCTTGTAGTCATCTTCTTATAAATAGAACACCTTAACCTGTATTATGGTAAGGCAATAAACACAATTACAAATTCTCACACTGTTTTGCGTAAGAACAACTCCAACACCCCTAAACTGAAAGCATCACATTTGACTGTGAATACCTTCAAAAAAATCTAGAAGAACTAGAACTGGAGTATTTGTTATTGCTTCTTTGAGAGGGGGGGCTTTATTGTTTTGTAGGTTTTAGGTTAGTTTGGTTTGTGGCTGATATTTCCTTCGTTTGCACTAAAATATCACACATATAATTTATATTTTTTTATGAAAGATCCATGATCCTCAGAAAGATTTTTCTTAAGAAAAATAAGTCTCTTGCAATTCATATCCTTAGAAAGATTTTCCTTCATCCTTGGAATTTAGTTCAAACATATTATAATAGTAATGTGGGCTTGTATATGGGAGTCCATCTCCCTTTGCTCTCTATATAAGGGTTTCTCTCCTTTTGCTTTCTACACAACAAGAAGGGGGTTTGTCCCACATTACTCAAATATAAGGAAGTCCTCTCCCTTTGGTTCCTATGTATTGAAGCTTTTTTTGTACAATAAAATCATTCGATAAGGATTAGGTTTACCTGTGGTAGACCAAACTACTGTATATTTGCGGTAGTTAGGTTGGAAGGTTGAGATTTCAAGTTAGGGTTTTTTAACCCCAAAAAGCTAACGTGAAATAAAATAAAAAACCCTTCAAAAATTTTAGTTTAACTCCTGTAAAAAACAAACCTTTTGGTCGTGAACTCCCATCCACCCAATGAATTTACAAAACATGTAAAAGATTCAAAGCGATGAAATCCAAACAAAAAAACCCACTGGATCTGCTTGTAACTACAACCTTGCACTCATTGGAGTAGTTCTTGCAAGATGAGATTGATCTCCTTCTTGGCCTCCCCGAAAGGCTGGAACACGACGCCGGTGGGCAGAGCTGTGGGTCATTCAGACCCTTTAAAGCCAAGCAATTAACAGGTCAACCTAGAAAAAAGTTCTATTGATCGAAGCAACTTCGAGGATGACAAATTAGATAACTCTGACATCAAAATTCCTCGAAAATAAAATTGAAGAATTGTTTTTTTAACACAAATTGAAGAAGTAATTAAAATTAGAAAGAAATCACCGAATAATGAACAATCAAGTAGTTGAGTTCAATAAAAAAACCAAAAAAGAAAATCACTCTCATCAAATACCAACTATGAAATCCTCAATTTTGGGTAGAAAAATAAAACAAATTTAGTCAGTTTTGGGTAGAAAAAAAAATAGAGAAAATAATCAACCTTTGGAGCAAATATGCGACTGGCTAAGGTTTAATCCTAGCTCCTCCACCAAGATCCTCATCCTTGGTAGCTAAAGGTGTCAAAAATTACCGGGAAACTGGAATCGAAAAACCAAGAATCAGGAAATCGGTTCTGGCAACTAAGCGGGAAGAAATACATGATACATAAATTCATACGTGTGATACATATGCATGGATGTCCATCACAACATATCCAAAATCTGCATCTTTAAAAACCATCAGCTTGAGAACGGGAAAGAAATATTAAGATGTATCAACTTCATTAGTTAAACCCAAATAAACACGCTAAAAAGATCCAAAAGCCAACAAAGTCATTAAAAATAATGATATAACAACTACTAAATATCAGCCAGCTTTGAAACTCAATCTTATAGATGAAAAATGTTAAATCCCCTGTGATCGGGTATCACCCAATCTCGCTGCTACTAACATTGCATGTACATGTCCAGAATCAAATATGCATGAGCGTGTGTGAAACCCGAGGGGCTTGTGTGACAACAAAGGCCCTAAATATATTGTTGCCTAGGGAATCAACCCTAGAGGGGGGTGAATAGAGTTGATGGCAAACTTTTCGATTTAATAAAAATTAAACCAAGTAAAGAATGTGTGTTTGCAACTATCATCCTTGAAATAAATACATTAGAAAAACATAGTGGAATTTGTAAACTTCTGCAACAAGCTTGGATTTAAGTTGTAAGGCTAACATAAATCAATAATAAAAAATAAGATCTCATGTGTGAAACCGTATAAGTCTAGTGTTGCATCAACGTGTATGAAACCAGCTGATCGTTAAGATCTCGCTCCATCTCTTCATGAGATACTGCCTATAAATAAATAAATAATCAAAATATATATATATATATATGAATTTAATTATCTAAATTTAAATATTCCAATACAAATTTATACCTTATTTTGGTCCGAGTAATGATTGTGACAATTTCTCATTAGCCACAGAATGTTGCTGAAATATAATTGTGTTCATATGCCTTCTACTACAAGACAAAAATGTATACACACAACTATTGGAATCAACATTATTAGTCCATCGAAGTAACCCATAATTCACATTACACATATTTAAGTCGATTACAAAAGCTCATTTATTTTTGTTTCGATACTTGGTCACAAGATGAATAAAATTAGTTCTATCTATAGAGACTGTGAAGTCATAAAACACAAGATAGAAGAGTTCAAACATGTATAGATTTTGGAAAAAAATCAACATAATTGATGAGTGCTGTTTAGTGCTTAATCAAACCCCTTTATTTATGTTTGTTAAGCCTTTAGCACTGTTAATATCTAACATTTTTAGTTGTTTTTAGTGGTTTATGGTGTGTAGGTTATTGCATCAACACTTGGCTACAAATGAGCAACATGGACTTGAAGTGAAGTAAAGGAGTCCCTGTCAGTGCGCTCGATCGCACTTGGTGAGTTCGAGTGCAACTGCGGTCGAACGTAAAGGCAGGTTCGAACGCAGGCCCAGTCAGCCGCATCTCACGCTGTTGCCCTATCCGGCCCTATGATTCCATCGCTTCCAGCTATGCGTCGTGTCAGTTATTTGCGTTTGATCGCATAGTGTATGATCGAACGCATGACCTGGCAGCACACCAGTTTTCTATAAATAGGCCTCTTAGTGCATTTTGACGGGAATTCTTGTTTTTGGGCAAGTTTTTAAAAGCATTTGTCATTGTTAGGCCCTGCTCTGCCCATTTATTTGTAGCACTTTGTTTTTAATTTATTTTAATGCATTCCTTTAATCTTTCTTTACTTTGTTCATACATGGGTGGCTAAATTTTCAACTAAGGTTGAAGATGAAGCCTCACCCTTAGTACTTATTTAATGCTTTTACGTTTAACGTATTTACATTCCGTCTCTTATTTTCTATACTCGTTTCATTTCAATTTTTGTGACAAAAGTTGTTGTAATTGTCATTTGTGATGCATCGAAAGTCCGTCCCTTGTTGTGTTCCAAGCCGGGTGCACAACGGATGATTAAGGCTTGATTCAATATCCACTGTGATCCATGGATACAATGGATGATTTTATCAAGAATTAATATTCGTTGTAGCTCCTTAACGGTAAACACACCAATCGGTTTAACTTGTGTCATAAAAAGCAATAGAGTGTGAATAAGGGCTAACTCGATAGGCGGAAATGTGTGTTTTATGTTTAAATTGGCATTTTTATATTGGGTGAGGTTAATCTTTAACTGGTCGTACCAAAAATAGTACTCGCCAATTGCACGAGTCGATTGTAGTAATGTGGCTGTGCAAGTGCGAGGTCGAACCCACATTTTAAAATGCTTAAACTAATAAAATCTTAACCTAGTTCCAACATCGAACAGGTAACGTGCAGAAATTTAAACTAAGCTAAAAAGCATTAAAATAAAGAAATAAAAATAACTACAGTCTCTAATCCACCTCACAGTAAATTAATCTAAAATATAAACATGCTTAGCTCATATGTATTTAACATTTATGCTACAAGGCATATTCTATTTGCTAATTGCATTGTTCATATTTTCGTTTATCGATAAAGCACATATGCGTATCCTATTGTTGCTACACAAATCTTGTCGAACTACTCGAAGCAAACACTGTTACAAGAGGTCACAACGGATAATGGTCCGAAAACGAATATCCGATGTATCTTGTTACACGAGTCTTGGCGTTTGGCGATTTGACAACAATCAACACACTTTGTCACTAAAATGTATTGAAACGAATAAACATAAATCTTATATGACAGAATAATACGAACTAAACATAAATATAAATAAATAAATTCAAGTGAAGGGACAAAGAGACTAATTAAACATAAAATATATAAATGACAATTTATAAGGGATTTACAGTGAAAAACAGAGGGCTTGAGGCCCTAGGGGCGCCTCCCAAACGTGGGAAATAAGAAAATACACGGGGTCCTATTTATAGGCTGGCTGGACACTGAAGTACATTCGAACGCACTACCTACGTTCGAACGCACCGGTTATTCGCGTTCGACCGCGCACCCAGCTGTCGAGCGGAATAACCGGCTAGTTGGGCGATGCATTCGACCCAGCCTTGCGTTCGAACGCAGATAACCGCTAGGGCCGGCTGGGCATGCGTTCGACCCCTGCTCGTGCGTGCGTGAGTGCGTTCGAACGCACCCAAGTGCGTTCGAACGCACTTGGCAGGAATCAGCTTCTTCGCTTGGTGCATTTTGCCTTTTGCTAGCCATGTTTTAATGCAATGTCCTGCACAACACAAAATACTAAAAACACTAAAAATGATTAAATATTAACAATGCCAAAGGCCTAACGAATATAAATTAAGGGGTCCAAATAAGCACTTTTAGGCACCGATCATTAACCTTAGTTTTCTTCATTCATTTACGCTTTTTAGAGTAGTTTTCATTTCTTCAAGTTTTGTGTTCGATTATACGACCCTCTTTCGGAATTAAGTTAAAATAGGGTTAATCTAGGTTTAGTATTAGTTTTTGAACAAACGCCGTTCTCTATGGTTCGATCCCGCATTTCGCAACGCTACACAGTCAATGACTCGTGCTATTGCGAGTACAATCTAATTTGCATACCAATAACATCAACAGGTAAAATGGTATTTGCATTCAATTCTATAATAAAAGTCAATGACTATAATAAACTTATGCAACAAGCTTGGATTAAAGCTATAAGGCTAACATCAATGAATAATCAAAATTAAGATCTCGTGTGTGAAACCATATAGATCTTGTGTTGAATCAAAGTTTATAAAATCAGTTGATTGTTTGGATCTCACCATCTCTTCATGAGATATTGCCCAAAAATAAATGAATAACCAAAATATTATAAAGATATATATGAATTTAATTATCTAAATTTAAAAATTAAAAGACAAATTAATACCTTATTTTGTTTATAGTAACGATGATAACAATTTCAAATTAGGCATGAAATATTGCTGAAATACAAGTTTGCGTTCATATGCCTTCTATTGCTTGACAGAAATGCATAAACACAACTATTGGGATCGAGTTTATCAATCCATCGAATTAGCCCATAAATCGCATTACATAGATTTAGGTCAGTTCCAAAAACTCTCTTATTTTTGTTTCAATGCTCAACCACAAGATGAATAAAATTAGTTCTATCCGTTGGGTCATAAAACACAGGGTGGAAGAATTGAAACATGCTATACTTTAGGACTTGATCTATAGAGACATTAACAATTTTTTGGTATACTTCAAAAAAGTATTAGAGACAAAAAGGGAGAGAGAGAGAGAGAAAGTGAGGGATTGAACGGATCTTGAGTGCTCTACCATTATGATATACCCCGACAATTTTTTATCTCTCTTCTTGAAATAATAAAACCATTTCAAATCAATGGTGTTGGTGACCTGTTTCAAACCATCACAAATATATATATATATATATATATATTAAACAAATTATTAGTCCACTGAAATAGGTATAAATTGTATTAGATAGATTTAGATCAATTCTAAAAACTCTCTTGTTTTTGTTTCGATACTCAATCACAAGATGAAAAAAATTAGTTCTATCCATGGAGTCATAAAACTCAGGGTGGAAGAGTTCAAACATGCTATACTCTCAGACTCGACCTATATTCCTAAATTCAAGTGAAATCATATAGATCTTGGGAAAAAAAAAATAGCATAACATCGACAGGTAAATTTGTTATTCACATTTAATTCTATCATAAAAGTCATGGCTACAAAAAATTTATGCAACAAGCTTGGATTGAAACTATAAGGCTAATATAAATGAATAATCAAAATTAAGATCTCAATTGTGAAACTATAGAGATCTTGTGTTGCATTAGCGTGTGAATCTAGGTGATCATTAATATCTCACTCCATGATATTGCATGTAAATAAATGAATAATCAAAATTTTATATATATATGAATTTAATTATCTAAATTTAAAAAAATTTAAAGACAAATTAATACTTTATTTTGGTTGGAGTAATGATGGTAACTATTGAGACAATTGTCAACTAATGAGTGCCAAATATTGCATATTTGGGCCTCTTAACTTGTATTTATTAAACCCTTAGTTTTGTTATTTTCTTATGTTTTTTGTTAGTTTTGGTATTTTTAGTATTTTGCAGGTTGTTGAGGTACATTTGTGGCTAATTCCATTAATTCTGAGCTTAAGACAGTCCGGGAAGCATTGGCAACAAATTTGGGTCAAGCGATGATTCGCACCTGACAAGTCCCACCAAAAAGGCTATATCTAGAGTTGTAGAACTCCGATTAGACCATTCTCGGTGTCATTGGAAAGCTAACTCAAAGATCTACAAATTCATACTTTACAAGAATTGACTAATTCTGAAGGTAGTGCACACGAGCGCACTTTACATACAGTGCAATCGAGCACACTCGTGCCCATTTGATGTGGAAATTTCATGCTCGAGTGCGATCAAGTGCACCTAAAGTGCAATCGAGCACACTCGACCGACCTAACAGCACTGAAACCCTAAAATTAGTTTATAAATATCATATTTTGTCATTGTAAACGTACAGAGATGCGCCCTCGGCTGTGCTTTGTCAAATTTCATGTTTTCTGGGTTTTTGGAGCTTTGAACTCCAATTCTTTTGTAAGTATTTTAATTTTAATGAAGTAATTTAGTTTCTTATTGATTTCTTTTGTCATAAGAGGCTAAATCTTCAACTAAGGTTGAAGATGAAGCCTCACCATTGATTTGTTTGCATGTTTTTATGATTTGTTTGTACAATTCCGCCATTTAACGTAATGTATATCCATTTCAATTCAATTTTGTGATAAAATTGTGATTGAATGTGCCAAAGTTGGATATTCATTGTGTTTCATCCAACGGATACATTGCATTTTTTTGTTTACTTTGGATATCCATTTTCTTTTGTACAAACCGTGGATACATTGGATCTTTTAAATTAAATTGAATATGCATTGTATATCGTAAATACAGATAGATTCATTGAATCTTTCAATAGGAAAAATAGAACATGCATAGGGTTTAATTGTCTGTTGAATATATGAACTAAGTATAAGAATATGTGCCTTGATTTGGTAAGTCGAGTACAAAATTCATTTATTTTTGTTTCGATACTTAGTCACAAGATGAATAAAATTAGTTCTAGTTCTATCTATGGAGACTGTGGAGTCATAAAACACAAGGTGGAAGAGTTCAAACATGTATAGATTTTGGAAAAAAAAACAACATAACATCAACAGGTAAAATGGTATTCGCATTCAATTCTATAATAAAAGTCAATGACTATAATAAACTTATGCAACAAGCTTGGATTGAAGCTGTAAGGCTAACACATCAATGAATAATCAAAATTAAAATCTCATGTGTGAAACCATATAGATCTTATGTTGAATCAAAGTGTATAAAACCAATTGATCATTTGGATCTCGCTCCATCTCTTCATGAGATATTGCTCGTAAATAAATGAATAATGAAAATATTATAAAGATATATATGAATTTAATTATCTAAATTTAAAAATTAAAAGACAAATTAATACCTTATTTGTTTGGAGTAACGACGATAACAATTTCAAATTATGCACAAAATATTGTTGAAATACAAGTTTGCGTTCATATGCCTTCTATTGCTTGACAAAAATGCATAAACACAACTATTGGGATCGAGTTTATCAATTCATCAAATCAACTCATAAATCGCATTACACAGATTTATGTTGGTTCTAAACACTCCCTTAATTTTGTTTCGATGCTCAACCGCAAGATGAACAAAATTAGTTCTATTCGTTGGGTCATAAAACACAAGGTGGAAGAATTGAAACATGCTATACTTTAGGACTTGATCTATAAAGACATCAACAATTTTTTGGCATACTTTAAAAAAAGTATCAGAGAAAAAGAGGAAGAGAAAGAGAAAGTGAGGGATTGAGCGGATCTTGAGTGCTCTACCGTTATGATATATCCAGACAATTTTTTATCTCTCTTCTTGAAATAATAAACCATTTCAAATCAATGGTGTTGGTGGCTTGTTTCAAACCATCACAAATATATATATATTAGACAAATTATCAGTCCATCGAAATAGGTATGAATTGTATTAGACAGATTTAGGTCAGTTCTAAAAACTCTCTTATTTTTGTTTCGATACTCAATCACAAGATGAACAAAATTAATTCTATTCATGGAGTCATAAAACCGGGTGGAAGAGTTCACACGTGCTATATTCTAAGACTCGACCAATATTCCTAAACTCAAGTGAAACCGTATAGATCTTGGGAAAAATAACATCGACAAGTAAAATTTTATTCACATTTAATTCTATAATAAAAGCCATGGCTACAAAAAATTTATGCAACAAGCTTGGATTGAAACTATAAGGCTAACATAAATGAATAATCAAAATTAAGATCCCGATTGTGAAACTGTATAGATCTTGTGTTGCATTAGCGTGTGTGAATCCAACTAATCATTAAGATCTCGCTCCATGATATTGCATGTAAATAAATGAATAATCAAAATTATATATATATGAATTTAATTATCTAAATTTTTAAAAATTTAAAGACAAATTAGTACTTTATTTTGGTTGGAGTAATGATAGTAGCTATTGAGACAGTTGTCAACATATGAGTGCAAAATATTGCATATTTAGACCCCTTATCTTGTATTTGTTAAATCCTTAGTTTTGTTATTTTCTTATGTTTTTAGTTATTTTTGGTGTTTTAGTGTTTTGCAGGTTACTAAGGTATATTTATGGTTAATTCCATTAATTCTGGGGCTTAAGACCATTCGGGGAGCATTGGTAACAAATTTGGATCAAGTAATGATTCGCACCCAACAAATCCCACCAAAAAGGCCGTATTTAGAGTTGTAGAACTCCGATTGGAGTGTTTTTAGCGTCATTGGAAAGATAACTCAAAGATCTACAAATTCATATTTCATAAGAATTGACTAATTCTGAAGGTAGTGAGTTCAAGCGCACTTCACATATAGTGCGATCAAGTGCACTCATGCCCATTGGATATGGAAATTTCATGCTCAAGTGCAATCGAGCACACCTAAAGTGTGATTGAGCACACTTGGCCGACCTAGTAGCGCTGAAACCCTAAAATTAGCTTATAAATATAATATTTTGTCATTGTAAACGTACGGAGATGCGCCGGGGGCACCGTGCTTTGTCAAATTTTGTGTTTTCTGGGTTTTTTGAGCTTTGAACTCCAATTCTTTTTTAAGTATTTTAATTTTAATGAAGTAATTTAGTTTTTTATTGATTTCTTTTGTCATGAGAGGCTAAATCTTCAACTAAAGTTGAAGATGAAGCCTCACTATTGATTTGTTTACACGTTTTTATGATTTGTTCGTACAATTCCGTCGTTTAACATAATATATATTAGTTTCAATTCAATTCTGTGATAAAATTGTGATTGATTGTGCCAAAGTTGGATATTCATTGTGTTTCATCCAATGGATACATTGCATCTTTTAGTTTACTTTGGATATCCATTGTCTTTTGTGCAAAGTATGGATACATTGAATCTTTTAAACTAAATTAGATATACATTGTCTTTCGTAAATACAGATAGATTCATTGGATCTTTCAATAAGAACAATAGAACATGTATAGGGTTTAATTGTCTGTCGAATGTATAAACTAAGCATGAGAATATGTACTTTGATTTGGTAAGGTGGATTCCAAAAACCTTAATCTTTTAGCATTTTATTTAAATTCAATTATATTTATTTTATATTTTTCTTGCAAATTCAGAACTAGCTTAAAATAGGATTAATTTAGATATAAATTCATTTTTGCGATACAATTCCCTGTGAATCAACCTCACACTTGCACACACTATACTGCACACGACTTGTGCACTTGTGAATAATTATAATTTGCACAACAAGTTTTTAGCGCCGTTGCTGGGAAGTTGTTTGATTATTAAAATTGATTTTTATTTAAATTGATTTTATTTTTTTACTAGTTATAATTAGGATTTGAATTTTGCAATATGTTTGTTTTATTTTTATTTGTTTCTGTTTACAATTACTAAAAGGGAAAAAAAAAATTGGCTGTTTTTGAGTTTTGTTGCAATTTCAAAAAAATCACTCCCTGCCAGTGCGATCGATCGCACAACACCTACACTCGAGCACACAAGCAGCAAGCGATTGCACCTGCGCTCGATCCATTGTGGAGCAAAATTTCCAAGAAATTGAGCTTGTCATGAGAGATTTGACTGTTGGCTCCACGTTGGGTTACGGGAATCAAAATAGTAGTCATTCCCCAGTCTAGAGAATGATTTGTTCTTATACCCAAAAATATCATTAGAAATTTGTCTTAATGGAGGACAATTTCTAACATGGTGATAAGGGTCATGGAAAAATGAACATGGTCCATAGGGTGTTAAAGTGCCTCCCCACATGTGAATAAAAACAAAAAGAAATAAAAATAACAAGAGAAAATAAAAGAAAAGAAAATCACAAACCTGTCATAGTATTCTTTGTCGGTAGAGCGCTCGATCACACAGGTTGGTGCGCTTGATCGCACACAAGGCAGAACTGCAAAGAAGAAAAGAAACACAGCGTCTTCGGCACGGATGTCTGACTTTGTGCTTGATCGCCCTATAGTAGTGCACTCGATCGCACCGCTACAGAACATAATTAAAATTCCAAAAAAAAAAAAAATAGCACTAAAATTTAAATAAAATAAAATTAACTATTGAGAAAAAAAAATTTCTAAACAAATTAAACAATCCTACGCGCCAAAAACTTGTTGTGTCAAATACTACCTAAATTAATAGATAATATTTAGTACTTTTTAACTCACAAGTGCATAAGATCAAAACAATAGTATAGTACAGCAAGTACGAGATCGATCCCATAGAGATTTTTAATTTTGTTAAGAATTAATTTTCTAAATTAAAATATCAAAGTTTGTCATGAACTTTATATTATAGAAAAGAAATAAAATAAAGATAAATAAAAGTGTAGGGCTTTGATATCCACCACTAATCATGCTCAATTAATATAACAATATGCCAATACTCCAATCATATTATGAATACCTAATGTTTGCCAACCTAACAGCATGGGTGTCTACTCCTTAAGCTATTGATTTTCCTAAGCAACGAATTAGGCATGGGTGTCTACTCTAATTCTTTTCTTTCTTAAAGGATTTAGCATGGGTGTCTACTAAGTTATTCTTTAAAAAAGCATAAAAAACTGTGGAAATCAACAAACACATGAGGCCTAAGGCATGGGTGTCTACTCTCAATTCCCAATGTTGACTAACCCAAGAACCCGGTGTGGATTTCTTTTGTTACTCTTATTAAACCCAGGACTCGGTCATCCAAATTGATTTAATTAACTAATTCATACCACATGCATATAATGGTCAATCACATACATATAAGGAATTCAATAAAACAGGCATTAATCAAGTTAAGCAACACAATATGATTATCACAAAGGCGTCAATATTGAAATATTAAATAAACATAATTAAGGTTTCAATCCAACTCTACTAAAATACTTAGTTACACATAATTAAAATAAACTAAAAAGAAAAGGGAAAAGAAAGAACCGAAAATCCCTTCTAGAAGTAGCCTCCAATTCCTCTCCCCAAGATTATATGGAATTGTTTACAAAATTTTCTCCTTTTCTAAGAGGCTTAGAGGTCTATTTATAGGCTTTAGAAAAGTCCTAGAAGCCCTAGTAAATCTAGGAAATTTGAAATTCTATCTCCTAGTCAAATTAGGAGACAATCCTAGTCCAAATCGGAATACGATTCTTCCATAATTGCATTTCTATCTTGCGGAGTGATTTTGACATAGTGTACGTCCGAATTGGAAAAATTATATTAACAATGATTTGTATAATTTTGAGTTAGCTTTCCAATTCCGCTAGAATTACCTCAATCCGATATTTGAGTTGAAAGTTATGACCAAAATACCGAGACATATGCATAATCTAAATTTGAATCCAATCCGATTTTTACTCCAATTTGAGAAATTCCGATTTAATCATTTCATTTATTTGGTTAAACTTAACCACATCTTCTACGTCTTCCCAATTTTCCCTTTAAGCTTAGAACTTTTCTAGAAACGCTTTATTTTCTTTCATGACCTACAAAAACACGTAAAACACCAAAAGGAAATAAAATGGAACAAAATAAGAAAAACTAAGAAATTAACAATTGTAAATTAAGGGCTAAAATATAAATATTTTGGTACTTATCATCTAGGCGTGCACTATTGGTGGCTTCTTCCTCCTTAGTTGTTGGTGATCCACGAGGTCCGCCAGCTATTTCTAGGTGAGGTCCGCCGTCTATTGAGTTCCTATTTGGATTGGAATTTTCATAACTTCTTTGTAGCAGCAACTCCATCGTTTCTGAGATATGTCCTAGTTGGAACTCAACAATCCCCAAGCGTCTACTGGAAGGTAGATGTGGTCCAAAGACAGGGGACTCGACAGGGTTTCTTCGGTGTTTTTTGGCTAGGCATTTGGTATGTTGGTCATGTTGGGATTTTGAGTTGGCCTTGAGACCTTGTAACTACCATTCATGACTTTTGTCTTGTTTGAACTTTAGATCATATAGATGATCCTCATCCCCACAGACAACACCAACTGCTGAGATAGTTGTCAACCCTGGTAGCAATTTGATTTCAAAGCCTGCTAAGAGTAAAGAAATGATCAGTAGTGACAGACCGCAAAGTAGGGAGTGTGGTGGTCATGCCACCTCCAATGCCTGAGTGAGAAATTGTGTAAGATAAGAGTAATAGAATGTAGAGAGATTATATCAAAGAGTAATCAAGGGTAAAATTGAGAGCGTATCTGTATTGTAAACTAGCTTCTCCTTTTATGGAGGTTATGAGTAAGTGAGCTCTAATGGGTCTCTCACTTGACTCCCTTGATTCGTGGGAGTCGTTGAAACCATAGGTTATCCTTGAAGATAATCTGGGAAATCTTAGGGATTGAGATATTGCTGCTTTGACCCCCTTTTTCGAATAATTACATTTGTTATACCCAAATTGGGTTGGATTGAGTGATATGATATTTTCCTATTTTATTGGGCTGGCACAAGATATTTTTCAACCACCCTGATTTATTGGGTTGGTGCTAGATAATACGTAACCACCCTGATTTTTGGGGTGAATATGGTGATAATGGCATGGAAACCAAGCGGCCATGTTTTGCAGGCTAGAGCTTGGGCTTTTTCTAAGTGGGCTAAATGGTCATTCGGACTGGGCTTTTCAACTGGCTTTAGGGGATTTATTTTGTATCAACAATAACAAATTATCATTAAGTAACAAATTATCATTAGCCACGAAATATTGCTGAAATACAAGTTTATGCTCATATGGCTTCTATTGCGAGACATAAATGCATACACACAACTATTGAGATCAAGATTATCAGTCCATCAAAGTAGTCAATAATTCACACTACACAGATTTAAGTTAGTTCCAAAACTCCCTCATTTTTGTTTCGATACTCAACCATAAGATGAACAAAATTATTTCTATCCATGGAGTCGCAAACAAAGGGTGAAAGAGTTGAAATATGCTATACACCAAGACTCGATCTATATTCCCAAAATGGAAACCATATAAATCTTGGGAAAATATACATACATATATATATATATATAAAACATCAACATGTAAAATGGTATTCGTATTTAATTCTGTAATAATAGTCATGTCTACAATAAACTTATGCATAGTCCCCAAGAGGTAGCTCAATCGGCTGTGAACCACGCCTTATGAAGTGGAGGTCACAAGTTCAAATCCCCCCTCCCCCTACCTTTGCGTGGACATGTAAAAAAATAAATAATAAATACTATGCGGGATCGTCCAAATGTCGACGCAAATACTATTAGCATCCAGTTTTTGAGTATTAGCGTCGACAAAAAGTCGACGCTGATGAGTCTTTTTCTTGTAGTGTTATGCATGTTTGAAAAAAAAAAATGAGATATTTTGTAATTTTGATTCAATTCCAATTTTTGTATGTGTATTGTTTCCAAACTAAGGAATAAGAATAACTATTGTATTGCACACTCTTCTGGCCTTGTTTGTTAACTTACACCCCATTACAACACATTCTCCTACATTCCACCATACTATTCACTTCATTTTTTTTCAAAAAAAAATATCAAATCATTCACCTTTTATATCACATCATTTACTATTCAAATAAAAAAATCACTACAAAACAAATTTTTTCATTTTTCAATACCACTTTTTCATTTTCTCATATCAATCATTTATTTATTTATTTATTTTAATCAATGAACAGTGTAGTGGAAAAGCAACGTGGGGGAATGTGTTGTTTGTTAACAAACACCCTCATTCCTATTAGTAGCTATTCATTTTTCAATGGACTAAACGTTCCACGAACCAAACGTGGCCTTAGTCTTTTTTGCTTTGGTCATAAAGTTTTATTCAGGGAAAGTTCAGATAACTCCTATAAATTACTACCCAATTGATAATGTCATCCTCAAACTTTTAATTGTAACAATGTCTCCTAATGACAAAAATACCCATAATAAACTTCTAAAAAAATGGAAAAAAAAATACTGAAAATTAAATAAAATGGAAAAAAATGTGGATTTTTTTTTTTAAAAAAAAATTGTTTTTCTTAAAGAATTTTTTTTTTTCCAAATTTATAGGTGTATTTTTGTCTTATTGGCAAAAATTTATGGTCATTTTTGCCTTTTGGGGAGGGGCATTGTCAATTTTTTGCTAGTTTGGGAGGGACATTGTCCCAATTGAAAGTTTTGAAGGACATTGTCAATTAAATGACAGTTTAAGGAGTGTATGTTAGACTTTTTCCTTTTATTTAATACATATGCTCATATATTACTGCCTTTGTACTAACAATATTGGGCTTATAATTGCATCAGAATTGGGCTCAAGGACTTAATTCAAGTTCAACCCAACCAATGGGCTTAGGTCCGATTAGGTAAAAATTTGATTTGTTTAGGCTTAGAACATGTCAAAACCTCATCAATATCAGTCAATCATAACCCTTCAGGATGTATATGGAAGTCACGACATATGATACTTGTATAAAGGTTGAGAAAACTGAAGTTTTTAAGAAGTACGCTAAAGTTTAATTAGTTTGCTGGGATATCATTTGAAAGTGAGTTAGGATTCTACAGTTTTTGCATAATGATATTCAAATGGGACACGATCGGGTGTCTCAAATATGACTTGATGATCATCTCAATTGATCGATATGCGATGACTACAATTGCCATTGCAATTTGGGCATTATGTGAGTCTTCTAGTTCAACCTTGTTCAATTGAGCCTTTTTTAAACTTGAAAATTAATGCCGTGAAGTCTTTAGATCAAATAGCCTGCTTAGTCATCACTAAAATCAAGGACGGATTCAGGAAGTTTTATAGGACGAGGCTAAAGCAATTTTTTTTTTTTTTTTGCATTGTGTAATAAACTAGTATTTTTTCTTCTTCTTTTTCTAATGCCCAATGGGTAGTTTTTATTTTATTTGGCAAGGCAAATGGCGTTTTTTATTTGGTCTCTCACAAGCAATTTCTTTTTTTTTTTTGACATATCCACGTAAGAGAGAGAGGAGGATATGATTCAACTAACGACTTCCGCCTATTATTGCAAGATACCAACCAATCGAACTAAATATCGAAGTAGAAGAAAAAATAATAATAATAATAATAATAATAATTAGGCCCAAGTCCAAACCTAAGCCCAACCCAGACAAGAGCTGGTCTGGTCTCAAACTTGAAAGGATTGGAACTAACGAAAGATTTGTCTGTGTTTAATGTTTATGTTGCTTCTCTCAGAGAGTGTGTACGTGGGAGAGAGAGAGAGAAGAGAGAGAGGCGTAAATCGAAAGGCGAAGGATGGGAAGCACACCCACCGATGATGATTTGCTTCTCAAGAACTTCTACGCCGAAGTCAGCGAAGTCGAGAGGGATAACGAAGTGCTCAGGTTCTCTCTCTGTGCACAATTAGGATTTCTTCTTTGTTATTTGATTATGGTATTTCGGCTAATCTATAGGATGCGGTTGATATGCAATTAGTGTTTCAATTTTTTTTTTTTTTTTTGTGCATTCAGCGAGATTTTCAATTTATGCTGTTGGCTGAATCCCTAAGCTGATTTTTTTTTTTTTTAATTCATTGCTGTATCTCGGTGTGTTATTGGATTATATTTTTCTAGGCTGAAACATGTTGAATAATTGGCCGAACCCCCCAATTGAACGATTTTTTTCCCTTTTTTTTGGGGAGGGGGTGGGGTGGGTGGTTGGGTCTGGTTTATGCTACATGTTGAGACTTGATAGAGGCGAATTGGGTCTTGATGAAATTTGATTGTTCTTCATATTGAAGAACATAATAATTATGAGGAAACATGGAAGTTCAAAAAAAAAAAAAAAAAAAACACCAAAAATAGAAGAAATTTTGTTATATGCATAATAATTATGGTGTATCAGCGAGAATGCGGAAGTGCTTCCTCGTTAAGTACTTTTTCTTATCAAAAAAGTATGATGGTTCAAAGAATCATGAGGGAGGTCATGGGATCTTTTAGTTTTAGTGGTTGTGTTTATGTGTGTGTGTGTGTGTGTGTGTAATTCCTTTAGAGGTAAAAGAGAGCATTGGGTTAAATTTTGATTTTCCCAAATAAGGGTGCTACAATGGGTTGAACGAAATAATACTGCCTGAACCCCTGCAAGCTTGACATCTTAATTGTATGCAACAAAACTAATGGCTTCTTATCAATAATTGTTACCCTGAAGGCCATTTTGGGTGACCAAAAAAAATATCAATCTTGCAAATGCCTGTTTTAGGGCCCCTAGTCCTTCATTTTCACCTGAAATTGGCAAAGAGAATGAAACACTATAATATTTGAATAAAATCACTCAGTCGACTGGTATATAAATAAGTACCTAAGCAGTGAGTGGACTGTCCTAGCCTACTGCATTTTAAATTTGTGCAGAATGAAGGTAAAATTCAGGTGAGGAATGAGTAAGGGGCCGGTGATGATGGAAATCCTTCGGTCATTGCACCGGTTAAAAGTCATCCTACTCATTGGGATTAAACTTTGTCCAGACAAGAATGACCACGTTGGTTTGCTGTCAATAATTACTTTTCTGTATTACACCAATTCTTTGCTGTTTACATGTATTAGTATATCGGTCTGAATCTATTTTGCATTTGTTTTTAGTGAAGTCATTAAAGGAGATACAAAGGGAGTGCCACTCAAGTACATAAGAGAGGAGCTCCCATAAGAAGACAAAATGACAAAAAGAATACATTAACAGAAGATAATATTTTGTAGAGTCAAGCCCACTGTCCTTCAAATAAAGAGCATAAAAAGGCAGTTTGATTACCACATTTCGAAAGCACTTGGAAAATAGCTTGTGGAAGGACCCATGACACTCCATATAAACATACAAGCATCTTTTTTTTTTTTTTGGGATAAGTTTATAAAGGATATCATACTTTTAAATGGAGATGCGGGGTATCGAACCCCGTATACTTATGACTCCTAAAGCCAATTGCCTTAATATGTGTGTTAGGTTCAATACAAGCTTAGACTATTAAATTCATATATCTTTTGATATGGCAATGATTGTTGTATTTGGTACGTGTCAGCTGTGTGGTGCATCTCAGGATAGGGAAGGTAGCAGAAAATGATTTGTGGTTGTATGCTCTTGTAGCAACTATTTTTTGTGATTTTGGCTTAAGAGAATGTGAGAATGTTTGATTAGAAGCATTATTCATTGGGGTATCTGTGGGAGGTCATTTCTTGTTTTATTTGGGGGTTTCATTAATAGGATTTTGAAGTAATAAACAAATTGCTTCTACCGTCCTCATCTAGGAATAATCTTAACATGCTGTAATTTTCCATCTGTAACGACCTAAGAAAAGCACTAGCCACATTTGTACTATCACTCTAAAAGAACTAGTCAAGTTGCAATTGAAGCTCCCTAGAAGGGCTTATAAAACCCAGCCTCACCTAGTAAGGAACTAATGTTGGACTTATCATCTTTCCAATGCAAGACTAGGGTGTTACACTGTAACACCCCGGTCCCATATTGGGAAGATAAGAAGAAACCCACATAGAGTGGGTAGTTTATAAAGATGGTCATGAGTGTTAAGTCCCACATTGCCTAGTTACTAGGTAAAACTGGGCTTTATAATGAATTCTGGGAAAGCTCCAAATCGACTAGTCCTTTTGGGGTGACAGCGCAGATTTGGCTAGCGCTTTTCCATGGGTCGTTACAAATGGTATCAGAGCCACCTACTAACGACAGGTCATGTGGTATTGGAGCACTACATGACGTAGGCCTGACGAGGATGTCAGGAATTTAAGAGGGGGAGTTTGTAACACTCCAGTCCCATATTGGGAAGATAAGAAGAAACCCACATAGAGTGGGTAATTTATAAAGATGGTCATGAGTGTTAAGTCCCACATTGCCTAGTTACTAGGTGAAACTGGGCTTTATAATGAATTCTGGGAAAGCTCCAAATCGACTAGTCATTTTGGGGTAACAACGCAGATTTGGCTAGCGCTTTTCCCTAGGTCGTTACATACACCATCCTTCTTGTCATTGCATTCATGCTTATATTTGTTGTTTTTCCCCTCATAAATTATATTTACATGCTTGATTGTTAATTATGATCTTCTCACTCCATCATATCATACTATGCGTTGATTAATCTCTTGCTTGCTTAAATCCTTAGGATCCTCTCCTGCTTCAAGTTAAATCCATTTGAGTATCTAAGGCTACCATTTGAGTCATCCGCAGAAGATGTTAAAAAGCAGTATCGTAAGGTAAATTCTTCATTCAAATGAAATTTGATCATTTATTTATATTATTAAATCAAAATTTAATGACATTTTTAATTTTAAACATCTGTAGTTATCTTTGCTGGTCCATCCTGATAAATGCAAGCATCCACAAGCAAAAGAGGCATTTGGAGGTATTCTAGTGGGAACAAATATGGGTGTATATGTCAACTGCTTATCTCTTTGTAAAAAGTTCTATGGCAGCATATAGTGAATCTTGTCCAAAACATTTCTGTGCATTTATAAATCTAAACTTGAGAGAGAACTTGTTACCATGTTAGGTACAATAATGAATTATGTATATTTTCTGATAAGTACTCTTTTCTTTTCCTTTTTTGATAAAGAATTTTATAGTATATAATTCATTTTGATTGTTCTCTGTTCCTGTTTTTGTGGTAAACACAACAATTAAAAGGAGAAAAAAGTGGCTTTTTCCTGGATGGTTTTGTTGCAGGATGAGAGACTGCTTTATTTACACATCTGTGATTTGATAATTACATATTGCTTTTTACTGATGCTTTTTACTTATCAAAAAAAATTTTGCTTTTTACTGATGCTGGCTGCTAGTTGAGGGTTGTAAGCTTCATGCCAAGATTTTTAAGCTGTTAAACTTGTGAGCCAAATCTTGACAAATCCAAACTTAAAGGAGTTTTGTGTTTTAAACATAATGGAATGGGCCTCAGCTATGGGCCAGAAAGAGAGAAACAGCCGGTGGCCCTTGAATTTCCATTTCTTTTTTTGATCTAGTTTGAGTCTCTGAGATTTCTGGATCGGATTGAGTGGTTTAGAAGGTAGCCGTTTATATTGGGGTGGTAGGGTGGTAAACTTTAGTCAGCACTTTGGTAATTGATTTTCCAACTTTTATTCCTCTTTAGATGCTATCATTAGGTGTTGAGCATAATCCTGCCACTAAAGTAAATATAGAGATCTAAGGAAGAGAAGAAATCTGTGGAGTAATATGGTGGGACTTATTTTTGGTAAAATTAGTGTAGTTTCAGCATGTAGATGTGTTACACAGCTGCAGAATATGGATATTTTGGAAAGGTGCTTCGTGTGATGGGATATGTGCAGACCTTTGCAATGTAGGAAGGGCAAAGGATGACCATTATCCAGTGAGGTTGCAGAGTGGTATTCTGTGCAGCCTTTCAATAGATCTCCCTATAACTTTTGGTAAAGATTCATCAGAACATCTTTATAGCTTTAGAGTGCTTGCTAAGTAAGATTTTTGGATAAGATCAATGGTGCAGGTTCTCTACTGTAAAACTATATTTCCTCCTGTGGGCTCAGACCCATTTGGTTACTTTCATCAATTTCATGAAGTATCTGGTTCTGAGCCCATCTGTATTAGTTTTCTTTGTATGGACAGCTATAGTTGACAAAGTATCTATAATACAATTTGATTCTAGGAAGTAAATTTTCTGATCACTTCATTCAAGAGACATATTAGAATAATTATCCAACCGTGCTTGTGGTGTTCTTAGGTTTTAAAAAATATGTGGATTTTGGATTTATTATCATGAGGAAAAGGCTTTAGGATTTGCAGAAAGAAACAGGTTTGGAAGAGATAGGGTTTTGAAAGTAAAAATTGGTTGAAATAAATAATGATAGGTTGCAGAAATTCTGGAAAGTGGCTGTGTTTGGGATTCTAAGGCTTTTGATAGGCTATTAGTTGCTAAAGGTTATGGGAGAATTAGGGTTTTTATGCTTCAAGTATATGAAGGACAAGCTATGCTCTAGGCTTGAAAATAATTTACCTCTTCCTTTCCTTGGAAGAGCATTAGGTTAAATAATTTTATAATGCGCTTAATCCTCCTGCTGGTTCTCCCTTTCGTTGGAAGAGCATCTAGAGAAATAACGCTCGCTCAAAAGTGGCATTCTTTGTATGGACGGCAGTGTTAGGAAAGATTTTAACTTTGGACAACTTGAGAAAGTGGCATGTCATTGTGATGGATTGGTGTTGCATGTGCCAAAAGAGCTGGAAAACTACATATGACCTTCGCCACTACGAAATGGCTAGAGATTTGTGGGTTTCAATTTTTCGTATTTTTTAGATAGAGTGGGTCATGCCCCCAACTGATGGTGGAGTTGTAGGCTAGTTGGAGAGGTCAATTTGGAAGACACCACAATATAACAATATGGAGAATGGGTCCTCTATGCTTAGTGAGGTGCATTTGGAGGGAATGCAATATTCGAAATTCTAAAGATTGTGAGAGAACTACAATAGAGTTAAAAGCTATTTTGCTCAAATCTCTTTATATTTGAATGGTTGTTTGCAACAGTTCTTGCTTTAATAATTTTTAGATTTGTGTTCTCCCTAATTGTGTCTCTTTTATATACTTTTTGTGTACTTGGTTTGCACCCCACAACACTTTCTAATAAGATGAATTACTTATCAAGAAAAAAGGATGAAGGATGACCTCATTAATACCATTGCGGGTCTTTAGATATAACTGATGCTTTCTTAGGTTAGGCATGAATTGAACAAGTTATCACGTTAGAAAGAAGATAGATGTGTACAAATTTCTTTGGCCTCATGTTATTACTGTATGAGCTGGTAGGATCGGGTTCTTTCTTCTATGTATGTGCATGTTGACATCACAATAGTTTGTTTCACTGGCCACTTTTCATAATGTGATCTATGGTTACTTTTATATTGTGGACTATATGGAGAAGGAATATGGATACTAAACACAGAAAGTTTTATGTATTTGTATATTAAATTGAAAATTGACTATTCACTAACATTGGGTTGTTGACTTGTGAGCAGCATTGGCCAAAGCCCAGCAACTCTTACTTGATGAACAGGAAAGAGATTATATTCTTAGCCAAGTGAATGCAGCTAAAGGTTGGTACTAAAGTTTTAGTGATTTAACTTCATAGCAAATCTAACCTGTTCAAATAGGAAAAATCTTCTGCATGTGATGCTTTTATCATGGCCAATCTATTCATAATTATTCTATTTGCATTTTTTTAGCATATTCAATCACCTATTTTCTCTGGATTCTTACAATTTTTCCCTCCATTTTCCTCTTTAGCTCATTCTTAATCTAATGTGAACTGCAGAGGAACTTAGAATAAAGAGGAAGAAGCAGCTAAAGAAAGATACAGCTTCTAAAATTAAGTCATTGGTTGAAGAGGTATGCGGAGTTTTCCTTATCCCTATCCTTGATATATATTATTTCGCATCTTTCCAATGTGAGTTCTTCTGTTGAGAATCTAAAAAGAAGCTTCACGGATGAGGTTGTCAGATAATTATGTGAAAATCTGTACTCTTATATGCATCTCTGATACGAGAGAAAGGTGGGGTTGGTTTAATATTCAGAATGCCTTCTTTCCACTACTGATCATTCTTTGCATGCTGTGTTTTTAACTTAATGATTGTTGCTTGTTGCTGTAGTATATTTTATTGTTTTGTCTTGGTGCTTTTTCTTTTAACCCCTCTTGTGGTGGGGTTTTGTATATATATATTGGTGGGGAAGAGGGGTGGTCGTTTCTGAAACATTAGGCAGTAATATTTTCCTTAATATATTGCCCTTCCCAATCCAAGACTTCTGACACAACCTATTAACATATGCTCTTTGGTGTGCTTAAGGGAAAATATGAGCAAATGTATGAACAGTCAGAGGAGTTCCAGCAAGAGCTGAAATTGAAGGTTCGAGAAATCTTAACACAACAGGAATGGCGAAGGAGAAAAATGCAGATGAGGGTATGCTGAAAGCTCTGTTATTTCCTTGTTTCTATTGGCTGTTTTCATTTTTGGCTTCATATTCTTATGATATTTCTCCCTTTCTCATCACGTAGATATCAGAAGAGGAAGGTAGATTGAAGAAGGATGAGGAAGAAACAAAAGAGATGTGGAAGAGAAAGCGTGAGCATGAGGAGCAGTGGGAAGGAACAAGAGAACAGAGGGTTTGTTTCCATCTCTCTTCTAATGTCTCCTGAAACCACCTTCAATCTAGCACACAGCCTACGTGCAAAAGCACAAATTGCATAATACTGCTCTTGGTTTCATTACCATCGAACCGATATTTTACAAATTTATTATTTTGTAAGCATATCGGTTAGTTCGTTGACTTCTTTCCATATTATTGTGCTCTGCATTACATGTTAGCCTTCATGCATTTTGTATTCTTGATATTCATTTTTTGTAGTTCGTGTAAAAGGAGTGGAACTCCTAAGTAGACAAAAAATGCCTTCATTTCTACTTCCAAAAATGGAAGAACCTGAGCTGACTATCTCTTTTCTTCATGTTTTGGCTATGTTTTATTATTTAATTTGGCTTTCCAATAGAACTCTTCCAACTTTTTAATATACGAATGCCAAATGATTATGAACTTGTCCGATGAAGCCGTGTTTGAATTTGCTACCATGTGCATAAACCCAATATGTTGCGTTATGCTGAAATTTTCAATAAAACATTATTTAGCTCTCCATAATCTCGTGGTTGGAGTTTGAAATTTATGTTGATGATAAACCCCATGTGGTTCTTTGACAAACTATACATTTATATATTCTTTCTTTTTTTTTTTCTCCTTGGCAAATATTTCTGCCATTTGGCCGTGTGCTCATCTGCCTTTTCTTTTGGTCATCAGGTTTCAAGCTGGAGAGATTTTATGAAGAGTGGGAAGAAGGTGAGATGGTGTATACTTTTTGGGCTGTTTTTGTATATCACGCTTGAAAAGCATCGACTTATTTATGTGCAAATATTTGCAGGGGAAGAAGGGTGAAATTCGACCTCCAAAGCTTAAGACAGAAGACCCCAATAAATCATATGTTCAAAGGCCTGTAAAGCGAGGTTAGCTGACAATTCACCGAAAGAAGGCGGCTGCTCTCCATGCAGGCTGACATTTGTATCAACGATTGACTTTTTCTTTTAACATATTTATTGTTGTGTTGACAGCAGACGTAATTGGAACAACTTCTCTACCCTCATTGTAAGGAATAACAGATTATAAATTGAATAGATATAATAGAGTAGAATTTGTGATGCTTTTATCTAAAAAAAATGCAACACTCCCAAGTGCATATGCTACTTGTCATGACAGTGAAAATCACCGATAAATTATTGATGGATCATTGTTAAATTTGGATTCATTGATGATTTTTACTGTCATGTTAAGAACTAAGGAGTGCACTTGAGAGTGGGAATCCGTGGCATTTTTGCTTTTGAAGTGGAGGCTTCATTCGCCGATGTCTGCCATTTTCAGAGATCCTCTCCACATCAAAACCTGTGAGGAAGCTCCTAATGGATGATTGACATCTCATTCATTAGGCAAGCCAGTGATTAATGTTATCTGAAAGCCACTCCAGCTTTCTCGGCCGCGAACTTCTCCATCTCCATCTACCCCCTCCAGAGAAGTGATAGGGGGACTATAGGACCAAATAGATAGTTTGCACTGCCTCATTAAAAAATAAAAAAATCATACGGAGTTGAGCCGCAGCACAAGTAAAAGATGAGGGTTTTTTGACCTGCTCAGGTGGACTTCTAACGGTAGGCAGAGTCGGGGTTTAATTTCCAGAAGAAATCGAATTCAGAGACAAAAAAGCCCTTGCAAATTTCCAACTTTTTTCGACCTGACCCAACTTTTATTTATATTTTTTACATAATTACAAAGCCACGTCGTTTTTATTAGAGTCCGAAACAACATCGTTTTGAAGAAGCCATAAATTCCTTTAGAGCCCTACCTGACTAGTGACTACAGCTACGCCGTTTTGAGGCCTATCCTCTCGGAGCTCTTATGAATCTACCCAGCCTCTCAAAAGTCAAATCTCCCCACTCCCAAATATCTCTGAACTAAGACAAAGATCTGAATTCGTACGAACTTGGGAGGAAGCCAAATAAACCACCACCTACTTCAATAGACGAAGATCTTCGTTGTCTTCTTCTATCAAAGACTTGATAGGAGACTTGATAGGAGAAGACGATCATCTAGACGACGTCTTTGACCCCCGGTCTAACTCCAACTATTCTAATCAATTGAGACACAAACAAAACTAGGCTTGAAACCCTCCTCCTCAAAGGCGATGTTTACAACTGTTCCGACTCGGTAGTTGGAATCAATGCCCACCCATCCCTAGACAGCACACATACACATTCGCAGAAAACTGGGAGTCGAAGGAAGCTTCGTCTCTAATTCTTTGCAACATAAAACAAAATAAATAAATAAAACATTCTATTGCCAAAACTTCACGTATTTCTTCATGTGTCGGGCAAAAACGTTGGTTATCCTCACACACAAGTTACATTGTACAGAATCGAGATGAAAATTACACAAAGCAACACCTCTATGATACATGGACGCCCACAAAGATTTATATATATATCTCACAATCACATATAAAAGACCTCATGTCCTCTCAAAAAGAGAAAAAATAATAGGCCTAAAACAAGGAATAAAAAATATATAATTAATGTGAAAAATACCAATCACTACCAACCCATAGGAAGAAACAACGAAGAACTGACTTCTACTTGCCCGTAGCTCAATTTACAACGGTGAGCAGACCCGAAATTGTAACTCTTAGCACATCAAACAAAACCTATCCGCCGCCTGCAACCTGCTTCTCCAAACCCCCCCACCATTTTCCTCACAACTGCTTCCAATTGAGCAGTGAGAACCCAAAATTTCCAATTTTCATCAGGGAACCATATGACAAATACAGGAATCCCCTGTATAATGGCATCATTCTCCACACAGAAAAGTAACCCCAGCTGATAATATGCGCCTTTCATGAATACAGGGAAACGATTCCGACCAATATACTATATCCACGCAAGAGAGCCTCGATCATTTGCTACTTGAGGACGGCCTCTAGTTGGGGTTGGAGGTCTGTTAGCATTCAGCTCCTGACCTCATTAAAAAAACAAAAGAACAAAACAAGGTTTAATACCAAACCAATATTGCAAAAAATGATAAATCTCACTTCAGGCTATATATATATATATATATATATAAAAAGCAGCATGACCTGCATCCATGTATCCTCTATATGACGTTCTGGTGATCCTTCAGGCGATGAAATTGCTGGTGGAAAGGGATGAATTAGTTTTGGAACCACCACCAGATCCCTACCCAAAACCAAGATTGCTCCTGCATTATTTGCGGTACCTGTTCAAAGGGGCAAGGACAAACTTCAAATGCTAAATCATCCTAGGGGTATAAGAGCTGAAGAAAGTCACAAAGACCAGGAAAATACCACAGTAGTTGGTGGCCGAGAAAAGTGTAATCAAATGTCCCTGGGCAAAGCGTTCAAACCCATCCATTACACATTCATGTGCTCGTACAATCAACTGAAGATCATTGTTGTTGCAGAATTCCATGACACGGTCAGGCTGAAACAAACCCTTTTAGATGCACATGATACACAAATATGATACGGAAAATACCAGGAGAATCCCAACTTCTAATTATTAGTAAGATTTAAACCTGAGACTTATCCAAAACCCAGCCTACCCCTTTATGATCTGAACCAAGGCCCAGGACTACTGGTACAAGATAGACTATCAACAATGGACCAGTTCTCCAAATATATTATAAGAAAATTATTTCTAAAAATTTCAATTGTTTATAAATATCAAACAGCATTTAAAAAAGGGGGAGGTCATATGATCAATTGAAGCATATAAAATTAAATTAATGAAAACAAAGAACTTCCACTCAGACATGATAACCAAAGTCCTAATTATGTGTAAAGCACAGCCTAGATATAGAATCTAGGGCCCAAAAGAATTTCTTCACTTCCACAGTCACTAAATTCTAACACTTTCAACAGCCTAGAATTAATTTTGACATTGCTGGAACAGAGACATTGGCTTCAATATATCCACTGACATCCTTATTTTGAAAAACCAACAGATCTAAAAGGACATTTTAAATCATTGGCCTCTGGAAAACTTTCACACGTGCATTATTCTTCTAAAAACTTTTGACATATTATTCAGAGATATCCTAATTTTGGGATACCAACTCTGCCAACATCAAAACTCAAAATCATAGGCCACTTATTAATATACAAACTTGAAAGTTATTCTGCTACTGTAAGGAAGAGAATAGAAGCTATAAGACAAGACTCACCCCGAACGTAACTAACCCTGGACCTCTAGCATTAGGCCGCAATCCTTCTACGCTGTCATTTTCTGTTGGGTCAGACCTAAGGGAAAATCACATTAAAATGTCATTGACAAATCAAATAGGCACATACCATCATCACAAGCACCAAATTCAAACAGCACAAACATGCACTGACCACAATAAATCCATAAGCACGATTGAGCCTGCTTCCATTGTAATTGGACGCTGAAGATTCTCAATCTGTTCCACATGATTTATAGATCGACCAATACCACCATGCATACAGATGATTTTCTTTTCAATTAAAGCTGCCAGAGGAAGCCAATTGAACAATCGGTTGATCCGATGCCATGCCCATATTCCATCTCTCTCACCCTGCTCAGCAAGTTATACAGGTGTTAGATGCAACCAGTTTATGCAAGGGAGCAGACATTATTTGATGCACTTAATACATACCATACGCTCAATGCACTCAATCCGGAAGCCAAAAAGTGCATTAATATCTGCAGCTTCATGATTCCCACGAATTAAATGTACATTTAGGGGATATTCCACCTGCAAAATTGATGTAAATTATGTAAATCTGGGCAAGTTCCAAAATAAAGAGTTAGGTAAGCAAAAAAAATAATTAACTTAACAAAGAAAAACCACCAAGCACAAAAATTACCTTTAAAGCAAGCAGGAGAGTAATGGTTTCCAGGCTGTGCTGGCCTCGGTCCACATAATCTCCTAAGAAGAGATAATCGATATATCTGATAGTCAATCATAAAAGTCAGCATCATGGGAGCACAAAATGTTTATTTACTACCAAAATAGAACAAAAAGGAACATAAGTGTTTTAAGTATAGCTTTCTTTCTCTTGCCCTGAGATAATTCAGGGCTATCAGTTCTGTTCTGTTTCTCTCTCTCTCCCTCTTCTTTTTTACCTAACTTCAAAATATTTTATGCCCAGCCATACCAATATGCCACATTGAACTGCATTTCCATTGGCCATACAAATTGGTGCACTAACCGAGCAATTTACCACCATGGATGGTGCGACCAGGCATCGCCGTCAACTAAATCCGCGTTATGTGGAGGATGATAAGTTTAGTGTTGAGTCATAATTTCAATGGATGGAGGTAACACTTGATGTGAAAGATTGGCTGCTAGCTGCCTTGAATGTTGTTAGTAGCAAGCCTCAAGCCCATCTACCAATGAGACTCTTTGTAATTTCAGTAAAGTGTGTTAGGATTAAATGTTGGTAAATTTAGTGTCAATACATGCTAAGTTGGAAGGTTTATGTTTAGGGCTGAGCTGATCAAAAGCACAATTGCAGGTCATTCGATCCAAGTGATGAAGCAATCAAATTTCAAGTTCCAGAGAGTTTCAGTTGCAAGGATGATTCCAAGTCGTTTGATAAAAGAAATCAAGCCATTTAAATTCAAGCTTCTAACAAGCTTCAACTGCAACATCAATCAATCCTCGTTTGATCGAATATGTTCATAAATGTAGAACCGAGACTCTCGATTGCATCCTTGATCAAACCTCATTCAATTGAATTAATGTGATCTTTAAGAAACCCTAGTTTCTTGTTCGATCTATGCAGCCGCAGAGTGTTTTAATCCTAAACCAACTTGACCTAAAAACATCTATTTTCTCCCCATCTATATAAGCCTAATTACCAACAATTTTCATAAGACCCTAAGGATATTTTTCATTACACTGGGAGAGTATATTAAACACCTTTTGAGCTTAAACCTTGAAATATCTCCTTATTTTATCATTTTTCAAACCATTGAAAAACCTTCAGCCACCAAAGTTCTAGGTTGCAGTGAACAAGGTTTGTTCATGAACGTAATTCCTGTAAAAGGTCAGAAGTTCTTAAGCCACTACAGTGAGAGAAAAAGAGTCATTTTACTTGGGTTACAAGCCGAGTCTAGGATTACTAAGTTTTGTAAGTTGACTAGTTTGTAACATAAGTCTTCTATAATTAATACCTTGGGGATTGGCTGGCCCCAAGAGTGGTTTTTACTTTTGAAGATTTTTTTTTTTTTTTTTTGGATAAGTCTGTTCACTTTTTTACTTTTGAAGAATTCTTCCAAAGGTTTCCACTTTGTTACCAAAATCTGTGTGAATTTTCTTTTAGGCATGCTTTGATTTTGGAATTGATATATCTGGTGTTTGGCTTTAAATTTGATAACTTTGTTAAACTGATTTTTTTACAAATTGGGAATAAAAACAAATTTTTCAGAGAGCTAGCAATTCAAGTGCAACACAAATTAAACTGAAACTAACAGTTGTAGCCTATACACAATTCAGGAGGATGGGTTTGGCATGACGCTGTCAAATAAAATCAGTCAAGTATACCAATTAATGGCCCGCCCACATAAAAGCAAGTTTACAACCTCAATTTCCAATCTCAACTTAGATGCCAAGTGGGAATGTTTCAGTGATGAATGAGCGCATGCAAGGTTTTTGCTCAGTGGAGAAAGAGAGAGTACACAAGGTTTTGAAACTTACATTAAAACTTAAGTTGAATTGAACATAAATCTAAGAAAAACTAATATAATCAAGCCTTCCTGAAATGTACAACACGCAAGCACACGCATCTACAAGCACATGACAGTGTCTGCGCCTGCATAAAAGCTGTGTTTCATTCATGCAGAATCTAGTGCAGGGAAATCATAATGCACCCTGATAGTGCCAAAATGTGGTAAAGATAAAAATAAAAAATAAAGAAAACATAGACTGAGATACAATGATTTTATTTCCTCAGATTTCAGCTCTCAAGGATTAACCTACCACACCATACACATAAATTAGAGCACTTCTAGTTCACTATAGAGCTACATAACTTCATCGATGTAACCAGGTTATATCAATTTGACTACCCAGTCAAAACCTCTACAGCAAGCACCATCAAATGAATAATCTTAGTCACCTAGCAATGTCATTGCAATATCGTAGCAACAACCAATTACCTCCAAAACAAACAAACTTAACATCATTGTAAGAAGAGGGCAAACTTTGGTGGGTAAGGTTAAACCAAGGACTGCCCACACAGAACAATAAATTCAAATCTGGAACCATGTAAACTATTACCTTTTTTTTATTGCCACCTTAAAAATGCATCCAATGAATCTTCAACCCACAACCTTACCCTCCATCCCGTTCTTAAGGAGAGAGGATGTATCATTGGAGATAGAGTTTAATGGCCTGTATGACTTATTACACTTAACACAGAAAGAATTTACATTAATTAAATAACTTACGCAATATCCCCAGCAGTTGAAGGTGCTCCATACTCATCAAAAAGGCGCATGAGATCCCCAAATTGTCCATGCAAATCACCAAATATCTTGATGGGAGCTTTAAGCTGTAAGACACTTGGTTCACTTGAAAATATCCGCTCAGCACTGTCACAGAGATCAGCAATTTCATTGCAATCTAAAAAAAATTGCCGGCGAACTGGAGGCTTCCATCCACGAGGCTTTAGAAGATGCGCTATGACCTGATAAGAGAAGGAAAAAAGGAAACTCTTTCAAAAAATTAATTCAACAAAAAAAAAAAAGATCTGTGTTACTGGTACGCTTATGATACCATAAAGGGAGGATTATCCATGGACACAGGAGATAACGTGGCATATGAAAAAGTTGGGAGAATAGATCGAAAGAATTCAGCCGATTTAGTAGCATCCCATTGTTTCAATATTGAAAGGAATATGAATATAATTAACAGATGCATGTATACCCATCAGTAACATGCAAAAATATGTAAGCAAAACAAAACAATCCAAAAAATCTTGAAACAGATGTAAACAATAAATAATTCAAATTGCAGCATAGAAAAACTTCAAAGCTTGATGATATAGGTTCCACAAGCCAAGTATCATGCTTGCAAAATATTGAATTAATAATAAGAAAGTTTATTCCAACCCAATTTTTATTTTTGGACAACTGAGATTTCTTTTTTTCAGCACATTATCAGTACGCTGCATTGATCTAAAAATCCATGTGATGGTAACCAGTAAAGCCAAGCAATCACAAAGAGATATATCCTATTTCAGAATTCAAATGATCTCAACCCAATCCAAATATGGTATACAGGCAGAAATTAGCACTACACTTTTCTCGCCTGTGATTAACCAAGAAAAGAAATGCCATCTGGGTCTTAATTATAGAGACATAAACCCTTAACAGAATAAGTTATTAAACTTTACGCACACATACACAATAAGAGTAGCAATTTCACCAACTGTGCCAAGCTGTATGTATCCTGTTTCATTGTTTCATGATTCTACATCCAAAATGCATCGATTAACAGTATTGATTATATTAAATAACTAGGTCCACTATACCTTCTTGGGCACACTACTGATGGACATTTGTCGATCTAATAGTTTTCTAGCAGCAGTAGCAGTCTCTGGGGTCCCGTAACTGACCCGCCTGCCTTCATTTTCAAATTGATCAATTGAAAGCTGTCTGACCATACCACCTAAAGCTCCACCAGTCTCTGCAGCTACAACAACCTGATATAACACATGTATAAAAACATTAGATAGAAGCACAAATGTTTTAAATAATTCCATGCCAAAATTTGCTTGAGATAATATTCACGAGATAATCAAAATCTCAGACTCACAGCTCTGTGATGCAGTCGAACACCAGCTGGACCAATACTATTTGACCCAGCAGAATCAGGCTTGATTAAGGTAGATATCTGTTTCCCACTTGGGGTAGCCTCTGCCCCACGATCTCTGTCAGGCAGTTCAACTTCTCCATTAACTTGCCGTGCCTTGGCAGCAGCCAACGTGGCACTGATAGCCTCTGCTTCTGCTGCGGATGCTTCAACTAAATACTCAACACCTTTGCTCAGTCTCCTGCATAAAAACCATATCCAAATGCTCTTAGAATGAACAAGGAAGGCAACAAAATATGAATTACTTACATCCAACGAAAATACAAATGATATAACTAGCTAACCGTGTTCCCTGGAGCATGGCATTTTCTGTGCTTATATCAGTATACATGTCACCATTTATTGGGGGGGCAACTGGATTTCCAAGCACAACTGCACCATCAGGAGCTGCTTCAGGCATTGCTTGCCTTGTCCTTTCATCAATTAATCCATACCTTCCAGGTAACCGTCCTGTTTGAACATTAGATGCAGCAGCTGCAGCCGCAGCATGTGAAGCAGCACTTGTTGTTTCAGCAGCAGCTAGATCTTCAGCAACAAGTAGGTCATCAAGCAACACCCCTATAGCATAAACACAACAAATCACTATGCTACAATATCAACTATGTTGGAAAGCCAATATCCAAAATAGAAAAGCTTTGAAAGACAACCACCCAGACAAAGCTTATATATCCTACATGGAAGGCCAAACTCTAAAATTGTTAGCTTGCAATGATGCAGCTAGATAATGCTGCAATGACAATGTGTTTGCTGTATGACAGCAGACAAAGCCTAAAATGCAGAAAAGGGAATAGTCCCCTTTTTTTATAATGAATACAAGCATAACCTAAATTTAATTGTAATGACCTAGAGAAAGAACTAGCTACATCTGCTATTACCTCAAACAGATTAGTTAAGTAATATGGAACTTAGCACCCATAAGTGTCTTTATAAACCACCAACTCTATGTGGGCTATTCATCTTTTCAATGTAAGACTGAGGTGTAATGTTAATACTCCTATACATTATCTCCTTCCATATATATCTACATATTTCGTGGAGGTATTTTAAAAAGTATGACCAGCTGGCCACATCATGCAAGATGACCCACGTTTTCTTGCCACATTTATGACCAAAAGAAGAGAGGAACAAGAATTCAGAAGAGCATAAGCACTTAAGTCAGCAAATATCAGGTTAGAATGACATTCTAACGAGTAACAAAACGTCATTTACATTCACATCTTGTCCTATCATTAATGCAAGTACATTGTCCTCTAATATCATCTCCAAATCCCATCTTTAAATCTCATTAACGTGTAATATTCCAATCTTTCCTCCCCATTTCCAATCTTCTCCCAAATATCAAACCGGTTCTTGTTTCTTAGCCAATCTTTGAATCTCATTAACTTGTAATATTCCAATCCTTCCACCTCATTTCCAATCTTCTCCCTAAATCTCAAACCGCTTGTCTTTGTTCTATGTAAAAGTCAAATTCTAGTAATTAAGCAATGCAGTACATATTGCACCCATGATTCTAGCCCATCAAATCATTAGATGAAGTGAAATCCATGTGTCACCAAATCACAATCAGCTATCGACTCACCATTTTACCGTCTTTCAACAAACATCAACTTACATCAGCTTAAAAGCACCATCATTATTCTTGCAACTATCGACTCACCATTTTACCATCTTTCAACAAACATCAACTTACATCGGCTTAAAAGCGCCATCATTATTCTTGCAAGTGTCCATATTATCTAAAATCTAATTGAGACCACTATTCTAAAGCAGCCTTTTTTTTTTTTAATTGGCAAGTAACGCACCCGGTGGGATTTGAACCCACAACTAACACCCCAAACTTGCTTAAAGCTCATTGGTATTCTAAGGCACCCAAATTGACCCAAGAACCCAGAGGAAATGTATTTTCCTTCAAACAAGTTTAAGCAAGACTTTAAGAGTCTAACGTCATGATCAGCATAAACTGAAGTTATCAAAAAGACAGGATGATGCACATAGCTATTTTCTCGGTGACAGAATTCATGTCTGAAAATTGAGAACTGGAAATAAATGCAGCAAGATGAATTACATAATTATATTTTTTGATAATTATATTCATCTCTTACCACCACGTAAACCACCATAAATAAATATTAAGTCACCAACTGCAGCTGCTGCATGCCTGCAACGCCTTGTCAATTCGACTGCAGCATCTCCACCAGCAGCATCAGCACTATATCTGCCTGTTCTAGGAGTAGTAACAACAGATTTCGTATCACACCAAACGCCTGCTGCAGTATCCAACACTATAAATAGGAAGGAACATGAAAATTTTGTTAGATATCTTTAGGTGGATCATCTTCTGAACTTTAAAAAAATAATAATAATAATAATTAAAAAAAAAAAAAAAAAGATCATCCTCTGAATAAGAAAAACAAAAATCAAACTTCTTTCGTAATAACAGCAATAATTGTTTTGGGTGATAAGTGTAACAACAACAACAAAGAAGTATTAATGATATTAAGTTTAACTGACTGAGATTCTCAATTTTTTTCTTCTTTTTGATAAGTAAATTCTCAATTTTTTTCTACAAGAGCTTAACCTCCCGTATTCATTTTGAGGTAGAGCACAATCATCAATTATATTTAATACCAGCACAGAAATAAAGCACAATTTCAAATGTCAAAAGAGAACTTGTCCTTGCAGTTTGTTTTGAAAAGTAAGAGAAATCCGTATTTCAGTTTGTCTGGAAAATAAGACAAAGCAATCAGACCCTAAAAGTGACAAGCCAGCACATGTTGAACGGTGACATGTTCAAGGGAGGGAGATAGACCTAGATTAGATAGAAAATCCAAGATTTGCTAAAACAAATAAGACAGGCAGAAATCATTTTAGAGTCAGATATGCAAATACATCCAAGAGGTTAGGTGAAAAAGCACATCTAACAGCATGAGATCAGATCAGTAGGACAAAAAAAAAGAATCAATGTCTGGCAAAAGAGCATCCTACATCACTACTCTTTTTCTTTTATTGGCAAGTCCTATATGACTATATCAGTTAAATTTTTACCAACCCAGAAAAGTTGAAAACCCCATCCCACTTAAAAACCCCACTATCTTTTTTTTTATAAGTAAATGAAATTCATTAAAAGCGCAAAAAGGCGCACCCAAATACACATGAAGTATACAAGAGAAATACCTAACTATAAAAGGATAAAAGGATAAAAAAATAAATAATTATTAAATTATTAAAAAAAAAAAAAAATGAAATAGACAGCCATTTATTAGTATAGAGTATTGAAGAAGGAAGCATTTAACTTCACCACCGTCCTCTCAATCTTCAAAATTTTGAACATTCCTTTTTCTCCAAATACACATCAAGCAATGTGGAATCATCTTCCAAACAGCTTCATTTTGAGGACTGCCAAACTTTTCTCTACAACAAGCAAGGAGATCTAACACTCCGGGGCAAGACTCATGCCTAAGCCAAAGAAGCCAAAGATAAGAGTTTGATAAAGCACTAGCTATCTCTTAATGGAGTAGCAGGCGGTTTACGGTTTCCCCACTCTTTTTACACATGCAGAACTAATCTACCACAATGATCTCTTTCTTAAATTAATCATGTGAGGATCTTACCTAAAGCAACCAACCACACAAAGAAAGCCACTCTCTAGGCGGGCCCTGATCTGCCAAATACTCCATCATTACAAAATGGGGAATTAAGACATTACAAAATGATCTTTACATAAAACAACCCTCCCTTGGAAGGATCCAACAAAGCTAATCCTCACCACCCCAATTCAATCTAACGAAATACAACTTATTGAAAAATGAAGTAAAGAAATCCCCCAATCATGCGCTGCTCTGACAAAATTAACATGCCACTGAGGATAGCCATTAGATAACTTCAGTGATGCCACAGAGGCCTCCCTAATGCAGGCAATACTAAACAACTCCAAAAACGCTACCTTAAGGGGCTACTCCCCAAACCACACATGTAAGGAACACATTAGGCAGTTTTATAACAATCTGTATACCGAGCAGTTCAAATGGCGGCCTTTCTTTTGACTCCATTTGGGAGACTAAGGCTAACTGGTTGGAGAGAGTGTTTGAGGAAAAGGAGGTCTTGGAGGTGTGAAAGCAATGAATAGTGATAAGGCCATGGTCCCTAACAATTACTCTATGGTGCTCTTCCAAGTTTGTTAGGATGTTTTAAAGTAGGATATTATGAAGGTTTTCCATGACTTCCAAGCTAAAGGCAAGTTTGAAAGAAATCTGAATGATTCTATAATTCTAAACCCTATTATCATTTCCCAAAAAAAATCATAATGACTTCTCTTCACAATTGGGAAGAGCACTGTAAAATTGAGATATGCAATATCCTTTCCATTTTCTCAGAATTAAGTAACTGTGTGCCGTTAAATTCTCAGCTGAGATAAATTAGAATCACCCACCTGAGCCTATAAGGAAGCGCAAGAAGGACTAGTCTCAATTTCTCTTCAATAAATTATGTACAACTTTTAAATTTCAGCTTTATAATACAAAGTCTAAATCAGAATGGTTCATCACATCCTAGTTTAATTCAGAAACATACAGACCCCCCACCACCCTGACATAGACATATAACCATCAATTTGCTAAGTTGGCACAGAATCCTATTCCTTGACCAAAGATTGTAAGCACTGAGTTTTACTTCAGCTCGACCTACCCAGAGCTCAGTCAACATATTAAAAGCCACTCTGTCCAAGCTTAGTTTCAAGCTGAGCCCCAACCAAGATAAAGTCAAGAACTACTTGTATACCTAGTGGTCCTAGCAACCAATGTTTGACTTGTCTATTAAAAGCCACTGTCTCATCATACACCAGAGCAAAACTCCAAAGTTTATAAAAAGCAAATCAAGTACAAGTACCTGCAACACTTGATGAGTCTTCTACCATGCGCCCCCCACCAAGTGCCCCTCCAGACACATGAAGCCGTGCGTTAACAAAGACCTAGAAACATGTGAGCATGCAATTCATCTCTTATGAATAAAATACAAAAGATCAAGTTTCAACTAAAAGAATAATAAAAGAAACCAAAACTCACTGCTGCATGTTGATATCTCGGAGATGGTGAGACACCAGGGGCAATTGCCCACTCCCACCGACCATCCCTATGTTTAGCAAGTCCATATGCACTTGCTAGTGGCTACAAGAAATACAGGAGGAAGAAATAAAAATCAGGTTAACAAAACCTTGAACTTAAAACACGAGGCAGAAAAAGAATGCATTACTGAATAACTTGTTTTTCATTTTCTGAAATACACCAACATTTTCTGACTAATTACATTTGTGTTTCTAATATAATTAATAGCCATTTGATTAAAAAAAAGAGCACCCTCCAATTGGTTCCCTTCCTATCAAATCCTAGAACTTCTTTTTTTTTTTAATGACGGGGAACCTCGACAAGGCAGGGCCATTCGGACCCACTCCTGCAGAGAAAACCTTGGACCCGTGCACCGCACCCTCAGAAGTTTCCCTACATGGATCAGGGTAAATCATTGGCTTTTAATACCAGGGGGTGTGACCCCAAGGGGAAGTTTGCACCTACCAAGTCTCCAACTTGGGATCTATGGGGTGATATTCCCTTAGAGTCAACACGTCTAGATACTAGATATGGCCAGGAAGTAAATTTCATTAAAACAATAAGGAGATTAAGATATACAATAATGTTGCTAATACTTACTTTTAACATATCTAATCCTAGACTCACCCCGCAGAAAAATTTTAAACCCATACTTTCAGCAATTATCATCAAATGGCAATAAGTGAAACAAAGTGCTACAAAATATCACATATTGAAATTAAACATGATGCATGTTAGACTTTTAAACTCACCACACTGTTTGCATCCCTCCCTCCACAAAGCAGAAGAAGACCATCTGAGCGTGCACTCGCAGTTGCATACCTAATAAATAAGTACCCAACTCGATTGATATAAAATACAAGAAAGCTATTCATGAATCATAACATCATTTTTCACAAGTACAACCAGTGATTGAAAATTTTGTGCATAGCATATTCTAATAAGTACCACAAATGTTTTCTTAGACAATCAAGAAAAGGAAAAAGGAAAAGAAAACAATTCTCTCATGAGTTCCACAATGCATGCACATGACACAAAAACATGTAACACAAGAGCCAATACTAATTATTATAATTAGCGTCCATGAACAAACAAACATATGAGAGATGGAACTACTAGCAGTTTTCAAAAACCATCCAATTAAATTCTTCCAAAGGCCACAAAACTGTAAAACTAGAAATATCTCACATTACATAGCCCTTGATTTTCTAAGGTCAACAGTCCTGCTCATCCACTTCCAACACTAGTCCTAATAAGTGCTAAAAAGAGTGCACGCACTAGAAAATGTAAGAAGAAAGAAGTTGCAAGGCAATTGAAGATCATCTACTTTCTGCAGAAAGTTGTCAACTGCCTATACACACACACACACACACACACACACATATATTAAAATTTTAATAAAAAGAGGAGCATTCTTCAGCACATTGATTATGTACAAAGGTTCTCTAAAGATTACAAGAAAAATAACAGCCATTCAACAAAATCTAAAAGAGAGGAAACTTGGACACAGCCAAAAGCAAGCATCCACTCGTGTAATGATCTTACAAACAAAGATTTCAGATCAAGCATAGCAAGCTCCACCCCATTAAAATTCCGATTACCAATCCTTCCAAAAAGTCCACATAAGGCAGAGATAAGTAGCATGCCAGACATACTATTATTACAGTGCCCAAACAATTCTTTCCAACAGAATACCACATCAAGTACCTTCTTAGGCATCACCCATTGAACCCTGACTAAGAAGACCATAGTTCTCTGGCAATTGATTGGGGCACCCAAGGGAATGGAATCTGATAGGCTCCCTCAATACCTCATAGAAAGAACGAACATCAACCTCACCACTTCGGATAAGCTTCTAAATCAGCCTATCCTCCCCATCTCTTGTGCAGATCTTAGAATATAATAAACTTAACAAAATCTATGGATTCCAACTCCCATCGTGAAATGCAACTGAATTTAAGATTCCAACCATTTAACAGCCAGCAATCGTAAAAAACAATGACAGAAGTGCCATCCAGTTTAAACCATAGATGATCAAGGGAATATGAAAAAAAAAAAAAAATTATTGATACATCCAGTTCCTCTCCTCTACCATTTAGTAGTGTAGCTTATGCAAAACTAGCTATGAGTTATAAACAAATAAATGTGATTATATATACTATGTCTAGCTATCTAACCTCCAAAACAGCTAGAAACATCAACTGTCCCTAACCAGTACTAAAACTACAATTATAATGTGAACATAATATGTCTAGTAAGGGATAAATTATCCCTTGAAAAATCAAGTGCCATATCACCAACAAACCCTCATATCTCTAGGTAATTAATCACCACTACAATTTCAATCAGGAATGTACCCAAGAGTTCAGAAGTTTCACCACATAATGTCACGTGAAGATCAGTCAGTCAACAAGTTCATGAAATTTATTGCTCATGAGTGCTTTTAAAGCTGAAGTTCAGGCAGACATCCAACAAAATGAAGACCATATATACAAAGATTCAGTAACAAAATTAGACTCATTTAAAGTATTGCATATCCTTGAGTAAGAAAAATAAATATGATCCTTAATGATTCTGTATCTCTGCATCAAAGTGTGTGTGTGTGTGAGAGAGAGAGAGAGAGAGAGAGAAATTTTACATGCATGGAGGCGGACCCTCCCCTTCTGGTTCCAACTTGCGCCATTCATAAGGTTTGGCAGCTGTGTCCAGGGCCCATACATCAGCCAAAGGCCGTTTCCCTGAAAGGCATACAACAATACCAATTACAGCCACTTACAACTCAACACAAAATATATTTCTTCTTATTATAACCAATCCACACACGATGAAGTTAGGTTATCCAAAAGCAAAAAAAAAAGGTAATGCAAGATTTTCATGTGACTTACCATCATTCCCACCAATTGCCATTAGATACCTTTGCCCCACCAAAGCCATCACATGTCCATAACGTGCCCCAGGCCCAGGGCCTTGAACAACAACTCTACAGAATATCAGCATTTCTTGATTAATAAATCCCAGAATAAATAAATAATAATTAATTAAATTTAAATTAAATTTTTTAAAAAAAAAAGTGTGTAAAGTGTGTATGCACATCCTTAACAAGTCTTACCTATGCCATCGCGGGCGTTGCTGTGTGAGGTCAAGAACATGAAGATCCTCAGCAGACAAACCAGCTGGACCAATTCCACCCTGTTTTGAAATAAAAAAAGACTAGTAAGAACTTAATTGTAAATTTAAAAGAAAATTTAACTGAATCATGACTTAATCAATGACAACCAACTATACTGTATGCTAACCTGAATAACTACCATAGTTCCAACAGCAGTGGCCACATGAGCAGCCCTCGGTGTGGGTGGTTCTCCAAAGGGAGTGATCCTGCAAAAGATGCATTAATTAGCACCAGAATAATTTAAAGAAGGGTAAAAATGCACTATTCAACTATAGCCAAACACGCACAATTAAGTATAGCCATAGTCTGATGAGATGAAGAATTATTATTCCTAGGCTTACCTAGACCATTTTTTTGTCAATACATCATAACAGTGCACATCAGCTGTAGCACCTGCTAGTCCTGCAATAAGTAAAATCGTAATGGTCATGAAAAATTATAGAATGGAACATTGTCACTCCAGAAGACAAAGTAAACATTCCACTTTTACAATAAATTTAGAAAGAAAAAAGGAATCAAGTTACAAAGAAAAAGGAAGCGATTATATTTCATCTTGTGCCATATCTTACATGGATTCGTCGAAAACACAACTCAATGAAATCCTATTGCAATAAACACGAAATTCATACTTGCTTAGGATTCAATGCCACCATGCACCAGAAATGTTAGAAAAAGAACCAACACAAGCAGCCTCAAAGACTTGCATCTCAAGACAATTAGCTTACTTTTCAAACTAACAAATCATTTTAACAACACCAGGGATGCTCACAACATAAACAAGAAAAAACAACCAGAAACTGTGGATTTTCCTATAATTCATGAACAGCTAGAACAAAAACTTTGGAATTATTGGCTCAAGTGGTAAGGGTCTTGGTCTTGGTGGAATTGTCATCTGGTCTAAGGTTCGAATCTCCTTAGGAGAAAAAAATTTATAGGGGCCACGTCCACCAGCAAAGCCGAAATCTTACCTGATCCATGTAAAGGGGGTACTTTGCACGGGTCCGAGGTTGTCTAACAGGGGTACACAAAATGGTCCTGGCTTGGAGGGGTTTCCCGTCGTAAAAAATTGGAATTTTCACTCCAAAAATTGAATGGCGATCATATGTATCGCTTGATTTAGGGCTTGAAATAAACTTTCGTTTTACAGGCTAAACAAAAAAGTTAACAAACAACAATAGAATGAGATTTCTGGGCAAAAATAGGAATAACAAAAGATTAAGGAAACATGAATTGAACTAATTGACCTTTAAAGCAAACTAGGCCTCCTATACCACTTGTATTGATTGGAATTTAAAACAACTCAAAGCTAACCACATTTTCTCCGCATCTACTCATTGAAATTTGACAATACAAGGGTCAAATTTACCCACCAAATATAATTTGGAGTTCTGTTGCACCATAATTAATAACAAAACAGCCTAAAAATGCAAGTTTAATTAATTGGGGCTTCACGCCTACTATGGTTAGCATGCAACTTGAATGACTTCCCCACCATTTCTTGGTTTCAGGGAGGAGATACCATCTAGACAGAAGACCACTATAGTCAAACAAAAAAGAATTATCAGTACTATTGATGATTTTTTTTTTTTTTGATAAGTGCCTGTACTATCGACGATATAAAAACAAACATTTTAAGACAGGCAGAATTTATTGAATTCAACAAGACTAGGGATCGCGTACCACTTGAACAACTAAAGCCACAAAACAACAACAAATTCTTTACTAATCTCACGACAATCAATAACAGAACAAACAAATTCTCTAATTAGCAAGGCTAGGTTCACACTTCCAAACAGCGATGAAATTAGGGTTTTCGAAAAATAAGCACCAACAAGACAAGAATTATGTGGACCACCAATAACTTGAGCTTCAAATACAGTCCCTAGCCACTTTGATCACTAGGAATTCAAATTAGGGTTTCGCATGCTATACCAAAACTTACAACTAGACTTACTTCTTTCTCAAAAACACTCTAAAACCCAACAAGAAATACAGTAGAATAGCAACAGCTAAAAGCAATCCAATTGAGAAACATACGGATGCCAGCGCTTCCAGCTGACGTAGGAGTCCCCGTAGCCGCGGAATTTCCCTCGAGCGCCGTGGCACCTCCAAACAAAATCAGCCTGGGACCAATGTACCCAGGCGTGCCCTCCTCCCCGACCGCCGCAACCGCCGTGAGCGTGTGGCCACACCTTGGGCCCGGCCCATCCTCCTTCTTCTCTATAACCGCATTCACCACCGAGTAAGTCGGCGCGTGCCTTGGCCCAACTACCGGGTTCTGTTGCACTTGCGGCACCGGTTGCTGCTGCTGCTGCTGCTGTGGCGGAGATGGTTGCGGCGGAGACTGAGCCGGCGATGCCTCCGCTAGCTGCTCTCTCTCCATTGCAGCGGGAGACGACGCCGTATTGTGGTTCTGCACCCCCGGATCGTGATCGGTCTCCGGTACCATCGACGACGAATCCACATCCATTGCTTCAGTCCACGATTCGAGCCCTACCTTCGAGATCGGAGCTAGAATTTTCGCAAATTTGCATTCCTAATCACCATTTTGATCCACTCGTGAAATCAAAGCCCCCCCGCTCGAACGATCCCCCCGCAACTCGGAGAATTAGCACAAGCGAAACCCTAGCTCAGATCCTCGATTCTTGAATTCAGGAAAACCACGCAAATTTTCCAAGCAAGTTCCAATCAGAGAACCAAAAAACAAAAATTTATCTCTTAAGGCTTCCCTCTTTCGCTCTCTCCGAAGGAACCTCGAGGAAATGAAAACGGGTGATGGAGAAAATCTCAAAGGCCCAACAAACGCATCAGAGTGAGAAAAATAAAATACCAATCCCTTTCCCTCTCTCACTTTCTCTCTCTACCAATCGCTCCCCCTTTCTCTCTCTAAGAAAGTATATATATTTTCTTAATAAATAATACCAAGTATAATTTCTTTTGCTTTAACTCCCCTCTCTGTCTCTCTCAAGAAATATAAATGCATGTACAAAATAATTAATTAGTTAATTAATATAAATGCCATGTATTTTTTTTTTTAATTTTTTTTTTAGCTCGTATTTTTGGGTCCCTCCCTCTCGAGGTGGGTAGTGGCGTTTTTCAATCTGGTTTGAATCTTTTTTTTTTAATTTATTACCGCAATCAACCGGTAAAGGGTATGTACGGATGAGAGGCAATACGCCGTCAGGATTGGAGTTGGGAGCCTGGAGGCGGATAACGGAGAGAGTAGTTACCGGATTAACCGGGAACGGGTTTAAAGTGTTAACGATGTTTACCTGTTCCTATTTGTAGGGAGTTTTGCCCTTTCGGCCTAACTAATGGGTCGGATGGATAGAGTGACGTCGTGTATCAAAAAGAAGCTTAGGTTCACGCGCCTTAATATTGTTTTATACACATACTCTGTCCCTCTAATTATCAATACAAATCATATATATGGAAATTATATTTTTTTTTCAAAATTAACAGTAAATAATTCCCAAAAAAAAAAAACACTTTCAAATGTAGATACCATAAGAAAAAAACACTTGTCACGTTAGACTAAATCAAGATTTTGGACTAAAATTTTATAAGATCTCTACTAATAATCTTCGTTTTATTGGGTTCGATGGGCATATCATGTTTTGTTGGGCTCATGGCCATAGGGGGATGTAGGTTAAAAACAAGCTTCAATCCATGAATCGTCTTCTTCATTGAGGAAGTCAAAACAACATCAATGCAAATACAAGCATGACAACATATAAAAATTCGCGTAAGTTGCATCAAAATAGAGATTTCTTTGAAGTATATTCACTTGCACATGGCTTGTTTAAGTTTTCAGCAGACATTTTTTTAACCATAAACTGAGCTCATGAGTTGTTTAATGGGGAAAATGAGAAATGGTTTGGAAGGCATATATGTGGTCCAACAAAGCTCTACTATCATATCATGATCACACTTTGTGTAGATTTGGCACAATGAATATGCCATTGAAAATATGACACAAAGGTGGTATGCAACAAGTTGAATAGTTTAATCTCAACTAAGTTTGTTGAGCCTTGTCACTCTTTCATATATTTTCAACCATTAATAGACGCCGGGAGTGCAAATTACTTTCTCAATAACTTTTATATGGTAAAAGACAAAATTTATACATAAAAAACTAAAACAAGCTTTTTTTTGCTAATCCATGTGGCTCGCCTGGAAGTGGTTTTGGTCAACCCATGTGGCTCGTTGGAAGCTGAACCACTATTAAGGCCTTTGGGGATGATTTTGACCACCCCCTTGGGCAAAAAAAAGGGTGGATATACTAGCTAAACCGCGCAATTTATATATAATGGAGGGGAAGACATAAAAATAAAGGGAGTAAGTCCAAAGACTTAGTGAAAGTTAATGTACATAATACCCATATCATTTTAATGATGAACTCTATTTGGTAAAGAATGCGTAGTTTAGTCATGATAGTTATTCAAAGATGCGATATACATATAATACATATTTATAATCATGAGTAACAGTGATAGTTCAACAGTATGGTCTACCCGAGATGTTACTCATTCTCAACAAGGTTGACACTATCCCTCGGTACCTGTAATATAATGTTGGTACCCCAACCATTGTACGCTACCGTCCATAACACTAGCAAACAAAGTTTGACCTCGAATAGCCCACTCTACTAATGATTAACGTCTTATAGTTATCGTTAAGATTGTGCCAGTCACAAAAAAATCATTTGATCCAAGGCTCATATATCACATACACATTTGACCATAAAATTAATATGTATAGTATGTCCATAGCTGTTATCCCGCACGTACTGGTGTACCATGTCATACGATACAATTAATCTTGTTTGTATTTTACATACATGCTTTTACAAGTCTCAATATCATTATCTTTGTTAAGTAGCAAAGTGTATATCATTAGAGTTGTAAATATATATGTTTTGGTACACAAAAATATGTCATGCAATTGCAAAAAAATAAATGGCGAGCATTATATGAGTTAAAACTCTCCTAGGTCGTATAGATTTTCAGTGTTCCTCTAAATGGTTCGGGTTCTCCAAATCTGTGGAAAACATTCTATTAGTCCTAAGTCCAACTAAAAATAAACCTAGAACATGAAAACATAGGCTATTAAATGACTAGTCAAAAATGGTGTTCACTAGAACGCTTCTGGCCATACGTTCGAACTCAGGGCCATACGTCTACCTAGAAGGTTTAGGTAGAATTTCATTTGTTCCAAACGTCCTCCTATCCTCCTAAACGGGGTCTAAAGCTACTAAAAAGATTTTTAGGACCTCCTAGCTCAAAATGATACCTCCAAGCATAAGAAAATTTGTTTGGCAAGGGCAATATGCTAAACCAACTTAAATAAATATTAAAGAAAAACGACACAACTAGAAACTCAAAACTATCAACTAAGCTAACTATGAAAAGCATTTAAAGAGCATAACGACTAAGAAACAAGTAAGGCTTAGAAGGTTATCTTCTTGAAGCCAAAAACCTCCAAGAATCACATCTTCTTCTCCAAGACTAACATAACTCATAAAGACACTCACACAAGGGGTTTCAGAAAGCCTGAGGCAAAAATGAAGCATAAAGGTCGAGGGTGATGAGGTATTTACGGGTGGGGGAAAAAGCTATAAGTGCTTCAGGCTGTTCTGAAAAGCAACGTACGTACGGTACCTTTCACCTAGCAAACCAAACGCTGCATCATACATTCGGGCATTAACTAAAGGTTATCCAAAAGTCAACATACATTCAGGTTGTCCCCATGTGTATGTCCTCATACTATTTGCAAAGTATGTACAGTGGTCCCCATGCGTACATCCGGTCAAAAAGTCTAAAATTTCCAAAATACCCCTTCAGTTGTTTCTAATGACCCGAAACCCAATTTAACCATTTATCTAAGCTACCAAGCTAAGTTAATTATTTGGGTCACTATAATGATGCCCTTAATGACAAGTGGAGTTGTAATGTAGCGTTGGTATTCGATTAACCGAAGGTAAAGGTTCCATCAAGATGGCATGCCCACAAACTAACACATATGACCCACTGAGACCCATAAGAAACTTCATGATGCATTGATATTACTAGAGTTAGAGGACTCCTTTTAGTGCCCAAAAAGTACAAGATAGGTTAGGCTGAAATGCTAATAGTTCATCTAATAACCCCCTCAACTTGGTGAAATATTTAGCTACAGGCATAGTGCATTGAACAAGATTGTTCATATCTTGTTCTATCCACTAGGGAAAAGTGCTATTTGAGATTACCTAAATGTCACGAGCAAAGGTTGCAATAAATAACACTAGTGAAAATATCACTGAAAATTGAGTTTAATAGCCAAAAAATTATCATATTCTTGCAATGAATCCATTGTTGAAAATCATTGGAGGAATCTATTAGTGGAGAAATAGTGCAATCAATGAATATGAGTGTAGCGCCCCAACTTTATTTAATGAAAGGCGAAAGTGGAAATCTCCAATTGCCACTAAGCATTACTATCTCATCCTCGATATCATCAGAGATTATAAATCTAGTAATGGAATATATATATATATATATATATATTTTATAAACAACCCTTACGGAACACATCAAAGTTGATAATAAGACTTCTATATCCAACAGATTTCTACATTGTACTTTATAACAAAACTCACTAGTCAAAAGTGCCACAGATGGCACATAAGTAAATACACACCAAGTGTATCTAGTACAAGTTTAACTATAAATACACTTCCAAAAGATAGACATAATATTTTACAAGAAACTGAGATACCAAAACCCTATCCATAATATCCTAAACAAGCATATGGATCATCTTCACAGTCATCTGCATCTGCATCAATATCTATGTAGATGTGGCATAGTTGAAGGTTACCACATTTACATAGGCGGATTAATGAGTCCACAATCTCAGTAAGTATAAAAATTACTAACATTTCTAATATGAACCATCTTTCTCAAAAGTGTCTCTAACATGATGATTATAATAATAACCACGTTAAGTTTTCCAAACAGAATTATTTTTGTATAATCCATAACGGATAAAATAAGCATCAAGAATTGTTTGATAAAATTCATTTATCTTCTAAACAACTTTATATTTATACATATAAGCATTTTACTTACATTTCATAAAATGAATATGCATATAAATACAAAGAAATAAAATAAATAAATCATAAATCACATTATTAAATGAATGCAATGCAATCTCTAGTCTCTCCGACATTCTAAAGGACTTTAACCTTTCGTTTACGGCTATTAGGAGTTACATTCGGCTCCTCTTCGACTTTCTAAAGGACTTGAACCTTTAGTTTGATTTCGAGACACTTTTGGTCTCCTCGGTTATAGGATTCTTATTTTAACCTGTAAGGCTTCTTCGGCTTACACCGTTAATATAAAAACACCTTCACATTTATATTCAACTTTAGGAAGACAAAAGGCTTCTTATTTAATCTGAGAGGCTCCTTCGGCTCCCACCGTTAACATAGGAAAACCTTTTTGCTTCATATTTAATTAATCTCTTATGCTCAATGTTCAACAGTATGTAATAATATGTCTCTTAAAATCATTCTTTTGTTCTCATAATCACCACATTTCATTTTTCAACTCATAAAAATAATTGGAAGCATTAAATCATGTTATTCATAAAATATTCAGGCTCATATAATAATCACATTTCAAAAGCTTTATAAAACAGTATCAATCTTAGTAAGCAGTTGTACTCACTAAAATAATACCATGCTTAGTAAGTAATTATACTTACTTGTCATTGTTATGCGGGATTCCTCTGCTAACTCTTGACTATAAAAAGTCACTGCATTTTTGTGCGCTCAAGTCTAAAATTATAATTAAAAGGCTAAAATAACGACCTCTAAATTTCTCTCTGTATTCTATCCAAAATTAGACAACATAATGCCATCTATCTAAAATATTATAATGTCACTTGGGCATCATAATGACTATGTAGGGTTACCACATATTTTTATATGGGCATTACTACGGCATTAATATAATATAACATCTAAAATGTCTAACATTACTTGGGCATTACAACGGTGTTATTGTAAAATACCTAATAAAATTTAGGCAGTACAATGATGCATTTGTAATATTTAAAAAGATAATTGAATATAATATATGTCCCAAAATATTCAATCATACTTTCCCACGCAATTTAGGCATTATAACGACGTAATTTAAATTCTAATGAATAAAATTGACATAATTTAAAATATACTAACTAGAATTGACATAAACTAAGGATAAAAGAAATATACCTAGCAATCCTACTTGAAATGACTCTCCAAAGTTTTTTACTAAAAATATATCTCACTTTCTCTTCTTTTTTTTTTATTTTTTCACTGAGCGTGAAGTTGAGAGCTGATTTTCACTTCACAGCCATGTCCTATTTATAGGCAAAGGCTTGGGACAAGGATGGTATTTTCACTAAAGTTCAAAGGTGGGCGCCGAATAGCTTGCAAATCACAACACTGCAGCTGGTTTTCTTTTTTTCTCCTCATTGCCGCTACTCCATCAGATATACAAATATATATATGGAATTCCTGAAGATTCTACATTCCACGGCCAGCCACTTCATTAACAAGGTAATATGATATTATATTTATATATATATATATCTAATGAGCATTGAACGCTCTCCGTGCAACCCAATTGATATATATATATATATATATATATATATATTATCATATTAAACCAAATATTTATTTAATACACTAATCTCTCCACTAACACTTAGGCACTTAATTAGGTAAATCTTAAATGCCAAATAATTCATAATTTAGACATCAAACATATTTTTCCAATATATTTGATTTAACTTAAGACTGAAATTTACACTAAAGCATTCTAATAATTTATTAAAAACCTTGGGTATTATAATGAGATTCTTATTGGCATTGAGAGCCATAATTATAGTGTCTCAAATAATTAACGAGGCTAAGATAGCTTGATTAGAGGGTTAATTGGACTTTTGGGTCACTAGAGCTAGTTGGAAGGTTATTTTGGAAATTTTGGACCTTCTAGTTGAACACTCAAGTGGGGACCATGCGAGCGCTCACTTGCAATAGTACACGTACGCTCGTGTAGGGACCAACCCAAACATACGTTGACTTTTAGTTAACCATTAGATATTGCCTGAGCGTACAACTGTAACCCTAAAACTATTGGGTAAACAGTACGCGAATGCTTTGTACTATAGTATCAAACCTTGTTGCTTTTTAGAATTGCCCTTGCAAACTTGAGGAGAAGGAGGAGCTTGTCGCTATGTAAGAGGTAACCATCATCTCTCTCTAGTGTTTTCTTAAGATGTTATGCATAACTTGTGTTTTACAATAGCTTAGTTGTTAGAGATCTAGAAGTACAGATCATAATCTTGTTATAAGCATTTCCTTTCCGTTAGACTTGTTCTTGTTGCATGGAGATGTTGTTTTGGGTTAAGAAGTGTTAAAGAACATTTTGTAGCCTTAGAACTAGCTTAGGATTGCTTAGGAGATTGTTGGACCAAATGCGGTTCTACCTGAACCTCTCTGGCCGAACACTCATCATTGAGTCTATGATAAGGACTAGGAAAAATACTAGCATGCACGTGAGGGGGGGTGTTGAAGAATAATCTCACATTGCCTGTATACAAGATCTTGAACATATTTATATGGTTTTTTATGAGATAAATTAGAACCATAAATTTTTTCAACTCGTGGTGGGTGAAGTGTGTTGATGATAAAGTAATTGTCTTTTTCTTTAGTCTTTAATTGATAAAAGAATTCTTTTATTCTAGAATGTTGATTAGGGGAGGGAAAAAAAAATAGCTTGAGATGGATGAAGAGTTTGAAGAATGGGGAAATAGTCTTTAATTTTTTATTTTTATTTTTTAGTCTTTAAGTTAATAGTAGAACTCTCAAGAAGATTGCTTTGAAAAGAGAGAGAGAGAGATCAATTTAATTCTAAACAATCTAATACTTTTTCAAATAAATTTCAAGATAATCTTAAATGTTTAAATTTTAATAATCATAAAATAATTCAAAAAAATAAATAAATTGTAATGACATGTTCATACTTTCCTTTAGGGTGTTTTTAATTGGCATAAATTATGTTTGGATTAAAATAGTAATACTAAAATTAATTAGTGTGAGAAGGAAGTTAAGAGGTAGGCATGAAATTTATTAATGTAGTTGTATTTAAAATATTAGTTTAGTGTGAGAATTAGGCATGTCTTCTTCGGTTGAAGTACTAAGTAAAATACAATTCCATGATTTTAGATGTATAAAACTCCTCCAAATTAGATTAGATTTTTTATAATTTATTCTATTAAAGTAATAAATGTCTTTAAAATAAGTAATCAATTTGGAAGATAACTTCTTCTTATTGTGTTCCATTCTTTCTTCTTCTAATTAATTATTTGCTTTTATTGGCTTGCAGCATTTTGCTAACTCCTTATTATGGTTTGTTTGTTTTCAAAAATCCTCAATAGTCAAGATAACTAATTCACTGCAAGGTATTCATTTTTATTGAACACTATTAATTGTACTTAGTTTAACTTTGCAAGTAGTTTAAATTATTATATGTTTGTAATGTCTTTAGATGAAGATTTTTAATACTTACTTTGATTTTTGGTTTTTGATTTTTTGTTTGGTAATTTGATGAATTTGATTAGATTAATTTATTTGTTAGTCTTTCAGGTTTTGATGCTAATAAGAACTATTTTGAGTAAAAAATTCTTTCAAATATTTTATATTTCTAATACTATTTACTTTTCAAGCTAATTATTGATCCATAAATTTTCTTACAACTTAGAAAAATATGGGCAAACAAAAAACAATCAATTCATTCTTTAAGATAAAAGATACAAGTGATTCAGAGGTTAATACAGTTAGATAGACTATTAGCAACAAATCTTAATGTAGTGACCCAAATTATTAATTAAGCGTAAGTAGCTTAGTTGGGGGAGTTAATTTGAGCTTTGGGTCATTAAAGACACTAGAGGAGCAATTTGGACTGAAGTGCGGACGTACATTAGGTCCGGTGGATATACGCTGTTGTCTGTAGTGCAAACGTACGGGTAGGACCACTGGACGTACGCTCTGCAAACCGTATAGGCGGATGTACATGGGATCACCAGATGTACGCTACTTTTTGAATACCCTTTGGTTAATACCTAGATGTATGATACAACCTTTGACAGCTGGGCAAGAACCACCGAACATATGCCCCTTTGGCCGGATGTCCACTACTTTGCCAATGGAATTGGTGGCAGCCCTCTCCTATAAATAGCCCTATATCCCTCTTCATTTCTCATGGTTTTTTAGACGCCCCTAGGCTGCTGGTGTGTGTTTGTGAGTGTTTTGTGAGCATATGTGTGGCATTTGTGTGTTTCGAAATGTTCATGAGGCGGAACTCTCGGGGTTTTGTTTTAAAGTGGTAACGTTCGATCCTTAACTTTTTAATTATGTCGTTATGCTGCTTGATTTTTGTCTGGTTATAATTGTTAGCATAGATACACTTTGAACCTTGTTTAGGTTAACATTTTGTTAGCTTAGCGTTGTTCGTTGTTACGTTGCATGGAGGTTATAATTTAGGCTAGGAGACTTTAAGGTGTTTCTAGTAACCCTAGGAGTCAAAAAATAGACAAATATTGGAGAAAATGAGATTCTCCCTGAAAACCCTCAAAGCGGACATACGGTATCATGACCAAATGTACGACCCCGAGCCTGGATTAGGGTTGGCAAAATGGGTCATCCGGCATGGCCCGTTTATGACCCGGTTGACCCGTGACCCGTTTAGCATAGACCTAGACATCATGTTTAAATAAACGGGTTGGTGCTCCAGACACGACCGGCGAACCCATTTAAACTGAACGGGTCTGACGGGTCGCGAGTCACCCGACACGACCCGTGAAACCGTTTAAGATAAACGGGTTTAACGGGTCGTGTTTAGCAGTCACCCGACAACCGTGAACCCGTTTAAGAAAACGAGTTCATAGGTCGTGTCTAACGGGGCTAATGGGTCAACACGACCCATTAGACTCATTTAGCTTAAAAAATATAATTTTTTAAAATGAAATAATAATTTTAGCAATTCATTTCTTAAAATTAAACTCCTAGTTGGCTAGCACCAAATCACTTAATAAGCCTAATTGTCTAATTAAAAACAAACAAACAACAAACAAAACAAACCACATCATTACAATTTACAAAATAAACTACTAGTTGGCTAGCACCAAATCACTTAATAAGCCTAATTGTCTAATAAAAAAACAAACAAACAAACAAACAAACAAAACAAAACAAACCACATCATGTCATCATTACAATTTACAAATTACAAATACAATTTGGGTTCCCATTTTTGTCCCGTATTGTCCACTCTTGAGTCTTGATCTTGATTCCTTGAACTTGAATAACCCTCAAATATGCTCATTTTAGCATGTTCCTGATGAACCTGGAATCTCAGAACTTTGAATGTTACAGGAATTGGTACTATCTAATGTCAAAACATCATCATCATCATCTTCTTCTTCTTCTTTATCCACATTCATTAAATTTTGTTCTATATCAAAAGATAAGAGAAATTAATGTTATTAAAGTAAGATAAAAAAAAAAAGTAAATGAAGAAATTAAATATGTAAATAACTAATAATCTAATATTACCTTGTTTTCCATATAACCAATCTTTAGTACAAACCAATGCTTCAACAATATCAGGTTTGAGTGAACTCCTATACTGATCAATCACACATCCACCAATACTAAAAGTGGATTATTAAGCAACAGTGAAAATAGGAATACTCAAAATATCATGAGCCATAGCAGCTACTTTAAGATAACGAAATTCATTTCCTTTCCAAAATGAAAGGATGTCAAATGTCGCACTACCACGATTATTTATATACTTAGCTTCATCCAAATAAAGTTCTAATTGAGTCTTTTGTACATTATCATCAACTCCATCATATGTCAGAAATTCCTACATGAAAAAAAAAAAGAACATAAATATAAAATTAGCAAGTGGTTATGAGCATATATATAATATACTAAGCTACTAGTAACTATTAACTAATAAGCTAAGAAACTTATGATATTATTTACCTTTTCCCAATCTGAGTCTTCTTGGGGCCGAACAATTGTGGAGCTTGAAGTCGTAGAAGCTGCTCTATACTCTATAAAAAGTTTGGTTAACTTGTCCTTAACATTGGTATACTCCTTAGATTCATCTCTATAAATCTTCGAATAATAATACTTTACAAGGCAAAGCTTGTAACGAGGATCTAAGACAACTGTAATGGCCAACACTATACTAAATTCTGACCAGTATTTCTCAAATTTGGAGATCATTTGATTTGCCATTGATCTCTTATCCTCATCTTTGCCAAAAAGCTCTTTCTTCAAGTTCACATACATCAATGCAACTATGGGAAAATATAAATTGGCTATGGGATATTTGGTACCAGAGAAAGCACATGTAGCATGATAAAAGCAACACAAGAAACTACTGATATTTATCACCTTTTCCCACTCGAGTGCACTAAGACAAAACTTATAGTTTTGATCAGTCATCTCCAAATAAGCAAAAGCACGCCTATAGTGAATAGCACTTTCAAACATAAGATATGTCGAATTTCATCTAGTTGTCACATCTTGTTTTAACCCCTTGTTACTGTCCAATGACATTTGAGTAACAATATGAAGAAAATTATGTTTTCTCACTTGTGATCCCCTAAAATACTTAACACTATCTCTAATCTTTTGGATAGTATCAGTGATCTCTTTCAACCCATCTTGTATTATCAAATTAAGAATATGGGCACAACAACGCATATGAAAAAACTCACCCTCACAAAGACGGGCATTCTTCATGTTTAACTTAGGTTTTAGTTTCTCAACACATGAATCATTAGCAAAAGCATTATCTAATGTCAAAGAAAAAACCTTTTTATCAATCCCCCACTCTTGAAGCAAATCATTTATCTTTTCAGCAAAGTTGTACCATTATGTGGCGAGGGCATGAATGAAAAACTTAACACACTTTTATATAATACCTAATCTTTGTCAATAAAATATGTAGTAAGACAAATATACCCATCGATTTTCAAAGAAGTTCACATATCAGATGTCAAATTAATCCTCCCAGGACAAACATTTAACAAAGACTTAACCTTCTATTTCTCCAACAAATATATCTTAACCAAATCAGCCTTAGAAGTATTTTAGAGATTAATGGCACATCTCTATGGTAGCATCAAATCATTTCTTTTATACCATCATACTCAACAAATGAAAAAGGCAATTCATGCTTAATAATCGCAGCAATCAACAATTCTCTATGTCTTTTAAGACAAAATTTTGAGGCACTTACTGGCAAATTTCCTTGACTACCAGATAGGAGTAATTGCTGGATATCATGCTCAGTTTTTCCCCACAATTCTTCATATGCTTTTGTAGATTTTAGTTCCATGTGAATTGTTGGCTATATATTTGTGATCACAAAACTTGCACTTTGCCCATATCTTTTTGTCATTTGGATCTTTTGAAGGAAGTTCATCAAAATGGGTCCAAACTATTGAGGTCTTCTTGTGCTTCTTCTGGACCCTTGTTTTCGTCATCGGATTCGTATGAATAGAAGGATCTTCATCTTCTATTGTATTTATTTCAACCACTTTGTCAACTGGATCTTCGTTAAACACCTACACACATAATCATTAGTAAGTTAATTATAAATTAAAAATTGAAGAATTTAAAAGAACCATAAATCCCTATTCAATACCCAACACTTTCTCCTACCAATTCCTAATGAGTAATGACCCCTATATTCTCTACAGAACACCAATTCATAGCTTCATCTCTAAGCCATGTATATCTAAGATAATCAATGTGAATTATCAGCAATTGTTTAGTGCAAAGAGCTCTGAATTTATAGGTTTGTGTTGAGTGGTTGCATGATGGTTACATAGTTGTGTGTGTGTTTGGTTCCACTAGCTATTTATTGGCCAAAGCTTGAGGAGCTATTGATTTTATTACAATCCTCAAATCTCTTATAAATTAAGCTGACAATGTATAAGAAGATGAATTATTTTATTAATAATATATGGTAGATAAATCGGTCATTAAATTTTAAAAAATTGATTTAAGCAAAGCAAATTTATTAAAAATGTAAAGGGCATACAAGATAGAACATTCAACAAATTGATTCGACCCCATAAGCTGTATGACTACCCATTAGCATGTTGTCAAATATAACCACTATCTCTTCTATAGAATCTCTTAAAGGTGTATAAAAAGGGCATTAATAGAGTTCCATTCGAAGAGGAATTTAAGGAAACAAATTAAGTTGTAGAACCGAGCTTGTCTATAGTTTATAGAACATTCACTCATTATGTGGTTAACATTAATTACATTTACAAAACTGGAATATAGCTGTATGCACACAACATTGAACATTCAGTGATTCATTTATTATCTCTCCATATATGACATCAAGGGTTAAAATTTAGAACCTTTTACACAAAATCTAGGCATGGTACTCCAATCAAACACACAAATTACACAATCCTACAAACTTTAGACTACTAAAACTCAAAAGGGCAAAAAACCCAACAAACTTCAAAGACCTAATACAAGATTATCTTACATACTGAATTAGGATGCGACATTGGCGTAGACTCGGAGTGCAAAGTCGGCAACGCCGACACAGCAGAAAGAGAGGGGAGAGCCGATAGGCGAGAGCGAAGCAAGTGGAGAGTTGAGAGAGAGGGTAGCGGCCGACGAGCAGGAGAGAGAGAGTGAGTGAATGACGATGGCGAGTGAGAGAGAGACTGAAAGAGTCACTAAGAGTCTAAGACTAAGCGAGTCAACAGCGACTGGTGAGCCGCGAGTGGGAGAGAGAGTGATGAGGGGTGGCAGCAGCAAATGACACTAGCAAGAACTTGAACTCGAAGTGTGCGGTGGACCGTGGAGGGCTTGGAGGCGTGGAGTCATGGACACTAGACGGGCGGAATCTAGGACTCTGGGTGACTGCATTGATTGGGTCTGCAAAGAAGAGAAGTGAAATTAGGTTTAAGTGTTTTATCTTTTTTTAATTTTTTCTTTAGGTTAAAAAATTTAAAAAATAATAACGGTCTGGCGAGTCACCCATGGGTGACCCGCGACACGACCCGTTTAAGCAAGATAAACGGGTCGAGTTTACAACCCAAATCCGTTTACAATAAACCCAAACCCGCTAATTTCGTGTCAGGTTTACGGGTCATGTCAAAATTGCCGGCCCTAGCCTGGACGTACGGTCAGTGTGTGACAAGGAACCCTATTTTCACCAGCCGTCTCATAACTCCTATTTTCCTTACTTTAGAGTCGTGTTAGTGAAATTATGACTAATAGAAGGTTTTCCATAGATTTGGAGAACCCGTATCTTTCGGAGTATTCGGATACGCTTTTTAATCCAAGTGAGTTTTAACTTGCATAATGCTCATTGCTATTTTTCATGCACTGCATGTCTATTTTGTGTATTGAGAAAATATCCATATTTTACAACTCTCACAGTTTATACTTATTGCACATAAACTCTAATATTTTGAGAAAAACGTTGTGCTGAATATGTTAATCAAGTGAGACTTGTAAAATGACATGCATGCAAAATACAGATAAAATAATTTACATCGTATGACATGGTACACCGGTACGTGCAGTAATAATGGCTATGAACTTATTATATATGTTAACTTTATGGTCAAATATGTGTTATACGGGGCTTTGGATCAATTGGTTTCGTGACCATGATGCAACTATTATCAATGGTTTAGTCACTATAGTACGAACGTCATTAATTGATGTGGACCACTCAAGGTCAGACTTAATTGTGCCACTAATGTTATGTATGGTATGTTGTACAATAGCTGTGGCACTAACATTGTACTATAGGTCCATTGGGATAACATCAATCCTACTTAGAATGGTTAATATCTCGGGTAAACCATACTGTTGAACTATGACTATTATTTACATCATATGCATATACCATTTATTATATATATATCACATATAATGTAAGCTATCATGATGGAACTGATTTTGCTTATTAATTACTAAGTTTTAGATTTACCATTTTAATTTATGTCTTTCCCCCATCATTACGAATAATTGTGCGGTTTAACTGCACTAGACGAATATGCCGTCGAAGATTACTTAGGTGATCGCTTAGGACCTGATACAGTGATCTTTAAGGATATAGATCCCGTTTGGCTTAGGACTACGTGAGAAGATGGAGGATCTACTCGTGATGATATGATAGAGATTTTGATTTCATTAGTATAACATCTCGATTTTTATCTTGTAAATAAATTCGAGTGTTACATTGAAATAATCTCACATAGCGGAAAAAGTGTAATTATCAATACAAAATAATACCATTATTAATATTTTTTTGGGGAAAATACGTTTTAGCCCCCTCAACTACCACCCTGTTACATTTTAGCCCCCTAAAATATCAAAAGTTGTTAAATGGCCCCCTCAACTACCAAACAGTTACGTTTTAGCCCCCTCCGTTAGTTTTTATTGTGAAATTGGATGAAACCATCAAAACTACGTCGTTTTGAGATTGCAAGTTACCAAAATACCCTCAACTAATTGAGGGGGCTAAAACGTAACTGTTTGGTAGTTGGGGGCCATTTAACAACTTTTTATTCCTCTTTGCTTTCCTGGAACCAAGACTCCAAATTTGGTAGCCAGGCTTATGGGTCTTGACCTACTCCCCGAAACCCAATCACCCTCTTCTTCTTCCTCTTCAGCACGTTTAAAGCCTCTTGGTAGGGCCGCCGCTCAGTCGACCAAGAAAAAGCCTAGACAAAGATATTACGGGTACACGGTCTCGGAGACGCCAAGAATATCATCGGCCGGAAGGTCCGACGTGGAGCACGGTGTCTCTTCAGATCAACAAAGAGAACTTGGCGGTGAAGACTTGGAGTTTTCTTGGTTTTCATCCGAGAAGGAAAGATCAGCTCGAGTCGAAGGCGACAATAACATAAGTACTAGTCCAAGCCACTACGCTTAGGCAAATTGTGAAGCAGATGAAAGAAAAGTTGGCGGAAAGTTGGGCTTGACATCACAAACACCATTGCCAACGCCAGAGATCGGGGAAGAAGTGCCGAGCGATTGTTACCCAATTCAAATCCAGGAAGTTTTCAAAGGCATTGGCAGCAAAGTCAATGTAGAAGAATCAAGCCAGGGAAGCACTCAAGCATGCCTTCTTGCTCTCAAGGCTGATTCTTGGATCCCAAGACCAAACAAAGCACAACACCACCATCCGATTACTAAAGATAGATCGGTTTCTCATTTTTCAAAAACGTCATCACATGTCAACCATCCGCATGATTGATCAATGTTCACCGAAACCTCAAACATTGCAGAAGCAGGTGCCGGGCCGAAGTCGGTCCAAATCTAAAAGATAGCGGTGAAAGGTTCGGTCAAAGGCTAAAGAAGCCTCCACAGACGTCGATATAATCCGAAACAAGCAAGAAGAACCTTTTGTTCGCCCTACAACACCGCCCAGGTCTAATATCCCAGACAAGAAATTCAAGAAATTCAAGTATCCAACCGTGGAAACAGCGAAGACCGACAAGAACGGCTACTTCTTCCTCAGAGCACCGAAGACCATCACCTCCTACGCATTCCACAAGTGCAAGGTGTTCTTGGTCTCATCTCTGTGGTCAGATGCGAAGTCCAACTTCCACGACGGTCTCAAGGTGTTCTTGCCATGGCTAGCCAAGCCAGGCAGAGAAAAATGAAAAGCAAAGGGGAATAAAAAGTTGTTAAATGGCCCCCCCAACTACCAAACAGTTACATTTTAGCCCCCTCAATTAGTTGAGGGTATTTTGGTAACTTGCAATCTCAAAACGACGTAGTTTTGATGTTTTCATCCAATTTCACAGTAAAAACTAACGGAGGGGGCTAAAACGTAACTGTTTGGTAGTTGAGGGGGCCATTTAACAACTTTTGATATTTTAGGGGGCTAAAATGTAACAGGGTGGTAGTTGAGGGGGCTAAAACGTATTTTCCCCTATTTTTTTTATACAAAAACATGCAAAGCTATGTCGTACAAGGCACTTATGCAAATTTAACCGACTATCTAAACTCTAAACAAACTTCACCAACTTATAATATTTGTACATCTCAATATGAATTACCTTGACTTTCCGTTCCTACAATCACTACAAAAACTATGAAGTTGTGAGTCAATTGATTCCCGATAATATAAATCATTGTTAAATCATATATATATCAAAAAGCCATATATAAGTTATAAAATCACAAGAATCCGTATTATTGGATATCAATATCATACTCAGTAAGTAAGAATACTTACAGTGGATAACAAGAATGAATCATCAAAGATAATTATTTGTCGACACTCACTCTGCTGCAATTGATCATTACCCATAAATTTCCCAATTACTAACTTTCTCTCTCCAAACTCTAATATGTGAGAAAGATAAAATTTTGAATGAAAAGCATTTGTGAGCTTTGGCATATTTATAAGCGATATTTGAGGATATGTTTGAAATTTTCTATAAAGTATAAAATATTTATAAAAGATATTTAATATAATATATTATATTATAATATATTATAAAAGATATTTAATATAAGATATTATCTAAAATATCATAATAATCTATAATATCTCCAAATATCGTAATAATCCATAATATCTCAAAATATCATTCTCACTTCTAACTTCCACTTAATAATCCGAATCTAACTAATTAAATCAATACATCATAAATCATATTAATAAAATCTAGATCATTACAATTAGCTTTTCTTAAGTTTTAAGTCTAGGCTTTAATCTGTTAATCTTTTATGAATTATGTTGATGTTTTGTTATTCTGGGTTATATCTATTTTCCTGATGATGGTCTAACAACTAGTACATTTGATGATTATTTAATATTATGGTAAAGTAGTACTTTATTTCTGGTATTTGCTATATGATGTTTCATTTACCGTCTCTAAATCTCATAGTCTTAATAAAGTCTTCCACTGCAATTTTTTCGTTATGACGAAGAAAGTGAATTCCCAAAGGTCTTATCCTAAAAGGATAGGGCTGGATGGCATGCCATGGGATCAATTACTAGTTAATTGATTTGCCTATCAGAGTTATCACAGTTAATGCTTTAGTGACTAATGAGCAGCCTTCTAAATATCCAAGAATCCAACATGAAGAAATGAATGCTACCTCTTTGGAACATGATCCAGGATTACGTTCCCAAATAAAAGAATTTTCTTTTAACTTACAAGATGAAATGCGCAGTGCTTATCTCAAAGTTGATGCATATCAACCCAAACATGCAAAATTTCTAGCTTCAGGATCAGATAATCATCGTCCTCAATTTCAAGTTTCTTGGTTCAAGACATACTCAACTTGGTTAGGGTATTTACCTTTAAAGAATACCATATTTTGTCATCCATGTTATATTTTTGTTAAGCAATTCATGATCATTTAGGATTAGATGCATTTATAGTGAAAATTTTAACAATTGAAAAAAGGTAAACGATTGAGTGAATTGTCCTTTAATGGGACATATGGGAAAATATCTAAATTCTCCACATAAAATTGCTGTGAGATATTGTTATGATCTCAAGAACAATTCTAGTCATATTTGCAAGTTAAGTATAAAACAATCATTATAAGAAACAAATATTAGTCGGTTATGGCTCAAAACCTTGATAGATAGTGCGATGGCTCGTATTCCAAGCATGTGCATTTAGAAGTCATGATAAAAGCTCAAACTTAAAGAATCAAGATAACTGCATTGAATTGATAAAGTTCTTAGCAACTTATAATAATAACGTTGCTGAAGTTGTCTTAAAAAATGCTTCACGTGGTGCAAAATATATATCACCAAAAATTCAAAAAGATATTTTGCATATCATTGTAAGTAAAGTGCGAGATGTAATTTGTAAAAAAAATTGAGAATGCCAAATTTTGCATTCTTGTTGATAAAGCTTAGGATGAGTAAAAAAGGGAACAAATGTCAATTATTTTAAGGTTTGTTGATAAAGATGGTTTTATCAGAGAGATATTTTTCATATTGTCCATGTCAAAGATGCTACTACAATAACTTTAAAAAACAAGATATGTAATGTCCTTTCTTGTTATAACCTCCCAATTTAAAATATTTGATGTCAAGGATATGATGAAGTTAGAAATATGCATGGTGAATGAAATGGGCTACAAACGTTATTTCTTAGAGAATATCCTTATGCATATTATGTGCATTGCTTTGCTCATAAGTTACAACTAGCTTTAGTTGTAACATCTAAAAAAGCAAAATATGTTCATTAGTTTTTTGTCCATTTGACTTCTATTATCAATATTATTGTTGGTTCTTCGAAATGCCATGATGAATTTCAGTCTTTTCAAGTTGTTGAGATTGAAAGTATGATTGTTAATGAAATCAAGACAAGAAAGGGGAGGGGGGCAAACCAAATTGATACTTTGCAACGATCTGAAGATACTATATGGTCTTTTCATTTTCAATCTGTTTGTAACTTGATAAGATTGTTTCATCCAACTTGCTCAGTTATTGAGAGAATCTCAAATGGGGAATCAACTATGCTTAACGTGGTGATGCTGAGGCAACTTATATGGTATTAATCTCATTTGAATTTGTTTTGATCTTTTGCATTTGATTAAACATATTATGGGATTTACTAATTCTCTTTGTCAAGCTTTGCAACAAAATTCTCAAGACATTTTAAATGTTATGAGTGTAGTTTTAGTTACAAAATTACTTCTTCAGAACTTGAGAAATGAAGAGTGGGAGCCCTTTCTTGATATTGTTAAATCATTTTGTGAAAAAAATAAAATTGATGTCCCTAATATGAATGCTCATTACACTAGAGCTCAAGGCAGACCCTGTCGCCAAAATGAAGAATCTTTGATGACAATGAAGCATCATTTTAGAATTGATAAATTTACTGTTGCAATATATTTTTAATTACAAGAATTGAATAATAGATTCTGTTAGAAGAGATATTAGGGTTTGAGTCATTAGGGTTTCAAGGGTAGTTTGGTCTTTAGGTCATTATGGTTTAGTCTATTTATTGTGATGTTTGTATTAGGTTTTAATAAACTTGAATAATATAAAGAGGCATCATTTTTTTCCCCTTTTACAAATCTTAACATGGTATCAAAGCCTTTGATTCTTGGCTAATCTTGAGTTTTCTATTGTTGGCGGTAGTACTACCCAAGTGGGCTAAACCCACATGGGTAGTATCTTCGTGGCAGTTTATTATTATTGTTTTTATCGGAACAATGATTTGTGGTCATCGTTTGAGTCTGTTATTTCTATGCTTGGAGTAGCTAGCTTGAACCCACATGGGTGTAGTGCCTTCATAGTAGTTTATTATTATTATTATTTTTGTCGGAATGATAATTTGTGGTCATCGTTTGAGTCTGTTATTTCTATGCTTGGAGTGGCTAGCCTGTTCTGTCTTCTTCAGCAAGTTTTGGCAAAGCTCTGGCCAGACTCTAGCGACGGCTTAGTTTCACTTTTCTGAGTTTTTCAACTTTTTTTGTGTCATTGGCGTGTTCTACTTGTCACTAGCCTGTTCTATTTATATCCATCAAGTTTTTGCATTTTCTAGCGAGTCTCCGGTGATGCTCAAACGAAGTTTTTTTTTTTCCAGCAACTGTTTTTCAGCAAAACTTGTTGGTTAATCATGTGTTTTGTTGTTTGTTGTTGGTGATTGATGTATCCGATTGGCCTTAGATTCTCTGGCGAGAATCGATCAAGTGATCTTTGCATCCAACCAGCCTTGGATTTTCTAGCGAGAACCAATCCAATGTTGAGATCATTGTATCCGACTAGCCTTGGTGTTTTCCAGTGAGAACCGATCAAATGGTTGTTCAAGTTTTTGACGAGTTTTCAATCGATGTTGAAATTTTATTTAATTATCTTGTACTTGTGTTGTATACTATAAGTTGTTCTACCTTGAGGGGGAGTGTTAGCGTATGTTTTTCTATTTGTTTTTCATTTGCTTGTATCTTCCAAGCTGGATTCATATGTTGTATATGCTCCAGCTTGAGGGGAAGTGTTAGAAGAAATATTAGGGTTTGAGTCATTAGGGTTTCAAGGATAGTTTGGTCTTTAGGTCACTAGGGTTTAGTCTATATATTGTGATGTTTGTATTAGGTTTTAATAAGCTTGAATAATATAAAGAGGCATCAACCTCCATCTCTTTTACGCCCTCTTACAAATCTTAACATATTTAGTGAGCATACAGTGGAACTTCTTATTCTCAGCGATGTTTTATGCCCTAAAGATGCATACAAATTATTTAAGATTAATGATATATGCAACTTAGCCAAGAAGTTCTATCCTCGAGATTTTACTGAGCAAGAAAAAATCTATTTGAGATTTCAATTGCATTATTATCAACTTGATGTTTGAAAATATTCAAATTTTCAAAATATGTCCACTTATCTGAGTTATGTAGAACGCCCTCTTACAAATCTTAACATATTCAATAAGTATATAGTGGAACTTCTTATTCTTAGCGATGCTTTATGCCTTAAAGATGCATGCAAATCATTTAAGATTGATGATATATGCAACTTAGCGAGAAGTTCTATCCTCGAGATTTTACTAAGCAAGAAAAAATCTATTTGAGATTTCAATTGCATTATTATCAACTTGATGTTTCAAAATATGATTTACACACCATGTGTATCAATTTAACTCAAAATTATCAATTGTTTTCATAGCTAAATTCCATCCATTAATTTTATGACTTTTTTTTTTTTTTAAACACATTAGGTAAAATTAGGTAAAATTTTTTTAAAACCATAATTTTACCAAATTATTGATCGAAAACCTAATTCGTAAGAAAACAAATTATTCTTCTTCTTCCTCTTCTTCGCTCTTTTTCTCTGCCTTTCTTCTTCTTCTTCTTTATAACACAAAAGTATATATAGTTGACATAGGAAAACCAACAAAACTTCAAATTGTTGTTTTGATTTCAATTCGTTTTGTCTTTTCTTTTTTGTCGAAATTAGTGAATTCTTTTCAATGGAGTTTGGGTTAGAAAAATTCTTATTTTGAGATTTAATTGTTGTAAATAAAATTGCTTTAGTTGTCCATAGATAAATTAATTTATAAGAACTCTATAAACTTTTTGGTAATCAATTATTTTAAATTGTTAAAGATGTTGTGAGAAGTAACAAAGGAAGTGAGAATATATACAAACTATAGTGAAAGTCTAGAATTAAATTTCTATATCTTATCGAGTGAAAGAAAATTTTTTTCTCTAGTCTCTTGCTCTCTTGAATGTTGCCAAGAAAAAGAGGAATTTTAACATAGGAGAAGAGCATAAGAGAGAAATAGAATATAGGAAGAGACAAAGAAAAAAAAAAAACCTTGATAAGAAAAAAATGGAGAAAAAAACCACGACAAGAAAAAAATGGAGGAAAAGAGAAAGAGAAGGAGAGGAGAAGAAGGAGAAGAAAAAATGGAGAAAAAGAGAAGGAGAAGAAGAAGAAGAAGAAGACAAAGAAAAAGAGATGAAGAAGAAGAATAATTTGTTTTCTTTTGAATTAGGTTTTTAGATCAATCATTTGGTAGAATTAGGGTTTTTCAAAATATTTTACCTAATGTGTTTAACGTTAAAATTAAAAAAGAAAAAAAAAAAGCTGAGGTTGGAATATTAGTTGGCATAATAATATGAAGTGAAAAATCCAAGTGTAATTTTTAAAAGTCATAAATAAAACATGACACGTGTCATAATTTAATTGGATGTGACATGGCATGCTAACGAAATCTATTAAGTCAATTGATGGAATTTAACTGTAAGGACTAAATTGTTTTTTTTACATACCACATGGACTTTTTAGTTCATTTTGATATCACAGGGAGTAAATTGTAAATCAGGTAAACCACAGGGACTAATTTTATATTTTTCCCTATAATTTGATTGATAGGTTGATTTATCTAGTGTTGACTCTACTTGTTTCTACCGTCACCACTAAACGAGCATTTTCTACGATAAAACTTATAAAAACTAGATTGCGTAGTAGAATGGAGGATGAGTTTCTAGTTGATCATTTGGTCATTTATATTGAAAAAGAAATTGCTAAGAATTTGACTACAGAGATGATAATAGATGAATTTTATTTTGTGAAAAATCGTCGTTTAGCATAATTCCAAGGATATACAAAGTTCTTTAATGGAATTTTGTTTGTATATGTTTATAGCAATCTGCAATACTTTTGTATTCGTAGGAAGTTCTTTTTAAGAATGATTCATAGATATGTAACTTTTGTATACAGTTATGACTTATGACTTAATATGAAATTAAGTTTAAGATTTGTTTGTCTTGTTTTACATAAATATGCGTATGGATATAATATATATTGAAAATATATATATATATATATATATATAATATTAATTTTTTTTTAGAACTATTTTGTAGTTTTTGAAAAGACTTTTGTAATTTGTTTTAAACGTGCACGTCAAAAATTTGGCTCTCTCACCTTTTTAAGGTGGCCAGCACAATTATTATTCTTACGTATTTTATTTGATTAAATGAAATACTAATAATCCTGAAAGTTAATTAATTGATTAATCAAATAAAAAACAATTAAGAGTTTCATGAGTTAATGAGGTGCTCACTTGTCGCAATTTTCATTGTACTTGACAGAACATGATTTAGACGTTACAATATTTAATTTCGAACTGAGGCAATTAATAGTAAAATTGAAGATTATGATAAGGAGATATAATGTATAGTCTTACCTAATCATTAATAAAAAGTTATGCTTTTAAAGCAATAACTTTGAATGAATGAGTCCTTAAATGATAACTCAATCAGTTAAAATTATGACTCATGAAGCGGATGTCACTAGTTTGAATCCTCCATCCCCCCACTTGTGTGGACATGTGAAAAAAAAAACTTTTGAATGAATAAACTTGGGTCTGCTAGCGCATATAAGATGGAATAGGATCCTAGCTAGTTTACTATAGGGATATTTTTGTATTTTTTTCTTTTTTAGTAGACAAAAATCTATAATTAACTAAATATTTTGCAGTTTAAGATCCTAATTCAGATAAGATATTGCCATTTATATTCCCAAATTGCTATGGTTTCATTAATATAGTGATAATTAATGACTCTTTCCCCTAGTCTTACAATTTTAAACAAATTGTAAATTTAATTTCTTATATCGAATGAAAATATTACTTAGTAAAAATATGGGCATGATAATATTGAGACAGCAAAAAAAAAAAATCTAGAAAATTGTAAAATTTTAAATTATAAAATTTAGGTCATTTTTAGGTATCGAAACACTTCAAAAATATTACATATCAAAAAAGTGGCAAGTTATCTAAGTAGCCAGAAAATTTTTCATTCTTCCCAAAATATTTTTCTCTTCACTTTTATAGAGAGACTTATTATTCAACCCCTAAAAAAGACCTAAATTTCGTAATTTAAAAATTTATATCCTAATCCAAAATTTTCAACTAAAAAATGCTTCTTCTTGGAAAATCAAAAATCAACTTTTAGTTCAAAGTTTTTTTACAACATAGAGCGTAATAACTTAAAAAAACTATTATAAATTATCATCAATAACATGATATATCTCTAATAAGTATCATTTTTCAAATCATTCGATGAATCCATGTAGCTTAATTCTACAACTTCTTAAAAATTCTACCATGCATATATATATAACACTGTTTGTATGTACAATTAATGCATGGGTTTATTGTAGGAGGAATAATGAAGAAGTTGATAGTTGAGATAGACAAGTACAGTTGGCAACAGAATGGAGGTGCTTTCAATTATGGTCCATTTGTTTCACAAATGTATTCCATTGTCTTGACTCTTGAATGTTTCCCTAACTGACAAAAACATATGGAATCTTTCACCGACATTCTTTCCCTATTTCTTCCATTTTTTAAACATCCGACAGACCCAAAATGACAGCACACTTCATTTGTTTCTGTGTCTCTCTTCACCATAACTTCCTCCAACTTCTTCCTTATTACTTTAATTGAATAATATTGTAAGTTACTAGACGAGTCGTACATTTGACATAAATTTATTATAAAATTAGTAAGTTAAGGTTTTAAGAGTATGATTTATTTAATTAAATAAGTTTATTATAGTTGATTTATATAATTTTATGCATATATTTTGACACGGCTCGAACTGACACATGATATAAGTCGTCGGCAAAGTTAGAGTCTTGTTTGATCCATATATAGAGGGTGTTTTGCATAGGTCTGGAGTTTGCCTAATAGGGATGGGTACACGAAGTGGCACTTCTTATTCCGTAAGGTTCAAATTGTTATCAAATGATAAATCATTTTGTCTACCTTTCATTAAATTTCTAAGAGATGTGATATAACTATAATATAAACCCAATAAAGACCTAACTTCTCTTCTATTTTAAACTTAATTTCTTGTTTAAAGCTCTCTCTCCTTCATTGACATTTTTTTTTTTTTTTTTAAAGCTGGCACTTAAAGGAAGAAGTTGGGTTTTTGTTAGGTCTAAGTTATGACTTTACCATTTTCTAATTTTTAATGATCTTATCAAGTTATACCCAATCAGAAAACAACATGTGTCTTATTTAATTAAAAAAATAAAACTATAGAAATGAATTTAAAAAGTAAATACCTTCTGTAGCTTGTCTCATTCGTCCTTCCTATAATTAAGGCTTGTACCAAAAGCAAACATATATAAATATCGAACTTGTTAAATCTGGACACATTCCTTCATAAACACATCATGAAGTAAATCTTTAAAATCCTTGTATGCGTCAGTATGTGTACAGCCAACGTAGATTTTGTTGTCATTAAAAGGAGGAGACTGCAGTTGCAGTTGGCAACAGGATTATTTTTAGTTCAAATGAATTTGAGAATATCTAGTCATATTTTAAGAGTATTTTAGTCTTTTCATTTTTTGAGTAGATAAAAATACTTTTCATTATAACTAATTGGATATTCATCCGTTTAAATGAACTGAAGAGGATCTTAATTCCTACAATCACACGGAGGAAGGAGCCATTAGCTGTCTGGAAATGATTGAATTATTGGATAATAAGGTGTATATGACTCTGTAAATAATACGCTTGTGGCTCGTGCGAGTGTATGATGATGAATATGTGTGTCTAAAGCATCAATACGATACCACTAGCACCTGTATTCTCAAAAGCTATTATAGAATAAAATAATGGCAATCCCTTATAAAGCACAAAAGAATAAGATAAAAACATTTTAATTTTCATGAAATAATTTTCAACAAGTTTGGCCACCCTCTATCGCTAATTTGGGGTGGTACATCACTCCCAATTTTTTTTCATTTTTATTGAAGTGGACATGTGTCTTCTTTTGATTCATTATGATGTGACATCATTGTTAGAAATTTAACAGGAGGTGAATGGAATGATCTATTTGATAAGAATTGAAACCGTAAATTGATCAAATTTAAATCTAATTTATGTTTGTTTCATATGTCGTTATATAAATATTTGTCTTTTAAGGATGTTCCTTGTCCTTGTAGTACTCTCTCTAGTCTATCAAAGACAACGGTTTTCCAAATTGCTTCTATAACGGTGAATCATTGTAAAGTTTGGACTGATTTTATTTTGTTCACCATTTGGTCTCCTCCTCTGCTAAGTACCACCAAGGCAAATTTTGATGTGGCTTTGTCTTCAAATTTGCAGTGATTGCCATAGTGGTAAGTGATTCTAATGGTAACACCATTAGAGCTACTACTAAGAAAATTCTTACTAAGGATGTTGCCTTAGGTGAAGCTCAAGCGACCCTCTTGGCGATTTATACTGTTGCTTCTTGCGGCGTATACTTTCTCATCCTTAAAGGGGATGCCCTTAATGTTGTCCTTGCCATTCAACAACCCCAGCTATTTGAGGGTTAGAATTTTTTTAATGTTGTTTCGGGTATTTCTTCGAATTTGCATTCTTTCTATAGCTGGAAGGCAAAGAAAGTTTTTAAGAGTGCTAACTTTAAAGTACATTGTTTGGCTAAATGAGTCACTTCCTACCTAGTGTTTGGAAGCATTCCCATAGGATCATCCATTCTCTCGTCCATTCGAAACAAGAGTAGAAAAGATCCTTCCTTGTAACCTTTTCTCCCTTTCAATTAAAAAAAAAAAGTTATCCTTGAGATACCCTTATGGGCCTCCCTAAATATCTTTAGAAATTGGGCCATATATACATCACACGTGTGCCCCGCATTTGTCTCGCACGAGTGAAATCCATGGGACTAAGAGAAGAAGAGGAAGAGAGAGAGGATTATACATCTTTGCCCTTCTGTATGTCTCTTTCCCTGTGGCAGTATACGCAAATATGGACGCATGCGCGATCAAAATTTGACGAAATTATTATTTTTTGTCTTTTAGCTACCGCCGGCGTTTGAAAACGTCCTGATAACCTAACCACAACTGGAGATAAAGTTGGACACGTGTAAATCTTTGACCAGCTGGTCAATGTTGCAAAATACCTTTTATTATTATATTATTATTAAAAAAAAGTTACCATACTTTACACCACGAAGGAGCCGTAATGGAATTAATCACCGTTTTTGCCGATAAGGAGCGGTAAAAAGATAAAAACACCAAATGAGCTCCAAATAACATACTCAAAACAAATATTATAATGTAAAAAATACATATAAATAATAAGCAATAGGTCATAAATGACTCGCACCTCTCTAGAAGGCGACTAAAAGTGGTTTCTTAAGCAAAACCTATAGGAACCGAAGGTACCCCACAAACAAGCATCGAACAAGACATTGAAAAGGATGCCAGGTGGAAAGAAGGCACTAATAGTTTCCGATATGGATTTGCCGGAGAAGCAAACCAGTATCTGGCAATAACAATCCTCACAAACAGGCCAGAAAAAGCAACACAAGACATAAATACAAATTATAAGGCAGAACTAAAAATCCAAACCCAAAATACAGCAACATCTGAGGAGTCAGTGGTGGCTGTTAGGAGGAGCAGAGGGTGGTGACAAGAAACAAGAAGGCTGATGAAGACGAATGGGCAGATCTAACAAAGAAAGACAATTTTAGCTTCAAATGAGCCAAAATTAAAACCCAAAACAAATCTGAATGGAGGTGGCGATTTGGCGGAGTAGAGGAGGCGGCACGACGGCAATGGAGGTGTAGATGTTGCAATTTTGGAAGGATAAGAGATAAATCACACAAGGCAATGGCAAATAAATATAACTCTAAACCAAGAAAACCCAAAATACTTCATTAGGAAGGAAAACAAGGAAAGGGAAGGAAGAAGAATGAGATTCTTCCCTCCTCCAAAACCAGGCAGCGGCTGGGTTTTAGTTTTTAGGAGGGCAGAACGAATTATCTATGGGGAGACAGCCAAACTATAAACCTTAGTTGATATCATGTGATATACAACTACTATACAACTGAGCAGTAAAATTAGTTATTAGAATAGCAAGAGCTTGTGAAATGAAAAATTAATCGTAATTTTGATTGTCACATCATTCTAGTCATAAGATACCCATATAATAGTCTACTAAATAATATTTTTCTATTAAAACTCAAGATGCTTCTAAATGACTTGTCAAAATTATAATTAAAGTTTCGTAGAATTATTTATATAATTTTATGTGGGATTGCACATTCACTTCATAATTCACCTATTCAACGTGAGACTTAAATTTTCCGATCCAAGATATTGAATCACTTTTGTATAATCTAATCTCATCTGGTACACAACCACTGTAAAACTTATAATCCACCCATCTAACATGAGATTTAACTTTTACAATCCAGAGTATCACAAATTCTAATAATATTTTTCCCGTACAACATAGTTCAAATGGTATCAAAACCAATCTAATAACACTACAACATAAATGAAGAAAATCAAGACACATATTTGGTGCATAAATTATAAGGGTATGTATATATCAAATTGCAAATTAGCTGTGTAAATAAGATGTTATATTGGGTGGGTGAATTATGAATGCATATATATAAGTAATTCTAAAGAGCTCCGATACTAATTTTTGAGGGATAATGCATCTGTGACTACCGCTTTCCTTAAATCATAAACTGATATTTTCCTTCCCAAGATTAAAAAGTCCATATATGCATTACCACATGCAGGCTAGAAATTGCTGTTACAAACAGAGAATCAGTACAAAAAACAAAAACAATTCTCACCCAACTTTTACAGGACCTGTATTCATTGGCTTCTGATAGACTCTTACTACTGGCATTCCATCACCATCATCATTTCCAACCCTCCATGAGCGATCCTTTTTCCTCTGAGGCTTCTTGTGTTGTTTATGTGGTGCCTTAGGATTCTTAACTGTCGGCTTTTTGGAAGCAAGGCCATTAGCCTTGTCAAAAGAATTGAGATCATCCAGCACATGCTCAAGAATAGGTGCATCTTCACTTTCAACATCTTCAGTGTTTTCAACATCAGATGAATCTGAATCATGTTCTTCAAACGAGCTCGGTTCTACACCATTTTCTGAACCAACTTCCTCATTGAAGATTCCGGGGGGCATTTCATAGTGGCGCAACTTCCCATCAATGTAATCCTTCAAAATCAGGCGGGCAGCTCTAGTTTCATCAGGCAGTCCACTAGAGGCAACATACCCGCGAGAGGCACAATAAGTTCTTAATAGTTCAGATGCCAGAGGGGGTCGGGTCTGTGGCTCATATGGCTTCGGTTTTGGCAGCTTGATGTTGTACACATCCTCAATGACATGCCTAGGAACTCGATCGGCTACTATCTGCACAGCCTCCCTGTGCTCAGTCATCCGATCAATAGGCAACACCCCAGAAGCAATCATTTCATATCTCGAGCTTGAGAAGGATGGAAACACTAATCCGGGGCAGTCACATAGGGTCAGCTCATCAGACATAATCAATGTTTGGAAATGCTTAGTCTTCCCTGGAGTAGAGGTGACACCAGTCCGCTTCTGGCCCACCAAAGCATTAATTGTTGAGCTCTTCCCCACATTAGGATAGCCAACAAATCCCACAACTACATTCTTTGATGCAGAACTTTCTGCAGCATTTCCACCAGGAGACTGAACATTAGTTGAGCCTGATTTCCCCCTCCTCGTCACTATCAATTCTGCTTCACACTGTAAACGGGCCAAAAGCTCATCTCTTCCGTATATTTTTGTATCAGGGTTATCCATCTTCTGCTCATCACTAAACCATTTCCCTTCAAGAGCAGCAGAAGCAGCTTTAGCTGACCAGAACACGAAGAGAATCTCATTAAGGCGAAAGTATTCTGCCCATTTCTCCCTGCAGGCAAAGCCAATCAATGGAAGTTTTAACAGGCTAAAACCTTAAAACCTGAAGAATTGATTTGCCACAGAAAAGACTCGACAAAGTAGATATACTAACCTGACAGAATATGGTAAGAGATCTGCCTTATTAACAAGAAGCAATGTCCGTTTGTGCTCATCAATTTCTCGTGCATATGCCTGCATTCAAAGAAATTCAATGTCATGCCCATATTGATATGCAGTCATGAAATCATCAAGTAAAAAAGTAGGAAGTAATTATGTTTTGTAGGAGTTTATTCACAGATGACATAGATATGTCCAGGCATTTTTTTCATTTCTTAGTTCTCTAAGTACAAATAGAAGTTAGATCCCTCCACTGTGAAATTACATTAAAGCATCACAAAAATGAATAGTACCACCGGAAACAAGTCCAATTTCTTCACTACATAATCACTACAAAAACCAACTCACAACATTTATTAATCATGAAAATGTGCAAACAGCTTATATGAGAAACATTTCAAAAGATCATTCCAAAAAAAAAACCAAAAAAAGAAAAAGATCATTGAGAATTCATTAATTAGGCAGGGAAAAAATTGAAAGGAGAAAAGAGGTTAAAAGAAAGTTGTCTAGTACGGGATGGTACTACTCCTTGGAATAAATGGTAGAGCCAAATTGCACCAACACCAACCCGTCATCCCCCTCTAGTCAAAGTTATCAAGATTTTGATATGCTCCCTACTTATAGAACTAACCTCCTCAAGCAATATATCAGCTCCCCCTTCTGCCTCCCTTTCAGTAATTTGTTACATAATCAGATGGCCACCCAACCCACATAAAAGAATACTCCCAGTTCAACAAATCCTAATGTATTTGAAAACGAAGCTACACTACTCGAAACAGAGACTTGTTTAACAAATTGTAGTGTCTTCTGTATGTTCTGCGATATGTTCTAGAAGAATATAGGGAGGGAGAGAGGGAGTAGCTGAATTAACAAATCTATTTCTAAAACCAAAATGTTAGTAGAGTTAATTAAAAATCTGAATGAAATTAATCTTTCCTTTTGTTTCGTCATGTTCCATATAAACATATTCATTCTATCTAAAATAATCGGTATCAAGATTTTAAATAGGTGTTCTGAAAGATTCTAACCATTGCTGATCATCTGTTTAACAAAGCCACAATACCTTTACTCCCCCAAATAAAAATACCAGGCTACTAACCCTACTTGGCACAAAACTTGATCAAGACTGTAAAGAGTCATCTTTTTAATAACTTTTTTTTATAGGTAATCAAGCAAATATCATTAAAAAAGTGTGAGGTGCCCTAAGGACACATAGAGTATACACAAGGAACAGCAAAGCGAAAAAAAAAACCGAAAAAAGGAGAAGCAACACAACAGCCACAAAAGAAACCCTAAAACCTCATAGAAGCCCTAAACCCGCAAAATAGCGCAGCCTTTACCATGGCTAGAACCATTGCCTCTAGCATCAAAGTTAATAGAACATTTCAAATTTTTAAGCTCCCTCCTCCCCTTCGGAGTAGAAGCAGAACCCACAACCACACGATGTTGTCCCTCTTCAAGGAAAGTCAGCAGATCCAGAAACCTTTTTTCATTTCCCCCAAAGGAGATTACCAGAGTGGGAGTGAGCCCCTTTGCACTTAGCACTACCCCAGAGTAGTCATCATCCCCCATCTTTTTAATAAATAAACTTTGAACAGTCAGGATAGTGTGCTTCAGCCACAGAATTATTTTTTTAAAGAAAATATCTCAGATTTGCTTAAGGTTATCTCAAGTCTAGGAGAGAGATCATATTTGCAAAAAACAAAAAGGCACAGTGAGGACCAGATCATGTCCGATGGATTATTTTCTAAACAAGAGAGAGAAAGCATTACCTCCAGATCAAGACAGCGGTAGAACAGTGGGTCTCGAGCATCGACAACCATTACAAGCTGAAAACGACAGAATGAAATCAGCATTAACCCAAGGTCAATCATATAGCTTAGGACAAATATTTTTGATAAGTTGATAAGCACTCATCAAAAATCTTAGCACTAATGTAGGAAAAGCAAAATATATATATATATTCTGGCATGTTATGAAATTTACTGCCTGGATGCAATTGCCTAAGGCTAGCAAACATATCTGTTTAATGGAGTATGAAAATAATCAAAATCATTTGCTTTTAGCCCAGGAAGATTTTCATGCACAGAGCAATAGTGTTTCCAAAACAATGGTGGTTGAGAAATACTATTTCAATGACAACCCCAACTAAATGTAGTAATGCAGGGGTGGTCTTCGTTACTAATAATTAACTAATTCCATTTAACAATGAAATATCCCTGTTAACATCTTGTAGTACCTTTTGACATCTGAACCATTCAGAAAGCAATTTGGAAAGTCAATCAAAATGTAAAGGTGATACCACATACAACTACCAAGGCAATTGAGTAACAGATAAACCAAAAACAATATGCGCTGTGAAAGGCTTTGCTTACATGTCCAGGATACTTCTAGGGCCATTTGATAGTCTGAGAATATATGACCAGAAACGTGCAAAGACACGAACAGCAATTTATACTCATGGATCCCTCTCTCATGCATATTCTTCATTAGGCAGTTTTTGGAAATTCATAATACTCTAAGATGCTGAAGTTGGTTAAACTTTGAAAAGCTAATAATGTTTATAATGTGGTTGATAATTGAAAGGAACTTTAAATTAATTTATCTGGAGTATAAAGCTTCTTTTTTTTCTGCACACTGTAAAAGCATCTTCAAACTTCTAAGAAGGATGCTCCTCTAGATATCCCCACATTCATCAACCGATGGAAAAGCTAAGCATCTAAGCTATCTACACTTTCATTTTCCAGACCATTAAGGGAAATCAGTTGGACTAACTGCTTTGGAATGTTCAAGCATATATCTGTAGCCTACAGTATTACAGCTCAACAATTAGAACGATACAAATAAATTGTTTTCCTATTGCAAAATGAGAATTTTTTATGTCACATCCTAAAGACAACATAGCATTACCAGATCACTGCGTTCGAGCACCCGCCACAACTGTCTCCAGATATCCAAATTCTTCTCAAAAGGAGTAAGAACAAGCTTCTCATTCTCCTCAAGTCTGAAGCAAATACATTGCTATAAGAATGCTAAGTACATAAATCAGAACAATTATATACCCATCATACTAATCACAAAAAAACAAAAAGCAAAAACAAAAAAAAAACCATCATGATATATATGAGTCCAAAATGATTTATCAACCAACCAATAACACAGACATAAACAATGAAAATCTGAAAAGCCACACTTAAAAAATCTATCAGCATGTGAACTTTTATTTGAACTCAAAAGGCTTCAGAATTCAAGATCCCCAATTTAGTGACAGTTTGCAAAATAATCTGGAAATGAAAAGCAAAACAAAACTATAAAATCGAAGCCAGTTTCCCACGACTGCATTATTTTTTTTGTAAAGAGTGTTTCATACCCACCAATATCCCCCATATGATGCATTGTCAGTCTGCCATCTAATTTTATTCATACATTGAGATTGGTTTATTACTTATCAAAAAAAAAAAATTATTACATACATTGAAAACAAAGGCCTTAGACCGGCAGGACCTAAGATTCCTCCATGTATCACAACATCAAAGAAAGAGATCAAAACAATATTGTTTCCTGATATTACTTTATTAAGAACTATTTTGCAAAAATCCTAATGAATTTATAATGCTACTTACTTTACACTACCGTAAAGAACCAATATTCTTCTTTTAACTTCGGATATTATATTTGGTTGGAAGAAAAAAATCATGTTGTAGTGTACCATTAGATCAATGTTTTAGTTTCTAGTCCATTGGATATTACCCACATTAAGTCGAAATAAGTTTTAATAGTTCGAGGATATTAGGAATTCCTTTTGTTTCATTTTCCTATATATATAGTAATTCATCTTATTAGAAAGCGAAAAGGGGCGCAACCCAAGTAAACAAGAAATATACAGGAGGGATCACCAACTAGGAAGAAGTAGAAGAACACGAATCCATAAAATCTAAGAGACTAGAAAAACGAGAACTAGTGTTAGCCACCACCCAAACATAAAAAGATTTGAACATAATAGTTTTTAACTCTTAACACTGATCTCTCACAATCTTTGAAATTCTAAGCATTATGCTCCCTCAAAATACAACACATTAAAGCACAAATGAGCCAACCTCCAGGCATCTAAATTACAGCGGCTTCCACACTAACCTCTCCAGTTAGTCCACAACTCCACTATCCCTTGGGGCATGACCCATTCTAAACCAAAATCTACCCACTTCACAATGGAGCAAAAGATGATTCATGGTCTCCCCACATTTCTTTCACATGCAGCACCAATCCATCACCATGACATGCCTTTCTCAAGTTATGTGTATAAATGCGTATATGTGTATATCTAAATATCCCTTTTAGTATATTCTATCTACCAAAGCTTTAACTAAAATGAAAATGGTCATTGTTTATGTTTCTCTACATGATAGATAAAACTTCAACGTTGATTGTCTATTTAATTACACTCTATTATAGGCTTCGCAATTTCTTGATTATTATCTTTTTGTTAATAGATTATGGTTCTATATAACTTTTTTATTTTATTAGAATACAGTTATAATTATGCTATCCCCTAATTGTTTTTTTTTATAAGTAATGTAAAAATTTATTAAAAAAGCATAAGGTGCCACTTAGAATACAGGCTGTATACACAGGGATCTCCCACAAGTCCAAAATCCATGATAAAACTTCTTAGTTGTTGTTAAACACCATTAGGATTCTTCATTCCTCCCAACAATGGATGTAGAATCATCTCTCAATCTTTTCAACTTTTTGCATTTGTCCCACAAGCATCATTGTTTAGTGATAAAACTTCTTAGTTGTTGTTAAACATCATTAGGATTCTTCATCCTTCCTAAAATTGGATGTACAAATCATCTCTCAATCTTTTCAACTTTTCGCATTTGTTTGTAAGCATGAAAATGTTTACAAAATCAATTATTTGAAATTCTTATTCACTTTCCAATGATCTCAAAGAGGTAAAAAAAAAAATCCCTTGTCATGTTAGTAATTTTTAATGCCATCATGTATGTCTTTATTAACAGGTATTCTGCTACTTGAAGGTCTTCACGAAGTTCCTAGCCTTGGAATAATACGCTTTTAGCTTGGTTGAAGTCCCTCCCCTACAAATACGACTTTAAGATGCAGTCACCATATAGAAACATGAGCGGAGCCATTTCATCCCTTCGTGGTTATCTTGAGTTTTGTTCTCCTCTATCTTTAAGTTTCTATGACTACAGGCATGTTGAACTTAATTAACCTGTCTGCTAGTCCTGCCAGACATGCAAATTGTCATAATAATCCCTGTCCAGCTTTCTGCTTTTACCTTCTTCTTTTTTATGTATCTTTTTTCATAATTAATACTCACTGCTCTAACAAAAAACAGAGGGAGAATTTAACTGAAATTATGAGTTGGGTCACCCAATGCAACACAGCCTTTTAGTTTACTTTTTGATAGGTAATCAAGTGCATTATATAAAAAGCGTAAAGTGCTCCTAAGTATACCAGGAGTATACACAAAGACACTGTGCAAAAGAAAACAGAAACATTTGAGTTTACTTCCCACACTAATTTTCTAGTAAAATTAAAAGATGTAGATTGGTCAGTTAAAAAACTACCCACGCAATATCTTGATATTCATTTTAAGTGAATGTTTCCCCCATTTCATCATAAAATGTGATATATAGGAACAAACCTCTTGATACTCATTTTCTGATTGCATGCGTGCAAGTGTGTTGGTGTCCACATTAACAGACATTATAACTTCATGATACATATCCTAACCTTGCGAGGCTTCGGCGCCATGCTAAGAAAGATTTTCTTTCATTTGCGTCAAGCTCCTCAACAGACATTCTGGCATTCCATGGTGGCCTGTGGAAAAAGGATAAACTTTAGGACTAATTCAACAAATAATGCTCGATTAAACTTAAACTTGGTAAGGGAAGAAACACATGCCTCCGTGGAACTCGGAGACTGTTGGCATGCAGCATCTCCTCTTTCTTCTGTTGCTCTCTCCTTTGCTCGGGCGTCATGTCACTGGTGCTAGTTTTTGCATCCCTACACCCACACAACAAGCATCAGAGAAAAATCAATTGCAAATATAAGAAATGGGTGAGCTTAAAAAGTTACCAAGTCGCAAGGAACAGAACAAAAAGGAAATCATTAGAAAAGACATGCTTCGAAATGTAAAATTTCTGAACCTAAAAGATATGAAGCAAATTTATTGTCTATGACCAACCTATCTCACTTAACAAGATGTTCTATCAAAATCATTGTTCTTTGCATTCCCATTCGGCTTCGTAATGTATGCTTGTAACCTTCAACACTAGAACTAATATGACATTATTAGAGTTAATGTTTTCCCCATTTGGATGAAAAGTCAAACAGCAACACCAAATTCCTAAGGCAACCACCAATTTTGAAGGCCTAATTGCACTTTCCCAAATATGTAAGTAATCAAATATTTGAAAGGGAAAAAAAAAAATCATTAATTAAAGTCGGTATTTCGCCTAGACAAAACTCAAAGAAAAAGAAAGCAATAACAGGAACGATGATAATAGAGGGGGATTGTGATGAGCAGAAACGCACAGGCTGATGAGGAGGTTGGGGACGGGGTGGTCGAGGGTAAAGGCGCGGTCGGCCTCCTCGGCCTGCTCGATGACGGCTTCGATGTCGCTGACCTCCGTGACCGATTCCAGAACCTTCTTTTGCTGGGCCCTGTAGCTGCTGCCCTTCTCCTTGGACTGCTGGATCAGCTGGTTGTGCTGCCTAACCAGAGCCCTCCCCAGCCCTGTCTTCTCGTTCTTCCCCATCTCAAGAGCTTGAGCAACCGATGCTTTCCTGCTTTCTCTTCTCTATCCGCCGCAAACCCTGGGAACACCAATTTGCCGAAAGAAGCAACTTTCTCTCTCTCTCTGGTCGACGACGATGAATATGGGGATTAAAATGCGAGGGCGGTGGAGGGGGGCTGAGTTGACAATAAAGAAGTGTAATTTGGATTTTTGTCGAGGGTTATTTTGGTCATCTAATTATTATGGTTTTCTATTAATCGAAAATAAATATTCCTAGAAAGAACTTCATTGCTCTCTAGCTAGTAACTATCATCCATTTTAACTCTCTTGTTTTCTCTATGAGATTATCTAGGGGTGAGGGTTTATTCTCCATATTTTGAAAGTGGAGGTTGAGGGGAGTTGTGATAGGGAGTACAGTGTTTTAGTCTGCGGGTATGGATTTGGGGTTGGAGAAGTTATGTAGCAAGATTTCTCTATCGGAGGGTGAAAAGTGTGGGATCTCAATTACAGAGAGTGAAATTGCTATTGTTTGGGAGATTGGGGGGGAGGTGTTTAGTGGGAAGAATAGGGCCTGATAAACCTATTAATCGTGAAGCTTTTAAATTTGTTTTGTCTAGGTTATGGTAGTTGGCAGGATCGGTGGTGTTCAAGGAGATGCAAGATAACATTTGGCTTTTTGAATTTACGAAGGAGACTGACAAGGAAAGAGTAATGGAAGGGAGGCCTTGGTCTTTTGATAGGCGGATTTAAGTATTAAATGAGTTTGATGGCCATTGTCCATCATCCAAAATGGAGTTGACAAAGTCACCATTATGGATACAAGTGCACGATTTACCACTTTTTTGCATGAATAGAGGGGTGGGAAAGAAGATTGGTGATTCCTTGGGTGTGTTGAAAGATGTAGATGTTGCTGGGGATGGAGTTGGTTGGGGGAGATGTCTTTGTATCAGGGTTTCAATTGATCTTACTAGACCATTGGAATGAGGTCGGACTCTGAATTTTGGTGGACAATCCTTTTGGGTGATGTTCAAATATGAGAAGCTTCATTTGTTTTGTTTCCAATGTGGTTGTGTAATCCATGGCAATCAGGGGTGTCCTATTAGGTCACAAAAAAGGATGAGTGAAGGTGATGAAGGAAAGAATGGGGAGTGTGGTTGAGGGCGGAAACTCCAAAGAGGCAGGGCCAACTCTAGCAAGGTAGCGGGGGAGGGTCATCATTCTCGGAGGAATAGACGATGGAGGTTGGGAGGTGGAGTTTAGTACGACACAATCATGTTATTGTAACACCCCCAGCCCATTAAGGCTAAGTTTGTTACTTTTCTTCTTTACAATAAAATTTTTGCAAAGATCCTAAGGTCTATCAAAGTACTTGATTTTTCAAAGAGTACGATAAATGTATAAAACATTTATCAAGAGCTTTTATTACAAGTGAAATTACAAAACATAAACTTCAATTGCGGAAGATCATATTATTATAATAACGACTTAAAAAGACTATGAAAATTTAATAATTATCTCTGCTCCCATTCTGGCCTCCTATTCCAGCAAGCTCTCTACTTGAAAACAAGAAAAACTGAATACGCCTAAAGGAGGCCCAGCAAGTAAAATCCACCACCATAAATAGTTTTACTCCTTGTTCTCAGTTTTGAAAACTATTTTCGCAAATAAATATACAATCAGCCATAATAATATATGTATATACGGTTGCATCACCCATAGCATATACATACTATTACATCTAATAATAATAGTCATAAATCATCATTGTAAAACATCATCATATTGTATCATTGTAAATCATCATCATCGTATTGCATCATTATAAATCATCATTGAAAATCATCATAGTAAATCATTGATGCAATTATCTTGTCATTTTCTCATTTTACGGTCTATGTACACTATTATCCCTGTGCATGAGGGTTACGGGTCCTTATGACCATGGCACTGAACTGTAGCCTCAGCCATGCCTGACCGTCAATTAACTATTTCTTGGTACACTCAATGGTCATATTGATTGAATACCACCTTAATGGTTTCGCCTCCATCCGAGTATCGGTACCGAACTCTCATTCTTTCTTTCTTGGGGCCAAAATACTCCTCTATACATGTGCTCTCATTTCATAAACATTCATAACATTTCTTGTACTTTTCGTTATATTTCTTTTGATGCATCTTAGGACAACATGTATGAGGATTTTATTATCATTTTATAATCATCATTTTCACAAAAGAAATTCATTTTTCTCAATCTTTCATGCATGCCACATAACTTCATAATATGTAAATAACAATAAATAAATATCTATAAATATACATAAATTACATGACATGATAACTTTAGAAGGGGTAGTGAATGTATTTACCTTTAGACCGAGGTTTAAATTTCCAAAAGAATCTAGCTGCTCCAATCCGACTATCACCTACTATTTTATCTAAACTAATTTCTTAAGCCTGTTCTCTCTCATGTTCTTCCTTTCTTGCAGCGCCTTGTCTTGTCCCTTCTCTCTTTTTCGTATAAACACTTCCGAAAGAAGAAAGACCGAGTAGAAAGCGGAAGAATGAAGAATATATAAAGAAGAGAAGGAAGAGGAGTGATGAAATTGTGAAGGGGAAGGCCCTATTTATAGGAAAAACCTAGATACTATTCTACCTTCCATTTACAATTCTACCTTCTATTCCTACAAATACTATTATATCTACCATTTAACTATTCTATCTTCTATTCCTACCAATATTATTACATCTACCATTTAACTATTTTACTTTCCATTTCTACTTATATTATTACATCTACCATTTAACTATTTTACCTTCCATTCCTACCAATAATATTACATTTACCATTTAACTATTCTACCTTCCATTCCTCCCAATATTATTACATCTATCATGTAACTATTATACATTCCATTACCATTCTATCTACCAATGCTATCATTTTTACCATTTACTATCACATTATTCCACCAATTACCATTCTCCAATTACCACCCTCCATAATACCATAAACTCCTTAAAAAAAATCATTGAATAATGTTATCAAATAAATATATCAAAAATAAGACTATTAAAATTTGGGACGCTACAGTTATCATGTCCAGTTTTCATGGCATAACTTTCCATTCAAATCAACCCTCTAATTCAGCAAGTAATGGAGAATCTGGTTTGTGGCATGTGGAGGGAGTAGTTTGTGGAATTCGAAATTTGAATTCTAAGTTGGTTACAAATGTTGTCGGAAAGAATACTGGTGTGTTAGAGAGACAAAACCGGAAAGAAAAAGGGGTTGTTAGTGATGGATTAGTAGGGCTTGTCCACATGGGAACTCGATCTAATGGTTTAGTGCTTACGGATGAGGTGGATGGAACTAATGGGTTTGATAATGGCATGCAAGGTGGTGATTTGGTTAAAAGCAATGTGGTCTTACAAAGGCCTTTGGAGGGTCAAGATGGATTGCTACCATCGGCATATGAGATAACTATGAAGAGTCATTGTGGCATGACCCGTATGGAGGTTGAGTTGGAGTCACGTGGGGTGGGATTAAATGAGGATAAAATTCTTAATGCTAGTGGGGTGGCATCTTTAGCGTAGGAGGAAAATTTAAGTAGATTAGGTGATAAAGGGATGACTTTTGGCGGGCGTAATATAAAGCAATGGAAGAGGATAGCTCGTAAATCTTCAGGATGTAGTGCCAATATTCTCCTGACATATATTTTAGGGAGTAAAAGAAAGGAGCAATCGAAAGAGAGAAAACCACTAACAGTGGGGAAGAAGAGGAAGGAAAATAATGATGAAAAACAAGTGGTTTTAGATGCAACAGTTTTGGTGGAGGCTAAGGTTCAGCCTCGCCAGGTCCAATGAATATTTTGAGTTAGAATTGTCGGGCTTGGAAACCTCCGAATAGTTAGGGATCTTTACCGGATGGTAAAGGAGAAGAAGCCCAGTTTGGTTTTCTTAATGAAAACTAAATTACGAGCCCACATAGTGGAGGTGTTAAAAGCTAAAATCGGGTTTGATAGTGTTTTCACAGTAGACAGTGTGTTGGGCGTAGTGGAGGTCTCACTTTATTTTGGAATAATGAAATTATAGTGGATATTCAAAATTTTAGTAGAAAACACATTAATAGAGTGATTTGCTTTGAAGTTAACGGACAACCATGGAAATTCATGAGTTTTTATGGAAACCTGGAGGTGGATAAAAGGAAGGAATCATGGGCTATTCTTTCTCATCTGAGGTCATTTAATCCTATGGCCTGGATGTGCAATGGAGATTTTAACAAAATTTTAGAGGCTAATGAAAAGTTTGGAGCATGTAGAAAGTCACGAAAACAGATGGAGAATTTTAGAGCTACATTGGATTTATGTCATTTAGAGGATTTGGGTTTTGTGGGCCTCAAATTTACTTGGTGTAATTTACAGGAGGATGTTGATATTATAAGGGAAATGTTGGATAGAGCTTTGGCATCAGAGGAATGGCGTGATTTGTACCCAATTGTAAAGGTGGAGGTTCTAGCAATGCTCAATTTGGACCATGCTTCTTTAGTTTTACACTATCAAAAACGATGGGTGGGCAGAGGAAAAAATTAAAACAATTCAGATATGTATCCGGTTGGAGAAAAAGGGAACAAGCAAGAGATGTAATTCGTAAAGTGTGGAAAAAGAAAGTGGCTACAGAGGATGTTTGGAGAACTGTTACATGGAATTTGGAGTGTAGTAAGCGAGGTTTAATTGGTTGGAACAAAGAGAATAAAAATGTTACAAAGTTGCTAATTATTTTGAAAACTAAAGATATCTAGAGTTTGCAAGAGGTTGAAGGCGTGCCAAATTTGGAGTCTATTTGAAGACTTCAAACTGAAGTAAATGAAATGATGGAATCTGAAGATTTGAAATGATGACAAATGGCAAAGGAACATTGACTAAAATTGGGAGATAAAAATACAAAATATTTTCATGCTTGTGTAAAGCAACGGCGTCAAGCGAATAAAATCTATGGGATTTCTGATGAAGGAGAAGTTTTTGTTCTCACCCTACAAAGGTTGAAAAAGCTTTTCTTGTTTATATTCAATGTATATTCTCTACATCAAATCTGGTGGGGATGAGTTAGTGTCTTGAGGCTTTGCCAAGTAAGGTGTCTTTAGCTATGAATGGGCAGCTGCTAGCCGAATTTACCAAGGAGGAGATATATTATGCACTTCAACAGATGACGCTATTTAAATCTCCGGGTCCGGATGGTTTCCCTATGGGTTTCTACCAATCGCAGTGGGAAGTGGTGGGGAATGAGGTTTGTGATGCAATTATGAATTTTTATCATACTAGCTGTTTTGGTAAGGATATTAATTACACTCATATTGCTTTGATTCCTAAGATAAAAAATCCCACTAAGGTTATAGAATTTCGCCCTATTAGCCTATGTAACATTGTCTATAAGATCCTATCAAAAGTGCTTGCAAACCGGCTTAAAGTTTTTCTTCCTCATATCATTTCTAGTAAATTAGAGTGCTTTAATTCAAGAGCATTTGATTTCTAATAATATTTTAGCTGCCTATGAAACACTTCATACTATGCATTCTCGTATGTGGGGGAGGGAATGGTATATGGCTATAAAGATTGATATGAGTAAGGCATATGATAGGGTGAATGGTTATTTTTGGCAGAAGTGATGAAGCGAATGGGGTTTGCTCGGAAATGGATTGATATGATTATTAAATGTATTTTTACTGTACAATATTCTGTTCTTATTAATGGAGATCCGGTGGGTTTTTTTTCGACCATCATAAGGAATACGACAAGGAGATCCTCTATCTCCCTATCTTTTTATCATTTGTGCATAAGCGTTGAACTCGTTACTCCATAGAGCTGCTCATGTAGGGGCTTTAAAGGGTGTTCCAACGTCGATGGGGACCAAAAATAAATCACTTATTTTTTGCTGATGATAGTCTTTTTTTGCAAGGCTAATAGGGAAGATTTGAATTGTTTGTTTGGAATTTTAGAGATGTATGAGAGGGCTTCGGGGCAAAGGTTAATAAAGATAAGACAACAATATTTTTAGCAAAATTACTAAGCAGGCAGCAAGGGATTTCGTTTTCAAATGATAGTGGTTCCCGCTTTTCAAATGATAGTGGTTCCCGCTTCACATTGTTGACACATATTTGGGTTTGCCTGCTTTAGTGGGGAGGTCTCGTATTAGGGAATTTTAGTCTATCATTGAAAGAGTCAAAATGAGAATTAATGATTGAAAGACCTAGCTTCTTTCACAGGTAGGAAAAGAAATACTCATAAAGGCGATTCTACAAGATATTCCCACTTATAGCATGAGTATTTTTCTTTTACCTAAAGATTTGTGTAGGGAATTAAATTTACTTATGCAAAATTTCTGATTGGGTCATAAGGAGAATGAGAGGAAGATTCACTAGATGAGTTGGGAGAAGATGGGATTTGCAAAATCTCAATGAGGTATGGGTTTCCGGAATCTCATTTGTTTCAATAAAGTCTTGTTAGCAAAGCAATGTTGGAGATTAATTCAATCTTTGGAGAGCTTGGCTGGTAGAATTATCAAAGCTAAATATTATCCACAAGGTTTTTTATTGGGAGCAAAAATTGGGAGTCGACCTTTATTTGCTTGGTATACCCTTTTATTAGCCAAGGATCTTCTTCAAGAGAGCTTGATTTGGTGAATTGGGGATGGGGTAGGGCTCATATATGGGGTGATAAATGGTTGCCAAAGCCTTCTTCATACGCAGTTCAATCTCCTTGTATTCGGTTAGATGGAGGAGCAAAAGTTCATGAGCTCATGGATAGAGAAACAGGGAGCTAGAATACAAGTCTTATACATGATATTTTTGTCGAAAATGAAGCAAAAATAATTTGTAATCTTCATCTTAGCAGATATTGACAAGAAGATAAATTGATTTGGACAGCAACCAAGAATGGCATATTCATGGTGAGAAATGCGTACTATTTAGAGAAGGAAAGGGTGGATTCTTTGCATGGGGAAAGATCATCATCTTCAAAATTTTCACTTGTATGGAAGACGATTTGGGGTTTAGAAGTTTCCAATGCTGTTAAGGGTTTCTTATGGTGGGTGTGTACCAATATTCTCCCGACGAAGGATAATATATTGAGTTGAGGTGTAGTAAAAGAAGGTCAATTTATTTTCTACCAACATGAGATAGAAATTGCATTTCATATTATTTGGGAGTGTCCTTCTGCAATGGATGTTTAGGGGGTATGTGCTATAAGACTTCAAAAATCAAATGTTCATAATTTTTCATTGCTAGATGTTTTGGATAGTATAATCACACGATGTAGTAGGGAGGAGATAATTTTTTTTGCTATTGCTGCGAAAAAAAATATGGGTCAGGCGCAATCAAGTTGTACATGGGGGTGATTTTATTCCTCCTAACATAATTGTCCAGGAGGCAACGACTCTTCTTCATGCTTTTCACAGAGTTAGAAGTGGACGATTTTTTGCAAGATGTTATAGAACATGAACCAATTACAATTGCTAAGTGGGAAAAAGCTCCTTTTGGTTGCTACAAGGTGAATTGGGATGTGCCAGTTGACTCCAATAAAAAAAATTGGGTTGTGGAATTATTGTTATTGACCACATGGGTTTTGTTATTGCAGCACAATGCAATAGGTTAGATGTTTTTCAAGAACCGGTTATTGCAGAGGCATTGGCATCCTTGGTTGGTGTGGAATTTAGCAGGGACTTGGGATTGCCTGACATTATCCTTGAGGGCGACTCTCTTCAAGTTGTCCAAGCTTTTTGTGAGTCTGGACAAAATTTCAAACCATATGGATAGATTATCAAAGATGCCCGAGCTGTTTTGGGGATGCATTGGAGTTGGATGATTTCTCATGTTTAGCGGGAAGCAAACTCAGTGGCTCATCATCTAGCAAATTTGCTCTTTATGTTCTACCGAGCAAATATGGATGGAGGATATACCCCGATGTATTTATAATATTGTTTTATTAGAGCATTTTGCTCTGGCTATTTAGGGCTTTATGCTCTTGGCTACTTTTCTTATAGTGAATGAATTCGTTACTTTGTTCAACTATCATCTATTTTTATTTTTATTTTTATTTTTTAAATTTTCTAATTTTACAATGGTTCTAAATTATGAGTCGATAATTCATTTTAAAATTTATATCAATTTTTAAATAAAATATTTGTCATATTTGTTATTTGTTAAAAAATAGGGAAAACTACATTTTGCCCCCATGAACTACTACGCGTTGACACTTTCACCCCATGAATTGTCAACTATGCTACTTTGTCCTAATGAACTACCATTTTGTGCCCAAAAACCCCTTTTGTTAGTTAAAGCCGTTAACTCAAACGGTTAACCCGTTACTTTGCATCACTTTGCCCCAATGAATTACAACGTTGTTACTTTGCCCCTATGAATTACAGCGTATTGTCACTTTACCCTATGAATTACAACGCATTGTCACTTTAATCGTTTAAGTTAACGGTTTTGATTGACAAAATGGGTTTTTGAGCACAAAATAGTAGTTCATGGGGGACAAAAGGTAGTTTCCCCTAAAAAATAATTTTGTGTTTTAAAAATTATTGATTTTGTAGATGAGGAATTTTTATTATTATTTTTGCTTCATCTATTATGATTTAATCTGTCAAAATTTATCCGACAATATACAGTCGAAGATGCAACTTAACCCCCAATTATTCCAATCACTTTTCACCGTATCATCCTTGCTTCATTTGTCAAAATCACTATCTAGTTTCTCAAAACCCTTTTCAATAGTAATCCATATATTGTCATTAAGCCCCTTAAAGTAGGCTTTCATACGGACTTTCCAGTGAGCATAATCATTTCCATTGAAGATGGGAGGAGCATTAGAAGATGAACAAAAATGAGTATTTGGTTCCATATCTAAGAGATCAACAAACACACTCAAGACGTTAGTAAAACACCGAGCAAACTCGCTTTGATACCAATTGAGAGTTTATAAGGATTGTGTTCAACATCTAACAACCAAATATTCGAAAGTAAGCAACTAAGTCATTTCAACAAAAACAAAAGATGGACAATGGAAACAAAAAGAACAAACACAGCCACAACATAAGATTTGTTTATAAAGTGGAAAACCCTTGAGCACCTCAAGAAAAAAACCACTATAGGGCAGCCAAATCCAAGAAACCACTAAATTAAGATTCACAGTTATAGAGTAGATGATACTCACTCCTTGAGGACCTCTAAACTTAGTAATAACAAGAAACTTCTCAGTTTGTCTCCATAGTGATCATCTTCAAGCAACATATCTCTTTACCAACCCTTGAGTAGACTTACTTTACAAAACAACCAAAGAAACCATCTTTATCGTAGACAAGTGAACAAGGCAACACGCTAAAGGCTAAGACGCCAAACAAGATAAAGGGCAAGTACAAGCTATATCATGTCCCCTCTTTAATATCAACACCTCCAAGACCTAGTGCTAGTGGAGAAAAAGAGGCTTCAGAAAAGAGAGAGCTCACAAAATAAATTACAAAGTTTGAAGAATGAACAGTGACATAAATCATTTTATAGAGAAAACATTTCCTTCGTCACATCTTAACGAGACATTTTCTCATTATGATGGGAAGAACATATTTCGCATATTTAAGATTTTCACGTTCTAACGAGTCAACAATCCCATTGTTCGACAAGAAGGCAAAATGCCTTTACTTTGTCACATGTTCCATCTTAACGAATCAATTGACGGGAAACTAGGAGTCCAACTTTGCTCCTGATACATGTCTCGTTCTGATGGGGTTCCTAACAAGACAACAATAGCTTCATTCTTCTTGTCACATGTCTCATCCTAACGAGACTCTTGATGTGGCAACAGTAACTCCCGTTACATGTTCCGTCTTGACAGCATTCTTGATGGGAAACCAGAGAGTCCAACTTTGCTCTTGTTACTTGTCCCATTCTCACGGGCCTAATAATGTGAAGCCAGTGAGTCCAACCTTTACTCTTGTTATATACTCATCGAGAGGTTCTTGATAAGAAAACAGGGAGACCATTTTTGGTCCAATTACATGTCTCGTTCTGTAATGACCCAAATAATTAACTAGGCATAAGTAGCTTAGTTAATAGGGTTAATTTGGACTTTGGGTCACTAAGGACACTTGAAGGGTAATTTGGACTTTTGGATGGACATACGCTAGATTTAGCAGATGTACGCTCCTGTCTTTTTTTGTGGACGTATGCAAAAACGCTAAACATACACTATTGTTTGTAGTGCGGAGATACGTAGAAAGACCACTAGATGCACACTCTGCAAATAATACATGGATATACACAAAAACGACGGATGTATGTTACTTTTTGGGACTACCTCTGGTTAATACCTAAACGTACAAGGCAACATTTGGACCGCCGTGTAAAAGTGTTGGATGTACGCTAGGGTTGGCAAATGTCCACTACTTTTCTAAGGAGTTGGTAGAGCCCCTTAGCTATAAATATCCCTACCCCTTGTGTTTTCTCACGCCTCTCTTCGCCCCTAGGCTGCTTGTTGACTGTTTTGGTACTGTCGGAGGAGAAACTCTTAAAGTTTCGCTTCAAGGAGGTAACGCTCGGTTATCTAGCTCTTTGATTACATCGTTATGCTGCTTTATTTTTGTCTTGTGTTGTTAGTTGTATTTTTAGCTTAGTTATACTTTAAATCTTGTTTAGGTTAGCATTTTGTTAACTTAGCATGATCGTATTCATAAAAGTTTTATTTCGACTTAGGAGGCCTTAGAGAGCCATTTGGTAAGCTTAGGAGTTGGTTTGGAGGATAGGAGGACGAGTGGAGAAAATAAAGTTCTCCCTGAAAACCTCGAAGCGGGAGTACAGTCTTGAGATCGAAAGTACGGTCCAAAGTATCACAGTGGATGCACGGCCCTAAGCCCGGACATACAGTCTAAAGTGTGATAGGAGACTTTATTTTCACCAGTTCCATAGCTCATGTTTTCCTTATTCTAGAGTTGTTTCAGTAGAAATAGGACTAATAGAAGGTTTTCCACAGATTTAGAGAACTCGGATCATTTGAAATTCTCGGAGACGTTTTTCGATCTAAGTGAGTTTTTAACTTATATAATGCTTAATGTTATTTTTCATGCACTGCACGACTATTTTATGTAGTAAGAAAACATGCATATTTGCAACTCTTACAACTTATACTTACTGTACATGAATTATAGCATTTTGAGAAACGTTGTGTTGAATATGTTAATAAAGTAAGACTTGTAAAAACATACATGTAAAATACAGATAAGATAATTTGCATCGTATGACATAGTACACCGGTATATGCGGTATAATGGCCATGGGCTTATTATATGTGTTAGCTTTATGGTCAAATGTATGTGTTATATGGCTTTGGATCTAATGGTTGTTGTAGCCAGTGCAGCCTTAATGGACGATCACTACAAGACGAACATCATTAGTAGTGTGGGCCACCCGAGGTCAGACTCGGTCATGCCACTAATATTATATACGATAACCTATAATGACTGGGGCACCGGCATTGTATTATAGGTCCCTCAAAACAATGCCAACCCTGTTGAAAATAAGTAATATATCAGGTAGACCATACTGTTGAACTATGACTGTTACTCTGTATTATATGCATATATTGTATATCTATATTACATATAATATAAACACTCATGATAGAATTGTCATATACTTTCCAAAAATATTAGAGTTCATTACTAAACTGGCATGAGTATTATTTGTATTAATAACCATTGAGTCTTTGACTTACCCACTTTTTATTTATGTTTTCCCTCATTATTACAAATATTTGCGCGGATTAGCTATCCTATGAGAGGATGCTGTCGGAACCAACCTAGGTGATAACACAGGACCTGATTCGTGTGATTTTTTAGGACATGGATCCTATTTGGTTAATGACTATGTGGAAAGATGGAGGAACCGCCCATGCGGACATGATTGAGATTCTAATCTCATTAGCCCTGTTTAAGCTTAGATCTAGGCTTTGATTTGTTAATCCTTTTGAAAAACAATGTTTATTATGTTGTTATGGTTTGTACCCTACTTGATAATGGTTTGATGACCAGTACATTTTGGTGATTATCTATGCTATGATGATATTATATATCTTTTTTCTAGTGAATGTTGTGTGAATCTTATTGATCTTTATTTCTTGTAATCTTAGTAAAGTCTTCTCTTGCAGCTTTCTCGTTATGACGAGAAAGGTTGAAATCCATGAGTCTTGTCCCTCGAGGGATAGGGCTGGGAGGTGAGCCATGGGATCAATCACTAACTAATTGATTTGCCCATTAGGGTTGTCACACATTCTAATAGTACTTCTGATAGGAATATAAGAGCTCTTTATTTAGTCCCGTTACAAGCCACATTCTGACGGCACATCTGACGAGAAAACAGGGAACACTTCAAGAAGCCCTAAAACCACTTAGACTACCCTTCAAACCACCCCCAAGGTTTTAAACACAAAGACATTACAAGAACAATTATTGGATTAGGCCAATCTAAAGCTAACAAAACATAAATACCTATATTCATACAATAATACAACTTGATCAAAACATATAGGTTTGAACACAATGTAAACCAAGTATTTCATGCGTCATGTGAGTTGATGCTTACATATTTTTCCCAAAATACTAAAAGGTGATAACTTTTAACCATTTTTATTTTAAAGGGAAAAGTACACGTACCCCCTAAGCTACTACCTCCTTGTCAATATCCCCTTTAAACCATCAATTGTCTAATGTCCTTAATAAATTACTAACAAAATGTCAATGTTTCCTCAAAGACCAGCAAAAAGACAAATATAACGTTCACGTTATTACATAATTTTTCACCACATATACTCTTTTTAAACTTGTGGCATCTTCCAATTCAAATAGGAGGCCCCTCAATTAGAGGGTAGCCCCTCCTCTGATGAATTGTGTAAGAATATTATACTCTTAGGAAAACTAACACATGTAGAAATGAAATGACTTTGTTTGTTAATGTATTTTGAGTAGACTGGGGTATCTAGTTATTAATTATGAACTACCGAAACCAGTAACCGAGTACCGAGTTAACCGGTTATGCAATAACCACTTGGTTCCATAAACACCTCTAATCCATCTACCCCTTTTATATGATTCTTGACTTCTTCAGGCATGTCTGATGGTGGGTTTGGAAAGAGGGCACATCCAATTTTTTCTTTTTCTCCAATCTCATACTAGTAGTAAGTTTTTTGCTCTTATATTTAGACTTCTTTTGGTTTATGTTCAAATCGATCTCCCATTCTCCACTCACATAGATTCTCTTCAAACTATTCTTTCGCCTTTGAGATTGGAAAGCAGAAACTATGATTCTTTCTTCATCAAACCCTTGTTTCCTTGGGCTGTCTACACGGATGGGCATGGGTTTCTTTAGAACCTCTTTCTTGATCAATCTTAATTCCATAGAAGATTGTGATTCCTTTGCTTTTTTTTCTTCTTCAAATTGAGTAGTAGCACCTTCAACAACAACAATTAAATAATCCATGAGGCAACCACTTGAGATCTGCATACCGTTGAAATGTTTCATCGTCAAGTAACCTATATTCACTTCTTTCTTCTTCTCGGTCTATTACGATGACCGAACAGCGGAAAGGGCAAGATGAAAGAGAAAGAGAGAGAGAGAGGGGGGGAAAAAAAAAAGAAGAGAAGAGAAAGAGAGATAAAAAAAGGGCTATGAAGACAAAGGGTGAGGAAATCCCTATTTACAATGAATGAAGATTTCTAAATGGAGAACTACCTTGTTGGTTAAGTAAAAGAAAATAATTACTAATCTTAATGGGAAAAGGTTTTGGTAATATATAATTCAAAAAATAATGGTTTTCATTTTTATTAATTTTTTATTTCTCAGTTTCCTTTTCTATTGTGGAGAGGGAACTTTTTGGTTCGGCTATAGCCTACAGGGGTCAATTACCAAGATTTAAATTGGCCCAAAATGATCAATAACTTTTAAGTACTACTTGTTAATTAATCTAATATAATTGTTAGGCAAATGGTATAAAAATTATCTTTTAACCTACATAAAATTACTTCAATAGTTTTTATATCTAAATAAATGGAAACAACTAATTGGCTATTAATAATTATGGGTGTAAACCTATTAATTGTAACTAGAAAAATCATGACAATAATATTGTTCAAGTTTTATGAATTAATAGACAATATTGTGTGTCAATGGAATGGGGTGTTACACAACCATTAGATTTAAGGCAAAACATAAACATAAGCCTCTGTGACCATATGGTCAAGCTCATATAATAGTAGCATATGACTGAAGGTTGTGTCATACGCTGCAAGTGTTATTCTTCTTATTTAAAAAAACCATATATAAACATTTATTCATTGAAACAATCTTAAAACATATTATAAAAACTCAATATGCTCGTGACAAAAATTAAAATAGGCACAGTTTGCTGACATAACATATGTTAAAATATGAATAGAATCATGATCAATTACTTACCTCAATTGCTCAACGACAATCTCAGACATCTTAGCTCCAAGTCATTGCAATCACATTAGTAAATATGTTAAAGTCATACTCGTTACACATAAATCCTATTAATACGATGAAAACCCTAATCCTACATTAAAAACCTTATAAACCTATTATGGCAACAACAAATGTTCGGACCTCGATACACGAGTATTCGTTCACTAACGGACAAACGTTCATCCATTAGGGTCAATCAATTGTTTGTTCCTTGGTGAAAACTACAAGTTAAACCTAAATACCCATAAAGGTTTGAATACAATGTAAACCAAGTATTTCATGCATCATGTGAGTTGATGCTTACATGTTTTTCCCAAAATATTAAAAGGTAATAACTTTTAACCATTTTTATTTTAAAGGGAAAAATACACATACCACTCGCAAGCTAATACCTCATTGTCAATGTCCCTTTAACTCATCAATTGTGTTAATATCCGCCATAAATTACTAACAAAATGTCAATTATCCCTCTAAAACCAGCAAAAAGACAAAAATAATGTTCACGTTATTACATAATTTTTCGTCATGTATACTTTTTAAACATATGGCATCCTGCAATTGAAATAAGGGACACCCCAATTAGAGGGCAGCCTCTCCTTTGATTAATTGTGTAAGAATATTATACTCTTAGAAAACTAACACATGTAGAAATGAAATTACTTTGTTTGTTAATGTGTTTTAAGTAGGGTGTCAAACCGGTCTCAATTAACGGTTATTGACCAAAATCGGCAACCGAAACTAGGGTACCTGGTTATTAATTTTGAACAACTGAAACTGGTAACCAGGTACCCATTTAACTGATTATGCAATAACTAGCCGTTTCTATAAGCACCTCTAATCCATCTACCCCCTTTATATGATTCTTATCTTCCTTACGCATGTCCGGTGGTGGGTTTGGAAAGGGGGAAAATAAAATTTCTGTCTTTTCTCTGATCTTATATCGGCAGTATGTTTTTTGTTATTATAATTAGACTTCTTTTGGTTTATCTTGAAATCAATCCCCCCCTCTCTGCTCCCATAGATTCTCTTCAAACCATTCTTTGGCCTTTGAGCTCAGAAAGCAAAAACCATGATCTTTTCTTCATCAAACCCTTATTTCCTGGGTTGTCCACATGCATGGGCGTGGGTTTCTATAAAACCTCTTTCTTGATTAATCTTTCTTGCATAGAAGATTGTGATTCCTTTACTTTTTCTTCTTCAAAGTGAATAGCAACAACTTCAGCAAAAACAATTAAATGATCCATGAGGCAACCACTTGAGATTTGTATATACCCTTGAAATGTTTCATCGTCAAGTAACCCATATTCACTTCTTCCTTCTTCTCAACCTATTGTAGTGACCAAACAACAGAAAGGGCAAGATGAGAGAGAGAGAAAAAAAAGGGCCCTAACTTGGGGCGTCGTCTCTTTCTTTTCAAGGGGAGTGTGCAAAATTAATGCTAACAAATGAGAAAGAGCGATAAAAAAAAGGGTTGTGAAAACAAAGTAATGAAGTCCCTATTAATATGTAAGGAAGATTCATAAATGGAGAACTAACAAGTTAGTTAAGTAAAAGAAGATAATTACTAATCCTAATGGGAAAAGGTTTTGGTAAAATATAATCCAAAAAATACAGGCTTTCCTTTTTATTTATTTTTTATTTCTCATTTTCATTTTATGTTGTGAAGAGGGAACTTTCTCCTTCAGCTACAATGGTCAATTACCAAGATTTAAATTGGACCAAAATTATCAATAAGTTTAGGTACAACTTGTTAATTAATCTAATATAACTGTTGGGAGATTGGTATAAAATTATCTTTTAACCTAATTGAAATGACTTCATTAGTTTTTATATCTAAATAAATTGAAACAACTTATTGGCTATTAATCACTTTTACAAGTGCAAACCAACTAATTGTTACTAGAAAAATCATGACAATTATATTGTTCAAGTTTTGTAAATTAGTGGACAATATTAGTTGTCAATGAGATGGGGTGTTACACAACCATTTGATTTAAGGCAAAACATAAACATAAGCCTCCATGACCATATGTTCAAGCTCATATAATAGTAGCGTACGACTCAAGGTTGTGTCATACAATGCAAGTGTTGTTCTTCTTATTTACGAAAATCATATATAAGCATTTGTTCATTGAAGCAGTCTTAAAACATATTATAAAAACTCAATAAGCTTGTGACAAAAAATAAAATAGGCATAGTCTAAATCTTAGTTGTAAGTCATTGTAATCACATTATATAAATATGTTAAAGTCATAATCTTTACACATAAATCCTAATCATACAATAAAAACCCTAATCCTACACTAAACACCTTATAAACTTATTATGGCAACATCAAATGTTTGCACCTCGATATATGAACATTTGTTCACCAATGGATGAACGTTCATCCATCATTGTCGATTAATTGTTTGTTCATTGGCAGAAACTAGAAATTAAACCTAAATACCTATATTCATGCAATAATACAACTTTATTAAAACATAAAGGTTTGAACACAATGTAAACCAAGTATTTCATGCATCATGTGAGTTGATGCTTACATGTTTTTCCCAAAATACTAAGGGGGGTTTGTTAAACACCCTCACATTCCCTAAGCATTGTTCATGACAGGTTTGAAAATGTCAGAGTGCTCAGGTGCATGACAAAAAGCACGTTTGAAATTTTAGTGTAGAATTTTCCAGTTTTACCCCTTTAAGCACCAGCACTCGTGCTGCATTGTTTGTGCTTGAGAGGGTTTTTTTGTCATTTGACAATCAGCATGGCCTCATGCCTTATCTACTTTAGGCAGCCACGTGTTGATTCACAAGTAATTGCTACAGTGCATAGTAGAATTGGGGAACATGCGGGCGTTTTTACAAACAAGGCCTAAAAGGTAATAGCTTTTAACCATTTTTATTTTAAAAGAAAAGTACACATACCCCCCCTCAAGCTATTACCTCATTGTTAATGTCCCAACCATCAAAATGTCAATGTTCTCTTTAAGACCAGCAAAAAGACAAAAATAACGTTCACGTTATTACATAATTTTTCGCCACATATACTCTTTTTAAATATGTGGTTGTTAGAGAATATATTTCCTTATATAAAAGGAAATATATCAAAATGATATTATATATTATTTAGGGAATTTATATCAGAGAGGCTTGGGTCAGTAGTCTAAAATTTTTAATCCTTAAGTTTTTTTTTTTTTTTTGACAATTTACTCCTTGGGTATATTGAAAACTACAATAAAATCTACACTGTCCAATTTTGTTAACTGTCGTTACCTTACTTGAAATGCACCATTTTTGACCCATTAAAATATTAATTTTTTTATTTAATTTAAAAATTAAATCTATAAAAAAGTATATATATAGGGGTGGCTGAACCACCCCATAGAGGGTGGCTGACCATCCCTTAGGCGAGCCACCCCCATGGCCTAAGGGGGTGGCCGAGTTAAAATAATAATAATAATAAAATATAGGAGTGGTCGAACCACCCCATAAGGCTGGCCACCCTTTAGGCCATGAGGGTGGTTTGGCCACCCTCAGACTAGCTGGTCTGAGGGTGGCCAAACCCTCAAAAATGTTTTTGAGGGTTTGGCCTTGGGGTGGTTTGGCCACCTTTTTTTTTTTTTAACAGGGGGTGGCCAGGTGGTTTGGTCACCAATGTATTTTTCTTAATAGATTTAATTTTTAAAATTAAATTAAAAAATTAATATTTTAATAAGTCAAAAACTGTGCGTTTCAAGTAAGGTAACGGCAGTTAACAAAATTGGATGGCGTAGATTTTATTGTAGTTTCAACATACCCAAGGAGTAATTTGTCAAAAAAAAAAAAAAAAAAACTTAAGGATTTTAAAATTTTGAACTGTTGACCCAAGCCTTTCTGATATAAATTCCCTATTATTTGTTGATTGTAATCAGGTTTGATGGTAATCAAATCAATCTGATTTGATTTCCATACTAGTCTATTTCAATTCTCTTATAAATAGGAGCATTTGTATTGTAATATCATTCATTCAATAAGAGCCTAATGAAACCCTTAGGTCTTTATCTGTGGATATAGGTCGTTGATCGAACCATATTAAAATTCTTGTGTCATATTTTATTTTTTTCACAATTTATTATTTCATTATGAATTTTTTTTCATGGTATTAGAGCCTACTACAGGACAAATGAGACTCACTACTTACCCCATAACAAGGACTAGGAAAAATACTGACCTGCACGTAAGGGAGGATGTTGAAAAATAATCCCACATTACCTGTGGACAAGACATTGGGCATGTGTATAAAAAAAAAAAAAATGAACAACTCTATCTTATAGAACTGGTTTTATGAGATGAGTTAGGCTACAAATTTCTTCACTTGTTGCGAAATAATCCCACATTGCTCGTGGACAAGACCTTGGGCATGTTTATAAAGAATGGGCAACCCTCTCTTATAAAACCAGTTTTTTTAGATGAGTTAGGCCCACAAATTTCTTCATGGTATTAGAGCAAAACACCAATTATTCAATCTTGGATTTTAATTTTCTATTTCATATCTTCCTTTTCAATTCCTTTTGAGTTTGTGAGAAAAAAAAAAAAAGAAAGAAAGAGAGAGATTGTTGTCACACACCACGAACAATGTGCGACTACCTTAGCTAGATCTGTTGGCACCTTCACCACCTTTGTGTGACTTCCAGCCATCCACAACCTAGATCTGGTGCCTCCTTTGGTGTACCAAGCTCAACGGTGGATCCTTCACCTCCGATTGTCCATCGGCCTTTCCTTCACCACAACAACCCACACAATAGTAGATCTTGTATCCCAGCCCCGGAGCTTTGCTATCTCTGCGATGCCTAGACTTGTAAAGTCATCCTAGTCCGTTCCACAATTAAACTTTTGACGATCTGCAGCCACAACAAGCTAGAATAAAAGGGTCTTGCATGTTTTGTAAATTGGGAGACAAAAGTGAAGAGGAAGAAGGGTGTTTGGCAATAGGTTTACTTCTTATTGAGTATATATTCCTATTTTGGTTTAGGAATAGAAAATTCTGATTTAGGTTCCAATTTGGGTTCTGATTGGTTATGGGAATAAGGTATCCTTATCCCAATTTATGTAATCGAGAATAGGATATTATTGAAAAAAAATCAAAATCAAAATTCAAAAGAGGCCAAGGTGCCCATCAAAAGAGGTCATGTTGCCCATCCATTGGCTCATAGTTGGCCTATTTTTCTCTCGGTTTTGTGGTATTGTTTAATTTAAAACCTAGGCAATTTCAGCCCATAGTGGGCTCTCACTCTAGCCCAAAGTTGGCTATCCTTCTATTTGGCTTTGTGGTATTGTTTAAAACCTAGGCCCACTTCAGCTCACAGTTGGCTCTCATTTCAACCCAAAGTTGGCTATCATTTTGGCCCATAGATGGCTTTGTTTCGTATTGTTTTGCTATCTCAGAAAAAATAATAAATAATAAATAAAACTCAAGGTTTCAAGATCTTCCAACTTGAGTTTACGGGGGAATGTTAGAGAATATATTTCCTTACATAAAAGGAAATATATCAAATTGATATTATATATTATTTATTGATTGTAATCAGGTTTGATGGTAATCAAATCAATCTGATTAGATTACCATACTTATCTATTTCAATTCTTTTATAAATAGGAGCATTTGTATTTTAATATCACTAATTTAATAAGAGTCTAATGTAGCCTTAGGGCTTTATCTGTGGATGTAGGTTGTTGACCGAACCACGTTAAAATTCTTGTGTCATATTTTATTTTCCCGCAATTTATTATTTCATTATGAAATTCTTTAGTGGCATCCTCCAATTGAAATGGGAGGCTACCCCAAATAAACTGATTAATAGTGTAAGAATATTATACTCTTAGGAAACTAACACATGTAGAAATGAAATTACTTTGTTTGTTAATGTGTTTTAAGTAGGGGTGTCAACCTGATCCCTATTACTAGTTATTGGCCAAAACCGGCAATTGAAATTGGGTACCTAGTTATTAATTATGAATAATTAGAATCGTTAACTGGGTTCCTGATTAACCGGTTATGCAATAACCAACAAGTTTCATAAAAACCTCTAATCCATCTACCCCTTTAAATGATTCTTGACTTCCTAAGGCATGTTCGGTGGTGGGTTTGGAAAGGGGGGCAAATCCAATTTCTACCTCTTCTTCGATCTCATATCGGCAGTAGGTTTTTTGTTAATATATTTAGACTTCTTTTGGTTTATCTTGAAATCGATCTCCCCCTCTCCACTAGGGGTGTGTAGATCGGCCACCTGCCACCCACCGGCCACATATCGTCCGTCACCGCACCAACGCCGAGCCGCCACCAACAACTGGCAGCCAGCAAGCGGCAAGAAATCTCCTTACCAACATTAGGTCGGTCGGTAGGCGAAATGAATTTTTTGAAATCAAGTTTCGAACTCGTAGTATTGTTATTTTTTAAAATATATATAATCAAAATAACATAGCTTTATCTCAAACAAACAGACTCTAGATTCTACATTTGTTAAAAAAAAACTAACTTAACTGGAAAGGCTAAAACGGCGAAACCCACTTCCTTTTGCTATTGCCGTTGCTGTTCAGAAAATGCAGTAAGAAAGTCCAAATTTTCTCTTAGTATGTTGCAGTTGACGTTCTGTCAAGCTCCAAAACTCATGTTCTCTCTTAGTCACTCTTGCCCAAGTGACTGAAGTGAGTTTAAAATAGGAACCAAATTTTATTTTCTTGGTCTTTATTTTTTTTGGTTGGAGTGCAGTGCACGCTTTCTTTTTTCAGAAAGTAAATGTCTTGTCTTTTCTTTTTTTCTTCTAAGAAAATCAAAGCTACCATAGCATAACATGTGTGTCAGTTTGTGTGTGATAGCATGCGTGTACAAAAAGCTCTGTTTTAAAATTATTTAGTTTGTATACAAGTTTTCTAGTTAATATGCAAGTAAAAAGCTTTTTTTTTTTCTTCGAAGTGATTGGTTGATACATAACTTAGTTTGCTTTTCCTATTTGCGAATTACGAGACTATTTTTAAGACATCTTTGCCATATCTTCTCCTGCTATTTTCAAGACATATCTTTGCCATATCTTATCCTTGTCTTATGCACATCACTTGTCTCTTGCAGTCGTTCTACAAGATAAAGCTCTCTCCCTTCATCTGCGTTTGCTTTGAACTCTCTCTTTCATCTGTGTTTAGTTTTTTCAAGCAAGAACTAGCCAATTTTTTCCTTTCTATTCTGTGATCTGCTAGCCCATCACCACCACCAGTCATAACCTCTCCACCGTACAAAGCAGCAACTTGGAAGCTTATTTTGTTGTCAATCGGAGAACAGGCTAACCGGAGCTCTCTCTCTCTCTCTCTAACCGGTTACCGACCGTTATCGTCACCAAATAATCGGTGATGGTAACGATCGAGATAGACAAAGTTGAGATGGAGTCGGTGAAATTACCGACTTCACCGATGACGTCGGGACGGTAGGCGAAAAACCTCCTACCGTCACCGATTCCCCCAATACCCACCCTACTCTTCGCTCCCATAGATTCCCTTCAAACCATTTTTTGGCCTTTGATCTTGGAAAGCATAAACCATGATCTTTTCTTCATCAAACCCTTGTTTCCTTGGGCTGTCCACATGCATGGTCATGGGTTTCTTTAGAACCTGTTCCTTGATCAATCTTTTTTGGTTAGAAGATTGTGATTCCTTTGCTTTTTTCTTCTTCTAACTGAATAGCAGCAACTTTAGGAACAACAATTAAATAATCCATGAGGCAACCAATTGAGATTTGCATTCCCTTGAAATGTTTCATCGTCAAGTAACCCATATTCACTTCTTCCTTCTTCTTGATCTATTACATGACAGAACAACAGAAATGGTAAAATGAGAAGAAAAAAAAGAAAAAAAAAGAAGGGCCCTAACTAGAAGCATCGTCCCTTTCCTTTCAAGGGAAGTGTGCTAATGCTAACAAATGAGAAAGAGGAAAAAATAATAATAATAAATAAAGAAAAGAATATAGGCTGTGAAGACAAAGAACTATGAAGTCCCTATTTATAAGGAATGAAGATTCCTAAATGAAGAACTAATTAGTCGGTTAAGTAAAAGAAGATAATTACTAATCCTTAGGGGAAAATGTTTTGGTAAAATATAATCCAAAAAATACAGGCTTTCATTTTTATTTAGAAATTATTTCTCATTTTTCTTTTCTATTGTGGAGAGGGAACTTTCCCCTTCGGCTACAGTGGTCAATTACCAAGATTTAAATTGGCCCAAATGATCGATGAGTTTTAAGTATTACTTGTTAATTAATCTAATATAATTGTTGGGCGATTGGTATAAAATTATCTTTTAACCTACTTAAAATTACTTCATTAGTTTTTATATATCTAAATAAATGGAAACAACTAATTGGCTATTAATCACTTTTATGGGTGTAAACCTACTAATTGAACTAGAAAACATGACAATAATATTGTTCAAGTTTTTTAAATTAGTAGACAATATTGTGTGCCAATGAGATGAGGTGTTATACAACCATTAGATCTAAGGCAAAGCATAAATATAAGGCTTTGTGACCATATGGTCAAGCTCGTATAATAGTAGCATACGACTCAAGGTTGTGTCATACGATGCAAATGTTGTTCTTCTTATTTAAGAAAATCATATATAAGTGTTTTTTCATTGAAGTAGTCTTAAAACATATTATAAAAACTCAATAAGCTCATGACAAAAAATAAAACAGGCATAGTTTGCTGACATATCACATGTTAAATATGAATAGTTTCATAATCAGTTACTTATCTCAATCGCTCAATGACAATCTCAAACATCTTAGCTCTAAGTCATTGCAATCACATTATATAAATATGTTAAAGTCATAATCTTTACACGTAAATCCTAATCATATGATAAAAACCCTAATCTTATATTAAAAACCTTATAAACCTATTATGGCAGCAACAAATGTTTGCACCTCGATATACGAACATTCATTCACTAACGGATGAACGTTCATCCATCAAGTCGATCAATTGTTTGTTTCTAGGTAGAAACTACAAATTAAACCAAAATACCTATATTCATGCAATAATACAACTTTATCAAAATATAATGGTTTGAACACAATGTAAACCAAGTATTTTATGCTTTATTTGAGTTGATGCTTACGTGTTTTTCTCAAAATACTAAAAGGTGATAACTTTTAACATTTTTTATTTTAAAGGAAAAAGTACACATACCCTCTCAAGCTACCATCTCATTGTCAATGTCCCATTTAAACCATCAATTGTTTTAAGGGAAAACTTCACTTACTCCCCTGAACTTTCGTGGTTTTTGCAAATACTCCTATAATGTTCAAAACCTTTACTTAAGTGTATCAAACTTTGGTTTTCTCTCACTTTGCCCCTCCCATATAGAAAATGCTAATTTTACCCCTGACTCTAAAACTACACTGTTCCCAAAACGACGCAGTTTTAGTTTTAAAGTTAGGGATAAAATTGACATTTCGTTAGAATTTTACGTAAATGGGCAAAGTGAGAGAAAACCAAACTTTGATACACCTAAGTGAGAAGTTTTGAACATTGGGGGGGTATTTGCAAAAGTGACCAAAGTTCAGGAGGGGTAAGTGAAGTTTCCCCTTGTTTTAATGTCCTCCATAAATTACTAACAAAATGTCAATGTTCCCTCTAAGACCAGGAAAAAGACAAAAATAATGTTCACGTTATTACATAATGTTTTGCCACACATACTGTTTTAACATGTGGCATCCTCCAATTGAAATGTGAGGCTCCCCAATTAGAGAGCAACCTTTTCTTTGACTAATTGTGTAAGAATATTATACTCTTAGGAAACTAACACATGCAAAAATGAAATGACTTTGTTTGTTAACGTGTTTTGAGGGTTGTTTTTATTTTTTGTTTGAAGAAATGTTCTCACTTGACTTAAAGGTGAAAAATGTTTTTTGTATTTTAAGGAGTGTTTTGTGTTTGAATTTTGAGAATAGTACACATACCTCATAAACTATCATCCGATTGCCAATGTCCCTCTAAAGCAAAAGTTTGCATCAACGTTTCAACTGAACAAAAAAAATTGTCAATGTTTCATTAAATGAAAATTACCCTTAATAAAAATAAAGAAAATTATTGAAATTTTTAAAAGAGGCTGGATGACCGAACCCCACTTTGGCCAAATTTTAAAAGGAGGCCAAATGGGAGTGATCGAACCACACTTTGGCCGACAAAAAAAAGAGAGGGGATAAGGAGGGTAGTTTGGCCACACAAGCTGGCTAAAGGGGCCACCCTTCCCCTGATTGATTTTTTTTTTAATTTATAAGTGTATTTTTGTCTTAGTGACAAATTTTAAAGACCTTATTTTTCTTTTTGTTGGTCTTGAGAGATATTTTCAATTTTTGATAATATGGGAAAAATATTGACAATCGAAAGGTAGTTTGAAGATGTATGTATACTTTTCCCTTTGAATTTTTAGTATTTGTTTTTAATTCTTCTTTTTAGGAAATCTAAATATGGCAAACTAAATGCTTCGTTTTCTAATGTTTTTTTAGAGAATATATATATATTGTTTGAAAAAATGTTATAATGTGATGTCAAGTGAAAATAGTTATGAGTTTGTCAGTATTTTATGTTTTTAATTATTTGTTAATATTTTTAATCATCTCTGTGTACTATGCGGTTTTCAACGGGTAGATGTTACTATGATCACGTTCAAGCATGATAGCCACAATTGGTCTTCCTGGTTTACCTTTTGCTTGTAAAAAAAATTAAATATTAAATATTAAAAATCATCTCAAACCTACTAGAGAGGAGCACTCAACTCCCGAAAGTTCTTTTGTTTCACATTTTGTGAAAAATTATAAAGGAAAGAGAGAAAAATAGATAAAAGGGTATCTCCATTGCTATAACGTGCAGGTAAGACCAAAGAAGAAGCAAAGGGATAACACACGTTGGAAGCTAGGAACTCTCTTCTCCCCTTTAGTAGACGTCACAAAACACACCTTGCCCGCGAACACCCAAAAGCGCTACGCACCCTCTATCTCTGAGACACTCAGCGCTTTTTCATTCATGCAATCTTTAGCTTTCACTCCATAATTTTCCAATTTAAGTTTAATGGTTGATGCACAGGTAATTGGATGGGAGCTCAGAAGAGCATCCATGCTGGCAAAGGTTTGTGGGTTGGTTCTTGATTCGATTTTGACGCTGAATATATTGTTGCAGTTGTAGTGTTAGTGGGTTGGTTCTTGATTCTTCAATTGTAATTGATGGGGATGTGTAATGTGGCCTATTTTTGTATGTTACAGCCAAGATTGATGTTAATGTTGATCTCACTCACAAGCTGTGCGCTTCTTTGATGCTTACTCCTTTCAGGTTTTTGCTTTTTCCATATTCTTTCATTCCATTTCCCTCCTTTCCCAGAATTTTTACTGGGTGATTGATTTCTTCTTCGCTTACTCTTTATAACAGGAGCACTGGCAGTCCTTTTTCTCTGATAATTGGGAGGTAGCAGTTTGATTTTGGTTTACTTTCTAGTTTTTATTATGTCAAAGTTTTTTTTTTTTTTTTTTTTATGTTTTGATTAGTTTTGCAATGATATATCATGCTTTCTTGATGAGAAATTGTAGGGAAAAAAGACATTTGAGTTCAACAAGTTTAAACTTGGGTTCTCTCATTGTTTGGCGTTGTTTATGCTGGTTTTCTAATTTTCTGGAAACCAAAACAATGGGAAATGTGAAATTGGAAATTTATTTTATTTGATTTAACTTTGTCGTCAACCAAATGGAGAACTCTGGCAATCGGCATAATAACTGGTTCAGTTTGTTTTTTGCAGTCTTTACATCAAACACCCGAACTTATTTGGTGGAAGCGAGAAGCTTGATGTATCATGGGACAAGGGGTTGTATGATTCAAATGTCTTGGTGGCTTACCGGAGGCCGAGACCTGAATGGCTTGCTCAACAGTCTTTTGTTATTCAGGTTTGTTCCTTCTTAATTATTATTGTTATAGTTATTATTATCTTTTATCTTATCATCATTATTATTAGTGGTGAAAAACATACTGAAATTTGGAACTGAGCTTTATGGGAATTTCCAAATCACTTTGATCTGAATTAAGAAAACCCTATTGATAAATTTGAAATAGATACTGTACAAATCTGCGGCATACATATCCTTAATTTCTAATTTCTTTCTTTCTTTCTTTGACTTTTGTTTCTTCCAGCATTCTCTTTCACCTGAGATTGGGGTCCATGGTGTCCCCACGGACAATTTCACCCGTTCAGGGAGTGGAGGTGTGAATTTGTCTCGATTATCAGTCGGAATGGATCTGAATGAGCCAGCAAGTTCTAAATGGAGCAGTGCAACGAGTATAAAATTTGAGGTCAGATGTCAACTTATCAGTATCTTCTGGGCATCTATTTCCTTGTGTTACATTCGTCTCCCGTTCTTCTGTCTGTAGTTAACAATGGGAACTTGTTACTGCCAACTGTGCAGCATGTTCGTCCTCTAAATGATGATGGTCGCTCAGTAAGCAGAGATCTTGATGGGTTTCCTGTGACTTGCAGGTAGTTGAGGCTTGTCTTACAGTATTCTAATTTTCAATGATCTGTTGGATAATTTCTAAAATTTTCTGTAAGATGCTTGTATGCAGTGGCAATTTGCATGACAGTATGGTAGTTTTAAGGCAAGAATCTCGATTTGCTAAGGCAAATGATCGTACTTTTTCTCGTGTAAGCTATCTTCCGTTGATCTATGGTATTCAATACTAATATCAAATTTTATTTTTATATCTTAGGTCCCAGTCAAATTTATTCTGCTAACTGCAAGTTTGTCATGTATTCAGTTTAGTCTGCAAATAGAACAAGGGATTCCTGTTCTATCTAAGTGGCTAATCTTCAACCGGTTTAAATTTGTAGCATCAAAGGGTGTTAAACTTGGGCCAGCATTTCTTTTGACAAGGTGAGTAACATTTGTTTTTCTTTGTTAGATACATACTGCAAAGTTCTTAGAGCCAGTGTAAAGAGTGGTAAGCAGAAGTGTGAAGCAGAAATATGAATATAGGAATGCCGGGAAGCAAGTGTCAAGCAAGTGAATAAGAAGTATTTGAGAAACTTTAGAATTAGTATGCAGGATGTGTGTAAGGATGTGAAAAAAAGAATTACAAAAGTTCATGAAAGGCGTTAAATCATTTGGAAATATTGGTAAACCATATATTGAAACTAGCATTTGAGGAAAAAGAAGGAAAAATCTAAAGAAAGAGACCATGGCTTCTACCATATAAGCAATGAGGAATCTAACTAAAGTTCGTGAAGAAATTGAAGAGTTGATTTGGTCATGAGAGAATCAATTGATTGTGCTCAAAGCATGATGCCTATCTTGCTATGGAAGCTTCATTATCCCACTTAGAAAGCGAGTCTGTGGGGGGAGGCTATTTTGGCTGCTCTAATGTGCTTTGCCCAGCTTATAGAAAATTAAATCTTGTTTTATATCTATTAGAAGAATTTGTTAGATTATTGTAATATTTCTCAAACCTATATAATAAAACATGTGAGGTAGGCTACCTAAGAACTAACATGCCTCCTCTTTCTTTCTAATGTTTTCATGCTGTCTCTACAATAATAACCTTGCTCTATTTTTCTCCACTCTTACTTTTCCTCTAACAGCCTGACAGGTGGTTCCATTGTTGGGGACATGGCTCCTTACCAAGCATTTGCAATTGGGGGTCTTGGCAGTGTGCGGGGTTATGGTGAGGGTGCAGTTGGATCTGGGAGATCTTGTCTAGTTGCTAACAGTGAATTGACATTCCCTTTAGTAAGTAATTGCTTTATCAATATTTAGATGCTCTTAGTTTTGATCTTCAATAGGATATTCTGTTTTATTTCTATTTTGGGTATGCATATCTATTTTAAGCCGAAAAGGCGAATGAAAAACCCGCTAAGTAGGCTTCAGCTTTAGAGATTCATTTAGCAATAGCTACTTATCATACTGCTTTAAGGCCAGCACCCACAGTTATTGCCTAAATAATTTTTGCTTAGCTTTACAACTTTTCTGTGGCCTACTAGCCTTCGCCTTTCAGAACAGCTGAACCTTTCTTCTTTTTTGTTTTTTGTTTTTTTTATATAGAACTCGCTTATTGCTACACGTCTGTTGTTTGGTAACCTACATATACAATGTTACTTACTAGAAAAGAAACAAACAACCCAATTACACAAATGCTTGTGAAACAATAAATGATTTTCTTTATTTTGTCATGCCCCAAACCCAAAATGGGTATGGTGCATGCTTAACTGATAATCACTAAAATTCTGTTTAAAATTTTCCCAGTATAAGTCCATTGCATCAAAGAATAAACCATTTATTGCCATAAAAATTATACCAAGTATCAGTTAGAGCTCAATAAATAAATCCTAATAAAACTTTAAGTATCAAAGGCATATATCCCCAATACTTCATTTTAATTACAATTTATTATCAAATATTCCTTTAAGATGCATTTCTCAGTAATAGCATCTGGGACTAAAATACTTGCAGTCTACAAACCTCAAAGTCATTCTCCAACAACATAAAGAAAATCTTTAAAAGTTCAAACTTCACTTATCAAATCAATGGAATAACTCTCAGACTATTTAGTTTCCAGTGATCAGCAAACTGTAAACTTCACTTATCAAATCGCGAATTCATTGAAGTCATCTTCTTCTTTACAAATTCTATTTTTGGCTGTATTTGTGCCGCCTAACTAATTATTGCGAATTCATTGAAGTCATCATATAAGAAAATAAAAAACACTTTTTGGAGATTGAAAACTGAACTCAAAAGACAAAAGGCATCCAACTGGGTTAAAGTTGTTAATGCATGCAGCGAAAGATCAACATTCTTGAAAAAAGGGAAGTTAGTAACAAGCTTAAAGAAGACCTTGTCGATCCACACCACGACAAATTAAATGGCCAAATGGGTTATCGAACACTTCCTGCATTGGCTGTAAACAGTATCAGAGCTGGGATTTCATCTTGTGGGGACAAACTTGGAAATAGATAATGAAGCACAATATATTGCAACAAGTATTAAGAAAACTAAAACAAACCAATTACTTAAGTATATATTGAATTGTTTTATACAGTGTTAATGTGGATTTTGATTGGGTTTGAAGAAGGAAAAAGAAAAAAAGAAGACAGAGATATGGTATTTTCGCTTGTGTTAGGAAAAATTTGGTCATTACAAATTCCTTTCCTTAGGTAATGAGAGGTACTGTCTCCATTGTGTGGTAGAGATGGTAGGACATCTCAGAAACATTCTAACAGTACCACTCATTACCTATCACCTAAAGTCCTGGTTGAATTGGTTAATCCTGATATCTGCCACAAGATATAGTTTTGAATGCTTCTTTTCATTTTTTCTGTCCATGCATTTTTCAGTTATGTTGTTGATGGTGTAGTCTATGCGTTATGGTTGAAAAGCATGTAGGAAGTGTGTCATCTGCAAACTTCTTCATATCTTTTGTTAGAAAAGCTAATTTCTAAATCTTTTCATTAGAATCACTTATAGTTACAATTTTCTCGTATTTCGCATTTTGATCTTTAAATTTTCGTACTTCTTGTTGATTAATCTACCACATTACTACTTGACCTTACACCTGTGCTTATTATTTTTAGAATAAGATGTCTGAAGCTGCTCTTTTCTTGGACTGTGGAACTGATTTGGGGTCTGGTCAACATGTACCAGGTGAGTTGCCATTCTTTCACTGCATTTGAAAAATATAAGTTACTTGCAGATTTGCCTCCCCATAGAGTTTTAAATACTCATATTTTTACTAGTATAATATGAGGTTTCTACACCTAAACCTCCGAAAATTTCCTAGGCAAGGATAGATAAATATAAGGCATGGAAAATTTTTTGAGGGCCAGCTTATTTAATTCCAACATAAAGAAATAGGTCACTGGAAAGTTGGAATTAGTGACTTATTTTGACATGTATAATTCTAATGTTTGTCCAATAGATCATAAAACTCAACCTCCGAGATGCAGTAACCTGATAGATTTCTGCAGTTTAGCTTGATAACATTCCTACACCTCAAAAGATCTACTCCTTTCTGTCAAGAGTCGTCATTAAAACAATTTCATGATAACAATAGAAACAGAAAGTGATGGTGTGTGATTAAAGCCTGAGAATTTTGGTTTGAAGGATGTAGAATATTTTAACAAAGTATTGAATGTTTAATGGTAGTCAAAGAACTTTGGCGAAAATCATGAAGTTGAAGCTTGTAGTTTTTGTGTAACTTGGTTCAACTGACATAATATTGGGGCCTTGCTATCTGAGAAGTATCATGTCTAGATCCCCTTGCTTTCCCTGTTTGGCGTTGCATTGATGGTTCTGAATTCTATTCCAGATCCATGTGCAGTGCTGACATTCTGTTCAAGATCCACCATGGGGCTCACACATGTGGGTTGTGCTAGGTTTTCTTAGCTTGATATAAATTTTTAGCCTGATACCTAACTGATTAAGTGTATGGACTAACCAATCCTTTTGTTGGGTCCTTTTTTGGGGTGCAGCGGATGCTTACAAGTATTTGTTGAAAAGGTGGTAAAGGAGAGATGCTTTGAGTTGCTTGTTGTGAGGGGGTGTCGATGGACTATGCTAGGCTATGTTTAGGTTAAAGCTACAAAATATTTTGAGTCTTAGCTTGGCCTAAGTGAAGATGCACAGGAAATTACTTTGGGACGAATTGGTGGGGCCTGGAGGGGTTATTGTTAATGTGGTGTAAGTGAGGGGCAGAGAAGATTGAGGATTGTGTGGAGGGTTTTTTTTTTTTTTTTTTCTGTTGAATTCATTTTTAGAAATGTTAGTGATAGCTTTGAATGGGCTTTTGCGGGTGTGTATGGTCCAAACGATGACAATGATAGGAAATTACTTTGTGACAAATTGGTGGAGCTTATGAGTTGGTGGGAGGTGCCATGGTGTATTGGGGTTGATTTTAATGTTTGTAATTTGTGTGAGAGATAAGTTAACTCCCGACAGTCCTCAACTATGCTGGATTTTTCAGACTTCATTTTATATCAGGGTCTCATGGACATCCCTTCTGTAGGTGGGAGTTTTATGCGGTCAAGTAATCATGATTCTTAGTCTTGGTCTGGAATTGATAGTTTTCTTCTCTCTCCATATTGGGAAGAACAATTTTCTGATGTCTCTCAGAGGAGGCTTTCTAGAATCCTATTGGATGATTTCCCTTTGATGTTGGATTGTGTTGTTTTGGGTAGGGGTAGTCGGTATTTTAAGTTTGAAAATATGTGGCTGAAGTCAGAGGGCTTTGTGGAGCAGGTGAGAACATGGTGGATGTCCTATAGTTTTCAGGGATCTCTTAGCTTCCTGTTGGTGCACAAGTTGAGAGCATTAAAGATGGATTTGAAGAAAGGGAATGAAAAGGTTTTTGGCAATGTTAGGAAGAAGAAAGAGGATTTTTTTGAGCTGGATATTATTGCAGAGGGAAGACCATTTTCTGAGTATGAAAGGTTGAGAAAGGAATAATTTTCTAGGGAGTTGGAGAGATTTATTCTTCTAGAAGTGAGTTGGAGGCAGAAGTCAAGGGCTCTTTGGTTGAAAGAGGGGACAAGAACGCTAAATTTTTCCATTGGGTGGAGAATTTGCCTAAAATAAATAACACCGTGGATTCATCAGTTGTTAACAGGTTCATGTCATCAGACTCTACGGAAATAAGGGAGCATATGTGAAATTTTACAATCAGCTGTATCCAATTTGATGGCATTTCTTTCAATTCCATTGGTGTAGATGAAGGTCCTTGGATGGAAAGAGCTTTTGAGGAGAGTGATGTGTTGGAGGTGGTGAGAGATCTGAATAGTGACAAGTACCCTGGCCCTTGATGGCTTCTCCATAGCATTTTTTAGATGTGTTGGGAGGCAATTAAAGGGGATATCGTGGAGATTTCCAAGTAGTTTCATAGCCAAGGGAATTTTGAGAAGAGCATGAATGCAACTTTTATTTCCCTTGTCCCCAAGAAAATCCAGTGTTGTGGACATTACGGAGTTTCCTCCTATTAGTTTAGTGGGAGGTGTTTTTAAAATTATTTCTATTGTCCTAGCGAACAAGATGAAAGCAGTGTAAGAGAAGATTATTTCTCATTCTCAGAATGTGTTTGTTAGGGGAAGAAATTTTTTGGATAATGTTCTAGTAGTTCATGAATGTTTGGATAGTTAGATTAGGTCAGGGGTACCTGATGAGCTGTGTAAATTGAATTTGGAAAAGGGCCATGATCAAGTTAATTGGGAGTTTGCTATATTTTTTGAAAAATTTGGCTTTGGGGAGAAATGGAGAGCTTGGATAGCGTATTGTATTTCTATGTTGTGTTTCGCCTTTCTTATTAATGGTTCCTCTGATGGATTCTTTAGTAGTTCTCGTGGATTGAGACATGGGATCCTTTATCTCCTCTATTATTTGTGGTTGTTATGGAGGCTTTGAGTTGAACGATGTCTACCACAATGGATATGGGGCTCTTATCATGTTTTTCGGTGGGGTCGAGGAATAATGATGAGCTTCTAGTTCCTGGTGACGTGGAAGGTTTGGCTCATATTCTTGGTTGTAGAGTAGTATCTTTGCCAATAAGGTATTTGTGTCTTCCTTTTTGGAGCTTCATATAAGGAGACATTTATTTGGAATGGTATTGTCGAAAAAAATGGAAGCTTGTTTGGCTGGTAGGAAGAGGCTTTATTTGTCTAAGGGAAGTAGGTTGACTTTGATAAAATCACTCTTTCCCATTTGCCTACTAATTATTTGCCCCTTGCCCATTCCTGTAGGCGTGCTAAGTGAATTGTAAAACTTTAGATGGGGTACAATTGGTGATGAGTTTAATTTTTCGTTTAGTTAATTGGTAGAAGGTTTGTTCTCAGTTGCAATCCGTGGTTTGGGGGTAAGAAATTTGATTCAGTTTAACCGTGTTCTATTGGAAAAATGGTTATGGTGTTATGCTATGAAGAAGGAGGCTTTGTGCAAATCGGTGGTGAAAATTAAATATGATAGTATGATGGGAGGTTGGTGAAAATTAAATTAGTGATGACTAATATGTGAAATATTTAACTGAAATGAGTGAAGAAGGCAAGAGGCAACATAGATTTGTGCTATGCATTCAGTGTATGAAGTTGAGTGTTTCAGTTGGCCGAGTTTGTACTTCATACACCATAGAGCAAATCTGAGGGAGGTCCCGAAATCAATTGGCTTTGCTCTCCAAACACTCAGTTTCTCCATGACTCCATCTGAACCAGAAGACCAGTGTTGGAGTGGTCAGCCCGTTGAGCCTAAGAGATTGCTGGTAACATTGATGACCTTGAGTGAGTGAGTGAGGGTGGGCAATCAAGAAAACCAAGGTAACTTTACTTGGACTAATGAGGTTTTTGCTTGGGCCAAAGGAGTCAAGTGCTGCCTCACGAACCCTGCTGGCTCTGCCTCTGATTGCAGCAAGGCAGTGAAAATAAAATATGTTGGATCACCTCTAAAAGGTGGAAGTTTGAAGTAAGGTCACTTTATCATGTGTTGTCCATTCTTGCTGAATCCTCATTTCCCTGTAAGAGTATTTAGGGAGTTAAGAATTTTTCAAGAGTGGCATGCTTTGTGTGGATGACAACATTATGGAAAATATTTACTTTGGATAATTTGAGGAAGAGGAATGTCATCGTTGGTGGATTGGTATTGTACATGCAAGAGGCGTGGGACGGTCTAGTAAACATTGTAAGCATCACTGTGCTCCCACCAACTTTAGCGAACATTGTAAGCATAGTTGAATGTTGACTACCTCCTACGAGAATTAGTTGTATTGCTTCATGTGAATTATGTGAAAGGCAAGCCAACAGAAGCTTGGTAAGAGTGAAAAGAGGAAGTAGCAGAGAAAATCATGGCCAGGTAATGTATCTTCATGAAGGTGTCACAATGATTGGAAATAGTCATATGGTTCCTCTTGAAGAATATTTTCCTTTTGGTAGGAAAATTAAATAGGACAAAAACTCTTTTGGGATCTATCATAAATAATAAAATTGAGTATGAATCATTAGGAAAATTAGAATTCTGTCAATGCATTCCAATGAAAGTCAATCGCAATGACGCCATAAGCTGTTTGATTTGCTTCTCTATAAATTGCCAACAAATTGTTCTTCAAACTGTTGCTGTCTTGAAGAATAATTTCTCGGTAATTTAAAGGCGTTCTATAAGTTGTAATACTAGGAACACTCTGCCTTGATTGTTGTTTGGCATGGACAAATACCATGTTGGATCTAATAAATAAACCTATACAGCTAGGTGGTTGATACTAAGAGATCTTTTACAGAAAAGGAAGTCTCAATTGCACAAAGACAACTTGAAAATTGTAGCCAAGGATTTACAAGATTGGTTATCTAGTGTGAGCACAACCTTATCATGTCTGAGTAAGAAAAGAAGGACGGTAACCAAAGCCAGATATGAAGTCAGATATTCAGCCACCCCAACCAGTAAATGTTAAATTACTACTCATCCTAAAAGCTTAAGCTTAAGAAGGGATGAATTTAATCATTTAATTTATATCTTAACACTATCTCACGGGCACAAAATCTTTCTTAATAAGCGAGTCTTAATACGTGGAATATTTAATTGAAATAAGAGGTGAACAACGGAAACAAGGTTTGACGGTTCGAATTCAAGTGCTAAATCATCACTTGTCTCAAAAGCTTAAGTTAATTGGAATTGATGAATTTAATCATTTAATTTATATTATAACAGGAAACCATGGTTACAACAAGAAGCACCATCAGCAACATAATAAAGCAATGAAATTGGGTGGTGGAGGAGTTGGGCCTCATATTGGTAATACCAGAAAGAGAATAAATGACCTTGTTAGGTTAGCTAGATCTAGAGCAGCTTAGATCATATTCAAAACCACCATAATCCTTGGAGAACAAGTTTTTGATTTCTCATCACCCCCTCGTGTTCTACTTTTTCCATTTTCTATAGTGTGTCATGACGAGCTCCTTTGTGAGCAAGTAGAGTTCAGAAAGATGCTAGAGTTTGGCAGGTTTTGGGCTCCAAAAGGCATTTAGATTTCTCAAAATCGTTGTCAGTCGGCTCTGAAATGGTTGGTTCCTTGCCACTCGTGACGTCCGCTCTTATGTGATCAGGGCCTTGGAGGGTGCACAAGATTTTGATTCTATCCATGCACTATAGATTCATCTAGACATTTGGTGAAACAGGCATGCTACCTTTTGCAAGACCATAATACTAAAATTATGTGAGTACAGATTAATCTTGTTCACCCACACCCTCTTTCGACTCAATCATGATAGATATAATCAGTGCCACGGGGGGAAGTAACCTGGATTTTGTGTATCATTATGCATTACTTCTGAGACCTAATGGAGTATGTCATTGTATTATCAGCCCACCCCTTGACATGCTGGTTTTTTCCTTCCTGGCTTCATATGTTCGTATCAGCCAATTGCTTTTTTACAATTACTTATCTACTTTTGCTATTACTATTATGGCATGTCTCTTACGTCTCTTATGCAATTATCTTATTGATGAATCTATTTTACATGGAATTTCAGGAAATCCAGCACTGCGGCAGGGCAAACCGGGATCTGGTATTGGGCTTGGATATGGCCTGCGATTTAAATCTCAGTTTGGTCACTTTCAGGTTGATTATGCAATCAATGCATTTCAACAGAAAACTCTCTACTTTGGCATCAGCAACCTTGCTTCCTGATTGCCTCCTGCAATAGCCAAGCTTCTTAGTGCAGTTTTAGTGCATTGCTCTGTTCAGTTGCTGATAACGTTGCATATTCCATGGAATGTTCAAGCTGCACTTGTCCAAGCTGTTCGCTCCTGATTTAACCATTATTTTGAGAAATTGAAGAGCAAAGAAATTATTTTCTTCTGTTCTCATTTCTAAATTTTTTGAATTCCTTGTGTGAAATTAAAAAATCTGAATAATTTTACAGAATGGTTTAACTTTTTTTTTTGACCGGATGGGAAATTTGTTGGGAGGGGGAGAGAAATAATGTATAGATATTTCTTCTTATAATGGACATAATTTAATGCATATTGAGATTTGTTTTCTTGCTTTTCTGAATTTAAATCCATGAACATAGATGATACATGGTAATAGCTTGTTCATCACAAAATAGTTCAAAACATGAGTCTCATTCCATCCTTTGAAAAAGAGAAGTACTGAAAGTGTACAAGAGATGCAAAAATATCATTTCTCAAAAAGATATAACCCACTTCCCAATATGCGCCTACAAAAACAGTGGCTTATATTTTTGATGGTTGCCTCATCAGCCATTTTTTCAGTAGCAGTCCATTGCTGACACATACAGTTTGTTTTAGTGCAGAGAAGCAAGCAATTGAGACATGTTCTCAAGCTCAAGAAGCAGGCAGCTGCTGAGCCTTCTTTGCAACTTAATTGCAACTTCAAAATCGTTAATCTGCAATCCCCTCAGCACTGATGGCATCATCTTTGTTGCACACCATGATTGGTTTGGATTATCTCACATAAACTATTACCTTTGAGCAGTGTTGGCAGTGGAGATGTAGAGATCAATTGCAGCAATATGTTGCTCAAGATGCAGCTCATGAGAGACGAGAAATTCATATAGAGATCATTCAAGAAAACGGGATCAGATCGTGTGGTGATTGAGGTGACAAGAGAATCATAATCAGCACAAGTCCATTGAGGATGTAGGAGACAATATCAGAGTCCCCAAGAGTGTATAACCAATGGCTGCTAGCATGTGAGCAAAGCTTTGGGCCTTCTGAAAATAATCAACGATTGGCTGAGCGCCTCTCTTCAGAGTGGCGAGTTGATGTCGGACTTGCATGAGCCGAGCTTGAGAGTGAGAAGAGAAGAGCTTCTCCAAAGTAAGTCATAACGAACAAGAGGTGGAAATCCCCACCACATGACGTAATAACCCGTCGGACAAAGAGGAAATAAGAGCACTACCAAGGCTAATAATCAGAGATTTGGAACCAGCATCCCAGAGGTAGAATCAGCAATGGGTTTTGCTGGCTGGTGATGCACGCCATCAACAAAACCAATGAGATCATAGCCTTCAAAAAAAGGTACAACAACAACCTTCCAAAGGGGATAGTTATACCTTGCGGGTTTGAGGGTAATATGATGAGTGACATTCTAATGTCGTATTGAGGCTCTAATACCATATAAAATTTGTGTGTAATGCTGCCTGCATCAACCAATGCAGCAGTGTTTGTATATATCGTCAAGAATGAATTATAAGTCATTACTAACTTAAAATCTACAATACAATATAAGTTTAAACACTATAGGTGAATACTAGAGTCCCCATCATAAGTCTTCTTCTTCTTGATGCTTATAATCCTCTGCTTATCTCTAAGAGTTTGAGTTTGAATAGGTCTAATAGAGCTACTTTTGTTTGAGTTTGAATAGGTCTAATGCGGCTAATTCTCTTCCCATCTCTTCACAATCCAATAATCATCCAAAATCTTAATCCTACGAGAGGACAACCCCACCCACCAAGCTCAGTCAAATTCTACCAAACAATTGTTTTTTTTTTTTTTTTTTTTTCTCTTTTGACATATTCGCATAAGAGAGTTATGAGAATTCTGGCTTCTACTTCATTAGGCGTGTGATCTTTGTACAACCACTTGGAGTCAAGAATTATGTATAATGTATTTATCAACAAAACAAAGAACTAATTTCATACGAGTTTGTACCAAAAAACATAAAACAAGTAGGCAGTTAAATTAACAAATATATTAAATCTCAATAAATAAATAAGTAGGCTAAAGTTGCACTTTTCATTGAACATAATGGGCAAAGGCGAACCGAAATCGTCAAAATAATCGGGAAAAACTCCAGGTGTCGATCATCAAGAGCATCTTAAAATCATCGTTTATTTGGGGAATCTCCACCATCCATGGCAGCCTACTTCGCTGGTCTTCCTGAGATGGCTCTGCCTCTAGCTATCTTCTTGTTCTCTGTTATCTTCTTGTTCCCTGTTCTCTTTCCCTTTTGAGAAGATTGATTTCCAGAATGCGGAACACTTTCTGGTTCGCTGCTGTCACTGTCGCTGTCGGGTCGGTTGTTCTTCCTCAAGCGGCAGACCACGTAGGAAGACGAAGAAGAAGAAGAATCTCCAGCGGGCAGAGCCTTCGTCATCGGCAGGCTGTATTCCCGCATGAGCCAGGCACCATCTTGGGGCGACCCAGGGTTCACGTACCGGAATTTCCTCATCTGGGCAATCGGAATTCTCGTCCCACGCTCGTAGATAGTCTTGCACGACTCATTGCTCCAAGACCCACCTGAACCGACGCTCCGATCGACACTGGAGTCACTCAAACACTTCAATTTAGTGAAGAAGAAGAGGTCCTCCTGAGTCTCATCCACTCTGTGATGTCGATGTACAAACATGTCCCATATCTCAGAAGGCTGTTTCTCGCAGTAAAAATCCCACTCAAATATAACGTCCGTGAACGGCAATTGTTGTCCGGTTGCCTTCGGTAGGAGGTAGAACTTCACGAGATCTTCAGCCTCTGGTACGAACCTGAAACCCGCCGGCGGAGCCAAAAAAGACATAATTAATAAATAAATAAATCTTAAGCTTCCCGCTTGTTGCCCTTTTTTTTCTTTTTCTTTTTTTTTCTTTTTTCTCTTTAAATGTCAACCACACGCTCACTTAAAGCTTCACGGTAACCCTATATATATATATATATACCAACCCATTTTAAAGGCGGTTTTGGTTTCGGTTTTGGTTTCCTTCTCCTAGCCGGATTTGTATTCCTTCTCCTAACGGGATTTGAAAATATATATATATATATATATTTTTTTAGAAAAGTGACATTTTCCATTTTATTAGCGCTGGCATTTAAAAGAATTTGTCAAATGTTTTACCAGAATTTAGGTCATCCACATCTACTAATTTTGCATTTATTATATACTCCTATTTTTTCTTTTATACTTATTTAGGTAACTTTTAAAATTACCATTATATTAAATTCAATATAAATTCATTATAAAATTAATGATAATTCTAAAACCCACTTTAAAAAAAAGGTGTAAAAAAGTGGATCTTGTTTTTTGATGTGTATTTTAAAATTACCTTTAAATTAAGATTAATAAATAGTAATTCAATATAAATCTAATAATAATCTCCTAATTCACAGTCTCCTCACTGCAAAACAAGAGTGGGTGAAAAGATCTTTGGCCGATGAGTAGATAATAGGGATAAAATTATGATTAGATATGATATGATAATTAAATTAGAATATAATTTCAATTCACTAGGATTGAATTATTTAAATTAGTATTAATTTATTTAATACTAAGATTAGGTTTTTAGATTTATAGTTTATTTGAATTTGAATACTAGAACTTGTTCTAAAGTGCTAATTGTTATATTTTTTGTTACCTAAAAGAATTTGCTTTGTGGTTCCCATGCGCCATCTTCTTCTTCACGCATCTCCCTCTCCATTTGAGTTTTTTTTTTTTTTTTTTTCATTTTCTTTTTCACAAAAAATTCAAATCTTATTTCACATTAATCATTTATTTCCCTCTTTTCTAGCGCCTACTTTAGTTTCATGTGGCAACCAAGACTCTTTTTTTAGGGATTTGCTAAGGGTTTTCATCGTAATGTTCTCTTGATATTCTTCTAGTTTTATGTAGAACATGATTTAAGAAAAAGTAAAATTATAGTAACTTTTTTTTGCCAACCGATTAATTTTTATGAGTTAATAGTTAGGTTTTAATGCTTTAAAACTTGTTTTTAAATTCAAAACTAAAATATAAGGGTGAAAGGTTAATCATTTAGGGATGATATCATCCAAAATGAATTTGATCATCCTAAATTTGGTGTTAATGCCTCAATTTTGGTGTTAATATCTCACAAATTTGGTACTAATGCTTCTAATTTTATGTTAATACCTAAAAAAACCGATAATAGAGGTTACTACAATTTTATTTTTTTCTTAAACCATGTTTTATGTAAGACTGAGAGAACGTTAGGAGAATCTACGGAGAGAACCCCTAACATTTTCCCTTTTTTAGGCTGTAATCTTATTTCACTAAATCCTTTGGCCATACGGTAAAACCCAAAAGTTGACTCCTCATTCTCAAATCTTTCGGCCTTACCCAATAAAAACTATAGTAATCTTATTTTTGGCCCTAACCCATTAGGCTACTCATTTGAGATTTAACCTTACCACTAAATTATCTCTTTCTTCAGCATTTTTTTGTACATCTTGTTGTCATTCTAACCCCAAACAAACACTAGTCCACTATCAAGAACCTTAAAATTTAAAATTTAAAGCTTACTTTCTTATACTGATTTAATTTTGGGTTAAATACCTTATACTACCCTAGGGTTTCAAGACTTTATTTATTCTTCTTTGGGGTTTGATTTTTATCATAGGAGATACTTATGGTTTTCATAAATGATTGTTTTGGTACTTCTATCCACTTGCCGTTAAGTTATTTAATGAAACTCCATGTCACTACAGGTGGTACACTAAAATTTGAACACGTGGCATAAGTGTCACATCATAAATTATCAAATTAAAACATTAACTTTTATTTTTTTAAAATGAATTAATATTAATTAAAATTAAAACAAGTATCTGGATTTAAATCATTAACCATTGAATTAAAACACTGTTTTCACTTTTCACGTTTTCAATTCCTTCAGCTTCTAGAATAGAATGCCCAAACCTTAGATGAAGGAATTGGAAACGTGAAAATTGGAAACAGTGTTTTAATTCGATGGTTGTGGGTTTTTTTTTTTTTTAAGTGGTTGTGAGTATTTTAAATCTATACTTGTTTTAATTTTTAATTAATATAAATTCCATTTTTTTAAAATAAAAGTTAATGTTTTTAATTTACTTACCTAGATATTAGGTGATAGGGTGCATAATTTATGATGTGACACTTATGCCACATGTCAAAACTTTAGTATTAGTGATATAGAGTTTCGTTAAATAACTTAACAGCAAGTGGATGAAAATACCAAAACAATCATTTATGAAAACCATAAGTATCTTTTATGATAAAATCAAACCCTAAGAGAAAATAAATAAAATCTTGAAACCCTACAAGGGTATTAAATATTTAACCCTTTAATTTTTTAAACAAAAAATAAATGAAAAAACACAATTTGCAACATAAAAGTAGGGCAAAGTACTTATTTTTATTATTCAAAAAAAAAAAAAAAGTACTTATTTTTATCTTAAACGCAGCTTAAACTCATTATATTCTCATCTCAAGGTTATTGCTTCTACTTGGTGTGATTTTCAATCTTGGCCTTTGATACTTTTTTTTGTTTACTTTCTTTCTTCTAGTTCATATCCTAGTGTATATCTATCACTTAAAGATTTTCTTAAACTATTAGACCACCTCTTTCGTTGATAAAATAATAAATAATAAATAAATTTATGCCTTGACCTTTTTATTTATTATTATTATTATTATTTTTTATGTGAAGTTTAAAGCCTTAGCCTCTGCCCATAATACTTTCTGGTTTCGTACCATCTCTGCACTTCATGAGGTGACATTCAACCTGCTAGACGAATCGGTGAAAAGATGGCCGTCTTATCTACGTTGAAGAAATGTACCATTTCTGCAGAAAAGAAAAGAAGAAAGCTTTCTTCTTGGAGTCGTCTTATCTTCTACTTCTGCTACAAGTTCTTCTTTCTTCTGAAGAAAGCCCGGATGGTGTACGACTTTGGCTACCTTCTTTCTTCTTTCTTATGGGATTTGAGCTCTTGCAGCTTCAAATGTCTTTTACGCATTTTGTTGCAGGATTTACATTCTGCGTGTCCTCCATGCTGCACCAATCTGCACAGACATCATAAAGAAATGAAAACCCGTTGCGCTTTGCAGATAGTGCACCAAGGCCATGCTTCTTTGACCATCTATATGCTTCTTCTTTTTAATGAAGAACAAGCTTTTCAATTGACACCCAAACATATACAGCAGACTGCAAAATGCAGCTACACAACAAACACTACAACCAGAAGAAACCAGGCCACAGGCATACAAAACAAAAACAAGTACAGACATCCTCCTAAACAGAAACTAAAACATCTGCAGAAACTTAAAGACACCCCCAAACCAACCCTTAATCTTTTAAATTCCAATTACGACAGAGGACCATATTCTCAAAAGATTCTTAAATTTCCCATTTCCCCAACACTCTGGTTCCGACTTCCCAGCTGACTCTCTGCAAAATCTGCCCCTCAGTTTTTGGACAACCTCCATGCTTGATTTCATTTCGAGCCCACCATACATATATATATATATATATATATATATATATATTTGATAGGATAATCAAAGTGCTTTATATAAGCAATCCAAAACAGATGTGGAATCCAAAACCCCGCAACCCAAAAACCCAAAGAACTCACCAAGGACCCACAAAACAAACCCAACACGCCACCAAAGAAGACCTACACCCTCTTGCCTTTACCGCAACTAGAACCTTTATAATTGATAGAACTCTCTCAGTTCTTCAATTCCCTCATTCCTTTTGACTTGGAAGTACAGACTGACTTCGAAGATTCTTCCACCTCCAAGAGAGGTGAGACCACACCCAGCCTAGACGGGGGAGGGGGATCACAAGACAAACCCGCCAAAACCTAAGAAAAGGGACCAAAAAACCAATGAAAACAGAGAAAGAGCGACGGCTTCATCCACACCACCCTTTTGGGCAGCCTCTGAGGACGATTTACACAAGATCCGATCCGGTGGCATAGCAGGGGAAAAATCACGCAAGAGGAAAGGATAATCATCTTCCTCTTCCTCCTTCCAGATATTGTACACAGTGGAACTTAAGACCAGTATGCACAGATTAGCCAAGCAGAGATTTACTGGTCCAACTTTGTACTCCCAATCAACAGGGGGATTCAATATATGACATCTACGCATACCCTCTCTCCATATCCTCCCACTGTGACTGCATCTAAAGAACCGATGTTTTTTACTTCCAATACCATTACCACAGAACACACAACAGACCCCCTTCAAAACCCCATTTTGCCAACTTTTATCCTGTAGTAAATCAATCCATTTTGAAAGCTAACCACAAAATACTTAATGTTAGAGGAAACGTGATCTTCCACCACTGGAAATTTTCTTGTAATCCCTTCCCATGTTGCTTCTTCTTGGATAACAACCACATAGGCTTATCATTCTCCTCATGATGCAAAGACTACTATGAATATCCATTATAACATCTGAGCAGGCAGGAATCCAAAACCAAACTCCGTCCCTCAGAACAGAAGACAGCCAAGCATCCACCTGACTGTGAGCATCATATATATGCTTGATTCTCAGAAATCGTTTCTACGGCACGTTAGAAGCCAGAGCTAACCAAACAATAATGACTGGATTTGGACGAACGGTAGGTGTTTGTTGTTTTGCCACATTTGATTTTGGTTGTTGACTAGCTTGAATATGCGTGTTGCTCCCTATGCTGCTTTCCTGCTTTCCACAACAACAGGATTTTCTTTATTGCTTTCCTTGACACATAAAAGCAACAATCAATCAGAAGTTCAATGACCAAATGAATTAAATCTAGGAAACAAAAATAAATAAATAAATACCAAGAAACAAAAGGTATTCAAGTTCCATTCGAGTTGCGAGAAATAAATAATTAAAAAAAAAAATCGATAAATACAGCTTTGGAAGACAAAATCCCTAATTGCACATAATAGACATTTCACAAAATAGGTGTGAACCTCATAAATAGCAGCCCTAAAATCGTATGTTTGGGGGGAATTCGACTGAGACGGCTCTATCTCTCTTGATCTATTTTCCTTTTGTGAAGATTAATCAAAGACTTCATTTCTTCTTTCTTGGGTGGGACTTCTCCGACAACTTTTTGTTTAGGCCGATCGTTTTTGCTGAGCCGGCAGACCACGTAGGAAGACGAAGAAGAAGAACCCACGTCGGGTTGCGTCTTCATCGGCAGGCTGTACTCCCTCATGATCCAGGCACCATCCTGTGGCGACCCCGGGTTCTCGTACCGGAAGTTCCTCTTCATTGCAATCGGAATTCTCGTTCCACGAGCAAATATGGTCTTAGACGACTCGTTACTCCAAGTTCCGCCGATCCCGACGCTCCGATTGACACGGGAGCGACTCAACGGCTTCAATTTGGTGAAGAAGAAGAGATCCTCGGTCTCATCAAGGGACGGACCTCCAAATATGTCCCATATCTCAGAAGGCTCTTTCTCGCCGTAGAGATCGAATTCAAAGACGATATCAGGATACGGCAAGGGCTGTCCGGTGGCCTTGGGTCGGAGGTAAAACCGAACGACATCTTCGTCGGAGGGGTGGAACTTGTATCCCGCCGGTATAGAGTAAGAAGCCATAATTTACTTGCTTCACAGGAATCCGGGTAGGGGCGGCGATTGGAAAGCAGAGACAAAGACAATGGATAGTCTGCCCTCTTTCTCCGTCTGCGAAGAGTTTTTCATTGCTGTCTGAGAGTCCTATCCTTCACGCAACACCTATATTTAGACACCCCAATTTTCAAAATTCAAAGAACGGAAATAAAAATTATTAAATAATAATAATAATCTTTGAGGCGGTTAAAGATCCGTTTGGGCTTGAGCTTTCATTGGGCCCATACCATTCCAGCCGTTCCATTCATTTTCTTTTAGTTTGCTGACGACAAAAATACCCAATTTTTTTTTTAAGGAAAAAAAAATTACATAATGGGCGGCCGGCCACCCATAACGGAACCCGGGGTGGTACGACAACCCTGCTGCCATCTGGGGTGGAAAATTACAGTTTTTTGTTACAGAGATTGACCCTTATGGAGGAGAAAACTGGAAAAGTTACGGGAAAAAATTTCCCAACGGACAAGGAGAATGTGGGAATTATGCATGTGTTTGGCAAGAGGCTGAACTCATGACCCAAAACCCCCCCCCCCCCCCAAAAAAAAACTACTTTTTTCCTCTCAAAATTAACTCAAATATTCTTACTTATTAAATTAAATCAATCATTTTTATTACTATTCAAATAAAAAAAATTAAATACTTCATTAGTCCCTAGGATTTAGAAATTTTATTTTTTCTTCTTTATGGTTTGGAAAGTGATCAAATTAGTCATTATAGTTTTAAAACGTGACCAAATTAGTCCATCCGTTAATTTACTTAATGGATTGACGTTGATCAATTAAAAGTTAATACATGGCTACCTAAATAAATTTTTTATTTTAAAAATATATATTTTTAAAAAAAAAAAAAACCGGTGTGGTTATGGCCACCCCCTTGGCTACATAGGTGTGGTTTCACTTGAATTGTACACAGCCCTTGCACCTGCACCTCTCAAGTTAGGGACATGGAAAATGATCATCCTCACTAAACTTCAAACATAAAAGCTCAAACCCCACTACCAATCTTAAAATTTGAAAAGGAGGAGGCAACTTCTTGGGGTTCTGCTGCTGCTGATTCTTTCTTCTTCAACCCAAAATATGAACAATTTTGGAATGCATCCAAGCTGCTGGCTATGAGACGGTTCAAGCCGCTAAGGCTATCACTTAAAATCAAATCTTCATTATGGTATTTCAAAGATGGTATATCCAAATCCAGCGGTCCTAAAGAATCAGGCTACATATGGAAACCATTATATTTAAGTTAACTATTCCCAAAAGCAAACCAAAGGAAAAATATTATTTTGATTCACAATTCAGAAACTTTTTGTGGCCTATTGGGGGTGGTTTTGGCCACTTGGACTCCATGGGGTGGCCGAGCCACCCCTTGGTGCCCAAGGGGGTGGCTACAATTTTTTTTAATATATATATTTAAAAAAATAACAAATTTAATTAGGTGACCATGTATCAACTTCTAATTGATCCACATGTCAGTCCGTTAAGTTAACTAACGAATGGATTAAATTGGTCACTTTTCAAAACCACAAGGACTAATTTGGTTACTTTTCAAACCTTAGGGAGGAAAAAATAAAGTTTCAAAACCCTATGACTAATGAAGTATTTAATCCTAAAAAAATTTACTACAAAACAAATTTTTTTAACTTTTTTATACAAAACATTTTTACTTTTTTTTTTTTTCTTACATCAATCAAATTTACTACAGTATCGGCTTAGTCCATTTTTCAAGTCCCTTCCCAAACACAGCCATAGGTGAACGAGCAGGAAATTTCAGAGCTTGAAAAGAAAGGTGAAATGCGTTTGGTGGGATTTATCATTGCAGAAAGATCTATCAATGAGGAGGCTTCCGATCAATGATGCAAAAGCTTTGGAAACTCTGGGGGGGAGTGCACTGTTCAAATATGAGTTGAGAAAATTTGGAAATCAAAGATGAAATAGCAGAGATTTTGAAGCTGAGAAAAACCTGGGGTGCTATTGAAGCATAATGGACACAATAGCTGGAACAGAAATTAAACAAGTTGAACACAATATATATTTTTTATAATATTTGGGTTTAAAAAAATAACAATTCAATAATCCCAAATCATTTAGGAAACAAAAACAAGTCCAGATTAGTAGGATTACAAAACCTGTTCAAAAAAAGGTAAGGAATGTCCAGGGTTTCATTGAAACCCTAGACATAAAACTCAAGGTAGGCTGCAACCATTGGGGTAGAAATGTGGAATCTCCCTTGGTTTCTTTTTCATAGAGGGCTGCTCCACCACCCGTGGCTGGTGGTGAGCTAAGGTGCAGCCACGGGTTGGACCAGTGGCTGCAGCATGGTGGTTCGGATCAATTTAAAAAGTAGTGAGGTCCAGAACAACCTCCGAAGTCCACAAAATAAAGAGTCAGTTGAGCTATGAATAATAAAAGCAGATTTCTTATCTCAATAACCGTACAACCATATACACTCAGTTCAATAGATAATTTGATCAGCAGGACAGTCACCAAATTACAACAAAATCACCAATGAACACAATCTTGAAACTCTCAATATAATCAACTAAAAGAAGGCATTATACTGGCTAGTGAGAGAACTTTTGAGGTTTGAATACAAGCCATAGAGGGAATATTGCCGAAGGTTTTCCACTTCATACCATGAATTGAGAGCCATAAGATGCTTATCTGTGCCAGGAAAAAGCTAGCTGTATCCCGAGACTGCAATCTACTGCACCCCCTCGGTTTTTACAGCTTGATGTTTTGATGGCACAGTCTTGCTTGTTCAGGCAAACAAAAGCAGAGTTACCTGAGCATGAAGCACATCCATCTCTTTTCCAATACAAATTTTGCAGCCTACCCTTCTGAAACTCCAGGGCCTGCTTTGACAATGTCCATTTAGTTTAGTTACATATAAAGAATATGAGATCTCTATTTAATCGAAACTGAACCAGGTATATGCCGTTGTATCATTACCAGAGTAAAACTGGTCACAATGTAGGTGCTGTTTGCAACAAAGGCAGGGAGAGACCTTGCAGCATACTTTCGCCCCGCAAATGCCACCATATACCCACCATAAGAATCCTGCAAAGATAAGTAATAGGATTATATAGAAAGAATAATTCTAGTCCAAAATCTTGAATTTGTGGTGAATGGTGATGGCCCTACATCTACAGCAAATCATGAAATTGAAAATACTTTTAGGAATAAGTACACAATATAGGGAACCGCCAAGTGGGAACTGACCAAAACTAAGCTTTTCAATTGATTGGATTGATCTAAGTGAAGGGAAATTAAAATTTTGGCAACTATGGGTTCCATGAAGGACTTAATCTTACCTAGTGTTAGGTTTTTAATTGGCTCATACAGTGTCCAAAACATGGTTTTATGTTATTGGGACATGAGTAGTTGTTGTACTTAGGTTGCATTAAAGAAAGTGATGAACACTCCAAAAAGAAATGTACTGCAGCTGATATCTGAACATGGAGGTCACATGTTTGGACATGGTGCTCAATTTATAGTTGATGTTCAGATATGGTTGGTGATGTCCAGACATTGAGGTCACATGTCCAAACGTGAAGGAGATCCGAGAGCACATGTTCCCACTCATGTTGGCTCATGTTCGGACATGAAGGAGTGATTAGTCATGAAACTCATCATATCTGGACCTGCAAATAACATGTCCAAACGCCACCATGCAGAACAAATATGAATTGAAGAAGACTCTCTTGCATGATTTTTGGGAACTTACATAGGAGTTCAAAGAGCATAGTTGGTGCTCAGACATGAGGTGCTTGGTGTTGTGTGAAGACTGTTCGCTTGAAGTGAAGATTCTTGGGCTATGAATCAAAAGATGGTGCTGCTGCATCATTGCTCATCAACAGAAGTATATTTGCAGGTTGGAAAGGGAATTGAAAGAAGATGGGTCAGTGAGGAACTGGAGCCTGCTGAGGAAGCAGGGAGATGAGTGAGGAGCTCATTTGCGTAGAGTCTAGAACTACACATGCTTGTAAGTGTCTTGTCAGTTTAATTATTCTTCTTTGTGATTTTCTGGGTTTGGTTGCTCTGAAAAGATTTTTCCTTTGAAATGTTAAAGGTTTTCGAGGACTCCTCGAGGTCCATCGAGGACCTTCTCCACTTTTTTAAGTCTACCCTTTTCTCCTGGACAGCGGGCTGACTGGCCCCGAGGGTGCTCAGTTTTTCTAAGTTTCTTTCTCTCTTTTCCCCTTCCCCCTAGCCCCTTTGTATACCCCATGTGTACTAAGGGTTGCGCCCCTTTTGCGCTTTTTTTATACAATTCTGATTTATCAAAAAAAATGTTAAAGGTTTTCCTCTTCATCAACAAAAATTGTTTAAGGCATGGTTTGTTGCTTTGATTATAATTGTGGTTTGTGTTTTATATAACTGCAGAATTTTAATTGATATAGCTATCTGCATTAGAATGGTTTAATCTGTGTGTTTGGCGTCTAAACTTGTTTTTTCACTTAGAAGGGTCGAGCAAATCAACAAATCATGGATGCCTTAATCTTACTTAGAAGGTTCAAGCAAGTATCAAATCTTATCACGAAGATCATATCAACTTCAAATCTTACTCTGCTCATAGTAACTGAAGTTGAATCAATTACTATGCCTCTGATATCCACATCCATTAAGAATCAGATATTAGACAGGCTTTAAGTGCCCAGTTTGGTTCAGATCTTTGAAGTCTTTTTTGTTTATTGAATAACCAATCACTGCCTGATTGAGATTTTGTCCAATTTTCAGTTTAAGAAATTTTAATCTATCACCATGACTTCAACAGGCTTTCCATGGGTGGATCTCAGCCCACGGATCATGGATCCAGCACTCAAGGACAGAGTCAACAGATTCCAATCAGACTGCTTACCTCAATTATATATATATTAGTCTCAACTACAGCCAACTCCACCGTTTCCCTATGAAAAAAGCACTTTTTTCTTTGGACAAGCGAGTTGGCCTCAGGGGGAGGAGTGTTCAGAACACACACCTACTAAATAGGGCCTTAAATCCATCTTCTTGGTGTTGGCCACGATTTCAGGTTTATGCAGGACCAACACCAACTACTTATTAGAAAGTTTGTGCATTTGTAAGGTTCAACCCCGAGAGAGATAGGCAGGGAGAGAAGGATATGGAAATTAACACCTAAAATCTAATCAAAATAAGACATATAGAACCTAAATGGAAGCCAAAGATGTTGGAAACAAGAAGGCTAAAACACACTGAATATTAAGAAAGACAAGTGGAGAAGAGGATAAACACAAAGAAATAATTTTTATTCCACTCACTTAAGAACAATGACTAGAGTACATGAGTATTTATAAGCTACAATAGATGCTTCTAGTATTTCAACATTCAATTAATTCACTTACATCATATGTAATTCCCACATGAAAAATAAATCCCAAATAACTCACATCCATGAAAAATGTCATGCAACTCTGAGAACAATTATTCCCTATATTTATCTCAGGAAAAAAAAAATTATTCCCTATATTTAACATTAGTTCCCCAAATACATACAAAACCCTATAACTCCATGTATCTAGAATAAATTAGAAATTAATATTACTAAATCAAGTCTAATTACCAACACTCCCCCTTGAACCTGATTTCGTAATTCGAAGCAAACTCCCTTGTGAAATATTTCAGCCTTGAGGAGCTTGGTGAAAATATCAGCAACTTGATCTTGTGATTTCATGAACTAGAGCTCACCTCCTTTTAGTTACTCAATCTCTAACAAAATGAAATTTTGTGTCAATGTGCTCACTTTGATCATGGAACACCGAATTCTTAGCCAATGCATTGCCAATTTGTTGTCCTAAAAAATGTCCATTGGCTCTTTTTGAGACATATGAAGTTCCTTTAACAAATTTCTTAGCCAAATTGCTTGACATACATACATTGCTAAGGCAACATACTCCGACTCACAAGTAGAGAGTGTAACAATTGGTTGCTTCTTTGAGGACCATGTAAAGCCATACCTCCCATGAAGAAAACAAATCCGGTTGTGTTTTTCCTACCATCAAAATCTCTAGCCCAATCTCTAACACAATAGCCCATAAACCTGAAAATTTTAGAAAAAGAATAGAACAACCCGTAATCACTTATACCTTTGACATACTCCTCTTAACTGCCTTCAAGTGTGATAAAGTAGGAGCTTCCATGGAATGACTAATAAGCCAAGAATAGTCAGCCTTGTGGAAGTTAAATATCTTAAACTTTCAACTAGGCTTTGGAAAAATATTGAGTCCACTTTTTTCACCATCTTCATGTTTCGACAATTTGATTCCACTATCCATTGGTGTGCTCATCGACTAGCAATCATCCATCTTGAATTTCTTGAGAACTTCTTTAGCATAGCCTTCTTTGATAAGTTCTTTAGCATAGCCTTCTTAAGAAATGAAAATACCATCCTCCACTTGCTTCACTTCAATGCCAAGATAATAAGACATAAGAACATTGAACATTTCAAATTCTTGAGCAATTGCTTTCTTGAATCCTTAAAAAATTTTAGGATTATTTCCTATATAGATCAAGCCATCCACATACAAGCAAACAAGAAATATATCCTCATTTTCATTGACCTTAGTGTAAAGGGCATACTCATAAGGGCACTTTCTGAATTTATTGTCTAGGAAATATTTGTCAATTCTACTATTCCAAGCTCTTGGTGCTTGCTTCAAGGCATATAAGGCTTTCTTCAATTTCATAACTTTATATTCTTTCCCTTTCAAAATATAACCCAAAGGTTGTTGCACATATACTTCTTTTTCAAGGAAACCATTCAAAAATGTAGATTTTACATCCATTTGATGGATTTTCCAATTGTTTGCTGCCAAATAAATTATGAATCTTGTAGTTTCTAGGTGAACAACAGGTGCAAATACCTCATCATAGTCAATGCCTGGCTTTTGGTTGTACCATTTGGCAACTGATCTTGCTTTGTATCTGTCCCCACTTCACCACTTGCATTTTTTTTTTTTTCAACTTGAACACCCATTTAAATCCAATTGCCCTTTCACTTTTTGGAAGTATGGCAAGATCCCTTGAGTCATTCTTCTCTAAGGCTTTGATTTAGTCATTTAGAACAATGACTAGAGTACATTAGTCTTTAAAAGCTACAATGGATGCTTCTAGTCTTTCAATACTCAATTCATTCATTTACATCATACGTAACTTACACATAAAATATAAATCCAAAATAACTCACATGCATAAAAAGTCTCATGTAACTCCTAAAACAATTATCCCCTATATATTTAACAAATATATTTCCCGAATTGACTTTTAGACCAAATACATACAAGACACTATAACTCCATGAATCTAGAATAAATTAGAAATGAATATTACTAAATCAAGTTTAATATGTATTGTTGTTGTTGTTACCTTCACTTTCGATATGCTAATACACTTTCTTTTAACAGTTCATCTATTCTTTTGGATGTACAAGGACCCTACCATAAGCCAGCCTTGCATCGAAACTAGACCAGGAAGCTAAATCACTCATTTCCTCCTGTATAAACAAAATCCTCCAGAAGTCGTCGACATGAAGATTAAAAGAGAGACAATGGAACATGTGCATAAAGAAGAATGACAGATGGAGAGACAAACAATGCTCTTTCTTCTTCTTCTCTTCTTCTCTTCTTTCTCTTTCATTCCCCCTTCCCTTCAATCCTATTCCAGAAATTAAAGTAGTGATGTAGCTAGGACTACAGTCTACATACTTTGATGGTGTCTCAGGAATCCAATTGTAATAAATTCTTGCTTGTACATAGCAAAATATATATAGTTCAAGGGCTTCCATAATTCGATCACAATTCTGTCTGACTTAAGTTTTTACCATTTTTTAACTGCTTCGATATCATTGGCCTTCCACCTATTTTTCATATCCTTATTTTACTCTTTATCTTTCTAGAGAGCTGCATTTTTATACCAATAGCCTATATTACCAACATTTTTGTATAGCAGTCGCCAGTCGCACATAAGCAAAAAGTTCACCCATTGCTCAGCTAAGTGTTAACCCAGTAAAGTCACTTATGTAAGAGCCTGTTTGGATAAGAAACTTAAAAGTTTTTCTATAAACAAAAACTCAATTTCCCAATGCACTCCCAGGCTCTTAGTAGTACCCATTAGCAGAATAACCAAAACCCAGCATATCAATAACAGTAAATCGTCGAAAGATGGTGTAGAAGAGAATGGTACCGGGAAGAAGGAGGAGGTGTTGATGGAGGAGGGAGATCTCGTCAACTTTGGGCCTGAAGAGTGCGAGCTGGGAGTTGAGGGATGCGAGGGAGAGGCGGCGGTCGCAGGGGGAGAGCTGGTGGGACTGGTTGTTGTAGAAGGAGTCTTTGGACGAGAATGCGATGCCGAAGGTAAAGCCGTCGGATCTCTGGATCTTGGTGTCCGCGCAGGGCTGGTATACGCCATTGGTGTTGGCGGCGTCCGAACTCGCCACCATAACCAGCATCGCCGCCATTAGCATTGCCCAGGCGGCCATTGGCTTTGAGCTTTTTCACTCCTTTTGGTCGCTGAAGGCTGAAGGCTGAAGGCGAGTAGAGAGAGCAGGGGAGGGGAGTGCTGTTGTTTAAGTTTACTTTCTAGATTGAACGTGAGAAGGAAGGAAAGGTTGGAGTTCAAGAGAAGGCGATTACCGGTGGATTTTTTCAAGGTTGAAAAAATAAATTAAGAAATAGTACATATATAGAAATACCTGGCCTTTATAAATTCGAAAAAAAAAAAAAAAAAAGGAAAAATATAAAAAAGCCTCTCAATTTAGTCCTTCAATGTTCAAAAAGTAATAAAGTAGCCCCATAAACTACCAAAATATAACAAAATGGCCACTTATTTTTTATATTCTTATAATACCCCTATTCTTTTAACAAATAAAATAATAAAATAATTTTTTTAAAAAAAAACTAAACAACTTTTAAAAATACAAAAAAACAATAGGCTAGTAAATACAAAAAAAAAAAAAAGAGTTTTTTAGAATAAATAAATATTTGCCCATTATTTTTTTTTTGTTGGTTTTTTTTTTTTACAATTAGTTTAATATTTTATTTGTTAAAAAAATAGGAGTATTATAGGAATATAAAAAAATAAGTGGCCTTTTTGTTGCATTTTGGTAATTTGGGAGGTTACTTTATTACTTTTTAAATATTATGGGGCTAAATTGCAAACAGCTGGTAGTTTGTGGGGCTTTTTTATATTTTTCCAAAAAAATAAAAGCAAAATTAATTGTTTGAAGTTTTTTTTTTTTTTAAATAGATAAATATAAAATTAGTCCTTATGGTTAGCCTAAATTATAAATTGCTCTATTTGCTAATTTAAAGATCCTTAAGGTATGCCAAAATAACAATTTAGTATTTGGACTCAAATTCAGTTAAAGCATTTAATGGATTTTATTTAGTAACATATCAGCACCAATAAATAGATAACATGCGTCACTCTTAATAAAAAAAATATAAATATATAAAACTAAAAAAAAAATTATTAAAAAAAAAAAAGCTACCCGTAAGTATGCTCCCACCCCTGGTGGTGTCAAGAACCCTCATTGTTACTGCCCTAGTACTGTGTTTTCCCCTTCTTGCTCTTATTTAGTGAATTTGTGTTATAGGTATAAGATTGCTTTTGTCTAATCTAACATGTGATTTTCGTTCAATGTTGTTGGGAGATAAAGCGATATGGAGTTTATACCAAGAGTACATTAATATACATAATTGAACACAACTCTAGCCCAAAAGCCTAAGCTAATGGGCTAAGGTCCACTTAGGTATATTAAGCACTCTCTTCTTTATATTTTCTCAATGTGGGACACAACACTCACAAGTGCACTCACAACAATCTCCCCTCACTTGTGAGTCTCTTCACATTGACCAAACTCCCCTCGTGAGTCTTTCTACATTCCAAGAGTGTCTCACGTCAAGAGTTGCGAAAGGGACACAACTCCAAACCCGACGCTGGACCATCCCAGTGAAAGTAACCGTGGCTCGATACCATTTGTTGGGAGATAAAGCGATATGGAGTTTATACTAAGAGTACATTAATATACATAATTGAACACAACTCTAGCCCAAAAGCCTAAGCTAATGGGCTAAGGTCCACTTAGGTATATTAAGCACTCTTCTTTTATATTTTCTCAATGGGACACAACACTCACAAGTGCACTCACAACAATCTCCCCTCACTTGTGAGTCTCTTCACATTGTCGCCAGGTCTTTCTACATTCCAAGAGTGTCTCACGCCAAGAGTTAAAGGGACACAACTCCAAACCCGACTGCCCCGTCCGGAAAGTAACCGTGGCTCGATACCATTTGTTGGGAGATAAAGCGATATGGAGTTTATACAAGAGTACATTAATATACATAATTGAACACAACTCTAACCCAAAAAGCCTAAGCTAATGGGCTAAGGTCCACTTAGGTATATTAAGCACTCTCTTTTATATTTTCTCAATGTGGACACAACACTCACAAGTGCACTCACAACAATCTCCCTCACTTGTGAGTCTCTTCACATTGACCAAACTCCCTCGCAGAGTCTTTCTACATTCCAAGAGTGTCTCACGTCAAGAGTTGCGAAAGGGACACAACTCCAAACCCGACGCTGCGTGACACCCGTCCAGAAAGTAACCGTGGCTCGATACCATTTGTTGGGAGATAAAGCGATATGGAGTTAGATAAAGCGATATTGTTGTGAGTGCACTTGTGAGTGTTGTGTCCCACATTGAGAAAATATAAAAGAAAAAGTGCTTAATATACCTAAGTGGACCTTAGCCCATTAGCTTAGGCTTTTGGGCTAGAGTTGTCTTCAATTATGTATATTAAGATGTACTCTTGGTATAAACTCCATATGCTTTTCTTCAACAAATGTTATGTAGTGAAATCCGTAAGTATCAGAAGAGTACCGAGCTCTTGAATAGAAAGCTTCCCTTCCAGAGGCTAGTTCATGAAATTGCCCAGGACTGCAAGGTGATATTTTCTCTTTTTGGTGTTATTATGCAGAAGGGCTTGGTTAAATCTTTTTTGGTAATGATTTGTTGTGTGGGATATTTTGATTGCAAATTAATTTGTGTTTCCAGAGCCATGCTAGGTGGCCGAGGCCTACCGAGTAGGTCTGTTTGAGGACACCAATGTCATGTATGCCAAGTGGTTTACCATCATGCTAAAGGATATCCAGTTGACAAGGAGGATCTGTGTCGAAGGTGGCTCACAGCCCATCCCTAGCCAGCTGCAGGGGTTTACCCCTTTCTTTTTTTGTTTTTAATTTTTTTTTTTTAAGTTTATATATTTATATTCTTTTTATTAAGAGTAACATGTATCATCATTTTATTGGCATTGATATGTTACTTAACGGAATCCGTTAAATGTTTTAACATAATTTAACTTCAAGGACTAAATTGTCTTCTTCTTCTTCTTCTTCTTCTTCTTCTTTTTTTTTGTGTGCATACCCTAAGGACCTTTTAAATTTATTTTGATACCACTAGAAGCGATTTGTAATTTAGGCCAATCACATGGACTAATTTTGCATTTATCCCTTAAAAAAATAAACAAAATGACCCCTTGGTTTATAAATTTTTTTTTGGGTTAAATACCTAATACCCCCTTGAGGTTTCACAATTGATTTTTTAGTTAACTTAACGGAAGTTTAATCACTGACACGTAAACCAATTAGAAGTTGACACGTGGCATAACTTGACATATCATTAGTGCTGACTGTATATTAAGCTACCACCTAATTTTTATTTTTATTTAAAAAAAAAAGATTACAAATTAAAATAGAATTGGGTTTTATTTTGTTAATCAGGGTTTAAAACAAACAAACAAATAAATTTAACATTTAAACATAAAAATCATCGAGTTAAGAAGTTCCAGTCCAAAATCAAATCTAAAAGAAGAGGATTAAACTTCTAAATCACGAACCCCACCCCAACCCCCATTTTCCTATTATCCATCGCTAGAAGCAATCGGTAATGGAATAAGAGGAGCAGCCAAAGGGCACCTATTTGCATCTGAAAGCGGTACAGTCTCGTCATCCCACCCCAACGTGAAAATCCTATTTGCATTTGGTTCACTGCTCCTGACGGAAGAAGCTTAGTTCATGTTTAGTGATAAAAGATTTAAGTTTATGCCTTAACTGGATGGATGCCTAACTATTAACTGGTATGAATTTATATACTGGCTAAAGATGATGTAAGGAGCAGATCTCCACCTAGTCAACAAAGCACTCTTTGGTGGCGAAGAAGAATTGCACACAGAGACCTTCGCTGCTTCTTTCTCATCTTCTTCCTCTTCTTCGACCACTTGCTCTGAAAATTCATTATTATTCCCAAATTTTAATTGGAGTATAAAATCTGCACTTTGTTTTAAAATCTGATTAACAAAATAAAACTCTAAACCTCTATTTTAATTTGTAATCTGTTTGTTTTAAATCCTGATTAACAAAATAAAACCCAATTTTATTTTAATTTGTAATATGTTTTATTTTTAAAAAAATTAGAAGGCATCTTAATATACAGTCAGTTCTAATGACATGTCAAGTTATGCAATGTGTCATCTTATCTAATTGATTCAAATGTTAGTGATTGGACTTCCGTTAAATCAACTAACGGCCAACTAACGGATGGATTAATTTGGTCCTTTATCAAAACCACATGGACCCATTCTGATAAAAATTAAACCCTAAGGGGAAAAAAATAAAATTGTGAAACCCCAGGGAGGTATTAGGTATTTAACCCTTTTTTTTTTAGTTTTTAATTTCTAATTTAAGAATTTATTTAAAAAAATTTGTGAAGGTTATTTTTGTTATTGAGAATTGTTTTGGTAGTTTATGAGAAATTAATAATTTCGGGAAAACATTAATAATGGGGTGGTAGTTTGAAACTTTAAATGAGATGGCGTCTTTTTTTTTTTTTTTGACATGTCTACACAAGAGAAGCGGGAAGGAGAATTCAAATTAGTGACCTTTATTAAGATAAGCTTTAAAACTTTATTTTTAAAGCGCCTAATCAATAACTGACACATAAGCAAAAACATAAAAAGTGCAAAAAAATAACCTGCAACCAAATACACTAGATTAGGGTTCTCCTTAGGATTTATTTCTTTTGCTCTCTAGTGCCTCCAGCACCTCCATAGAGAAAAGAAAGACTTAGGGGTAGGGTCGGGCACAGGTCGGTTCAAGGTGGGTTTGGCATTTTCAGCCACCCAACTTGAACCCATTGGGTTTGGGAAATCCCTACCCACTACCCGTATTGAAGCCACTAAACCCATCGAGTTTCGGGTAGGACAAGGTGGGTTGATTGGGTTGGTCAGGCAAGTCAAGTATTTTAAATGGGCATTAGTTCAGTCATCAGTGCATTAGGAATTTTGTAACGCCCCGATATTTAAACTAGCAAATATCAAAGTCATTACGTTGCAACTTTAGAAATATAATTTTACAGCGGAATATGTATGTAATTTTTTCCTTTTTCTATGGCCTATGAATAGTTTACACAACACAATTGAGCTGACTAAAATACCCCAAGGTGATATATTATTTAATGAAAATAGAAATATGGTTTCATTACAACATATGTACACACTAGGTGTACCAAATATAAGCCACAGATGGCACCAAATTAATATAATAATACTTTTCAAGTTTGCACACATCACATTATCTAATAAAAGCGATTAACATAAATGAGACTGACTTCATAGAGTAAGCATCAATCTCGTAGCAGATAATCTATCAACCATCAAAATCAACAAAAGGACCATCGTCCTCACTCTCTATTCATGCATCAAGGTCTATATAAATATGGCGTTATCATATTTACATAGACAAACAAGTGAGTAATCTATTTTCTTAGAAATAAAGACTAAAAGACTAGTTTGAGACAAAGTAAGATTTAAGGAATAAAATATATAATGATGAATGAGATGCGAATGCAGCGTAGTGACATATTAATTTGAGTTTTATGATAATCTTTCTTGGACCTCTGTCATGAGCTCTCGGCTGTTCTCACGTCATTATGTCCCTTACAATTTAGAGTTTTACTGCTTGGTCGCGACTACACCACCTTTAGTTATATATTAAGTCTGTTGGACGGTTATATACCCCCATCCACTGAGATACCGACAGTTCCTCGCGGCAATCCACTCAGCTTGTTTTTAAGGTAGCTATCTTATCAGCCCATATTATTAGACACATTATGCAACAGTTGTAATGTAAAAATTATATCAATAAGGCAAAATAAAAATTCCTATACCAATAAAATAAAGCTAATACTTAGTAAGTACATCCATACTTACACTCTTTAGTATAGAATTTTTGCTCCACTTCTGCATACAAATACATACATTCAAACTATATTTATATATTAGTTCATTCTCAAATAATATCATTGTTTAAAGACTCTCATCTTTTTATATTTATTTATTATCCATCACTTCATCTTTACTTACTCATTTTATCATATAAATCTGAGATAGTTACTTATAACTAGTTTTATTCTTGAATTCATTTTTGGTGACGAGACTAATGGCCAATATCACAAAATAAAAATTAGTATTATAAATAATATATATAAAACATTACTCATATTTCGGAGATGAGACCGATAGTCCGTACCGCAAAAAATATGAATTAAAATTTAAATGACAATAAAGAAATGACTGAATATAAATACTTAATTCATATTTCGGGGTTTGAGACGAATGGTCCATACTGCCAAAAATATGAATTAAAATTTAAATGATGATAAAATAAATGATTGAATGTAAATACTGAATTCATATTTAGGGGTTGAGACCAATGGTCCGTACCGCCAAAAATATGAATTAAAATTTAAATGATAATAAAATAAATGACTGAATATAAAAGCTGTAAAGTAAATAATATAGATAATTTCATAAGCCTTTAATTAATCTGTTTATGTATTCTTATCATTAATTCCTTTATTATCTTATTTTACATCATAAGCTTATTGGGTCTTAAACAATTAAATGAGAACAAATAATATAAACAATAAATCATTATAATTACACAAGGAACACTTACTCGATAGCCTTGAAGTAGAACTCCACACAATCTTCTCTAGGTAGCTAATTATAAAACTAAGAACACTTGAAGACTACAAGAAGGATCTAAGCCATATGATTTTTGACTTAGAGTATGTTTGGGTTTGCGGTTGTAGACCCAAAACGAGTTTTTGAGACCTCAAAAGCTCGTTTCAAGAAAAAATCGGATGTTTGGTAAAATATTGTGAAAACACTTCTGAGGTCCCAAACGCTGAAAATCACGTTTGGGACGAAGCTGGAAAATGAGGCTTTTGCACAAATGGACTTACGGAGAAAAGGCGTGCCCCAGTTTTCATTAATGAAATATATGAACCGACAAATATACCCATATCAATTTCAACAAATCAATTTCAACAAATGACAACCATACCCATATATGCATCTTTTTCCAACCCCTTCGATTTGCCGTTCTCATTGCTACAGCTGGAGCTACTCAAGAGTGAGGAAGATTCGACAGAAATTGTTGATGCCATGCAGGTGAGAAAAACAAATCATAATGAAAATAAGAAAAATATGGAAGAAGATCGAAAAGGGACAAAAATATTAGAAAGATGTAGTGTGGGGGAAACCTTGGCTGAGTTACCCCCACGCTTAGATAAACATCCAAGAGTATCGAGAAGAGAGGGTTTTTACAATATGTAAATTGAAAGAACCGAACAGAAGTAAAAGAAAAAATATTAAGAGAGAGCCTACAAAGAAGAGAAATAGAAGAAATATAGAGAATAGAAAGGAAGAGGAAGAAACAAAATAGAGAGAAGATAATATGTGTGTAGCTAGTCTTGGGCAAAAGGATGGTATTGGGCAGAGAACGAGTGATAGCTGGCTAGCCTGGCTGCTGCTGGGCGTCTTGGGCAGAGAGAACGAGTAATAGCTTGGGCAGCAGCTGGGCGTCTTGGGCAAAGAGAATGAGTTAGCTGTAAGTCACTAATAACCAGTTTTTCTCAAACATAGCAAACTTGTCTCTCAAACGGCAAGTGTTATTATTATTATTTTTTTCCCCTTATCTAACTTCTTCTTCTTCTTTTTATTTATTTATTTTTTGTGAATTAAATTATCAATTCTTCAATCTCGTTGGAATTGAATTTTTTTCAGGGATCAAATTCCTCTAGGCTTCGATAGGATGTTGTGCCTCATTTCAATGCTGGGGAAAGATTTAAATTGGGTCAGAGAAAATTCATTTAACTTAATATATAAAAGTGTCTCTTAAACATGTGAAATGCACATATTTTTTTAATAGTAGAGACAAAGTTAGAATAATTTTTATTAAAAATTTATGTGTATCTCACATATTATTAAAAAATGGATACATCACTTTTATAAAATGTTGACGTTTTGTTATATACAATATTACAAAATAATTTGTACTTGTGAAAGCTAACATTAACCATTTTTATATAAAAAGGTTGGTATAAAATAGAGAAAAAGAAAAAGAGAAGAAAAAGAAAAGAAAAAAAAAACCATTACCAACCTTAGGCCTTTATTTTCATTACAAACATGCAATTATTTCACGTAAAATGACATATTTGATGTCAAGTAATGATTTTTTTTTTTTTTCAATTATACTAAAAAAATTAATTACATGTCTTTATATGTCATTTTTGCAACTAAAAGCACTTTTTAGTTTTATTACCAAACATGAGTAACATTAAAAAAACACTTATGATATGTAGTTACCAAACATGTAATAGCTTTTCAGTAACAACGCTTTTGATAAAAGCTCATAAGCAAAAGGTCTATATCTAAAAGCTCTATTTTTCACCGCAATCCCAAACAGACTTTTAGAGGTAAGGAAGAGAAAAAAAGGAGGAGCAAGTAATCTTCTCTTGCTAAGAAAGTGAAAGAGCTTAAGTGACAAAATAAATTGCTTAGCCTCCTATTTATAAGAAAATAAGTGGTTAGGATTAATCCTAACACTTTTGATCCAATGGTTAAACTCAAGCTTCTATCTATAAGAGAAGGAATGGCTATGATTCATTTTTTTACTTTTAATCCAAGGGTTGAGAGGCATTCAACTAAAAACATGAACCTAGTCAACATTCCATGATTTTAGTCTATCTTATCATTTTCGTCCAACATGAGGGCAGTGCACTCCGATCTATTTTTTTGTATCCAAACGTACTCTGATTGACATGAAATTTTGAGGGTAGATAAAGGACTCCGAGACAAACATTTTATATTTTTGATTTGACTTCATCCGAGTTCGTTTGACTCAGTTTCTGGCCCTTACAAAATTTTCCACGAAATTAGACTTTAAACTAGTTGCATTCACACTTGCCACTTGCCCACTTGCTTCATTAAATTCCCATGATATTTCTAATAATCATTCTTACTAGAAGCCTTCAAGAATTCAACCAAAGTGGCTAGCCTACCATTTTTTAGTAGTTTTAATCATTAATAGACAGTATGAAAATTAAGACACTGCTTTTTAAGCTAAAAAGTTTCCAATTAATTTTTGATTTCACCAAACACTAACATAAATAATTTATTCATTAAATTGTGTTTGATTATGCTCATAAACATACTTATAAAGCTAAATTTGAGAATTAAATTGATACTAAAAAGAAGTCAATAATTAATGTAACATATACCATTAACACCAAATAGCTATTTAATGTCATTGCTCTAACTCATTTATTATTATTATTATTTAATCTTTTAAATATTATTTAAATCAGAATTTAAAATCTAGGTCATTACAAATTCAAATTTAAGTACTGGTTTTTTGTAAAAGCAACAACAAAATCAAACCACAAACCAGAAACCTAATTAGCAAAATCAAATAAAGCAAAGGCAACTTCATGAAGATCACTGTGAGTTTACAAGAGTCGAGAGAAATAGAAAGAGAGATCGCGTTACTTCACTTCCCAGAGAAAGAGAGAGAGATGAGAGAGAAACCTGGATTGGCACAATAGTGAAAGAGAGAGAGGAGCGGTATGGTTTAAGAAATACGCTGGGTCTGGAAGTCACAGTTGTGTGAAAAAATGATAAGAGGAATAGAGGATATTAGGAAATCTAGGGTTCTAAGCATATGGGTGGGCGCAGGGAGGGGCAGGTCAGTTACTCGCCTCTTTTAAAATATTGAACCAGAGGCCCAACTTGACCCATACAGGTTGGGTATTTTCCAACCCGTATCCACACAAAAAAAAAAAAAAAAAACCCATTAAAAACTAGTGAGTATGGGCAGATTGGGGTAGGCGGGCAGGTGGGTTTTTATGCACCCTTACATAAGGGTGGGAAGAATGGCTGATCAAGTTCTTCCCACCCCTCCTCCCCTCTTCTATCTGTTACAGGTCTATGACCCAGTGATAATATGGTTTATTAGTCCATTAGAATTAGGGTTTTGCTCATAAAGCATTACTCTTTTAAATAAGGTAAGTAACCATTGTCTCTTAGGAGAATAATAGATTTATTAGCCTTATTAGGAAAATAAGGAGACTTGCTCGTAAAGCAATATCTTTAGTAGGAAATATGGGATTTGTCTCCCATTAGAATTATATTTTCCATTTATATGTATTTCTACTTTTGTCATGTAATAGTATATATATACCTGAGAGTGATCAATAAAATATATGAGAAGTTTAATATTCAACTTTAATAGTTGTTTTGGGAGGTTTAGGGTTCCTCGAACTACCCTAAAATTAGGAGGCATAGGATTTCTCGAATTATCCTACCACAAATCTATCGCTCTTATTGATTATTCATCCCTCGTTACGGAGGCCCGTAACAAATTGATATCAGAGCCACATTGTGACCACAGCCAACTATGTCAAATTTGAAAGAATGTCTAATAGAATTTTGTCGCCTTTTAAAGGAGTGGAGGGATGAAATAGCAGCTCGTCGTGAGCAGCAGTTAATCTCAATCACCACATCGGAAAATCCATCAACAACACCATTATCTATAGAACCACCACGAACAACGTCATCCCCACAGCCTTGCCAACCAGAAATTCTCATTGCTTCTAGCCACAACCCTGTCAATTTTACACCCTCACCACCATCAGTGAGCCTCTCAATCAAATTCCTAACATAAAACCAAACACCCAAAACTCCACCTAAATATCACTTGACTGGTTATGTACACAAAAACCCATCAGAACCACCAAATACCCCATCAGAAATTCATCCCTAGAAAACCATATTGTCGCACCATCTTCACCAAAATCACCATCACCATAAACAGTGTCCTACCCACACCCATCTCCATAAAAATCCACTAGAAAAACAACCATGCAAAGACCCAAACCCAAACGACCACAATCACTCTGTCAACCTACATGATCCAACCCACCACATTGAAGTCTCACCACCACAGACCATCCCATTAGCACAACCACCACCAACAACCCAAAGAAAAAGCACCTCCTGGCCAAACCCCACCAAACAAACCCAAACTACATCGCAACATCGCACCAAGCCGCTGCCATGGTCCCACCGTGTACCACCGTCAAAGAGGCCAAAAAGAAAGCGTCTAAAATCGAAGGAAGATGCCCAAGCCCAGCCACCATGTTCAAAAATCTGGCCATTTACACACCTGGCAATCCAATGTTTGATTCACTTGCCCAGTCCCTACCATGTGCCGGGGAACAAGTAGAGGCCCAATAGTCAAATGCAGCAGCGGCGACTTGCGGAGAAGGAAGAGAAACCTCCTCTGAAAAGGCCACCACGGAAGCGTTGGAAACGCTTACTTCACTACCCCATCCACTTGAAGCCATCAACGGAACCCCATTACATAAGAAAGAATCTCTCAAATTGGTGTCGGAAGTCCCAAAACTGTTCTCATGTAGATCTGGGAAACAATGGTCATCGGTTTGATGGATCTTGGAATTCAATGATCCTCAGAGCAAGAAGGCAAGAATTTGTTCCCACAAGCAAACGCATGGATGTTGGGATAGATGAATTGTTGTACCCAATGTGCAATGGCTCATTTTTTTTCATACTTTCTGCAATCACGTGAAGTGTGGATATCAAGGTGCCAACAACAATCAATAACTCAAGTACCAAGTTCAAGTCCACTTCCAGAGGAGTCACCAAAAATTAACATTATTTTCTTGTTATCATTTTATCAATGGTTACTTTTGGAATTATAAGTTAGATGATTTCTAGGACCTTGAGGACAAGGTCCAATTTAAAGGGAATGGAGTATTATAGGTCAATGACCCAGTGATAATATGGTTTATTAGCCCATTAGAATTAGGGTTTTGCTCATAAAGCATTACTCTTTTAAATAAGGTAAGTAACCATTGTCTCTTAGGAGAATAATAAATTTATTAGCCTTATTAGGAAAATAAGGAGACTTGCTCGTAAAGCAATATCTTTAGTAGGAAATATGGGATTTGTCTCCCATTAGAATTATATTTTCCATTTATATGTATTTCTACTTTTGTCATGTAATAGTATATATATACTTGAGAGTGATCAATAAAATATGTGAAAAGTTTAATATTCAACTTTAATAATTGTTTTGGGAGGTTTAGGGTTCCTCGAACTACCCTAAAATTAGGAGGCATAGGATTCCTCGAATTATCCTACTATAAATCTATCGCTCTTATTGATTATTCATCCCTCATTACGGAGGCTTGTAACACTATCCCTCATCCTCTCTTTATGTTGCTTCTCATCGGTGATTTTTTGCCTTTAGGATGATAAAATCTCTAAATGGTTAACCTTTCACCTCTAGGTTTTAGTTTTAAATCAAAAAACGAGTTTTGAGACATTAAAAATGGGTTGTAAGGCATTAGAAATGAGTTTTGAAACGGGTCACGGCCAGACCCACTGCTGAGTTTAGTGGCCAAGCTGTTTTTTGTTCTCTTTTGTCATTTTTTTGTTCTCTATTCTCTTTTGTCATTTTGATTTGTTGTGTTTGTTCCCACTTTCATTTTTTGTATTATTCTTAAAGTGATGATGTGTCACATGGTGATTGAATAGTGTAAAATGGCTAGTTTACACTAGGACCTATAGTAGGCAAGGGCATAAAAAAAAGGGGAAATTGGAACCAGGAAACTAGAAACCGAGAAACTGGGGAGCAGGTTTCGATTCCGATTGCAAAAAAATCAAAAATTGGGGACCCCAATCCTGGTTTTTAGAGCCCAGTTAAAACCAGGAAATTGAAACCAGGTGCATATGCAAATAATAATAATTTTTTTAATATTTTATATATATACTTAGAGTAATATACAAAAGAGTCAATGCCTTTATAACAGTGATGTGCATTTGACTATTTACCTATTTGGTTTATTTGTTAATGAAGTTGTTTAATGCTTATTCATATAAAAAAAAAATTTTAATAAAAAAGAAGAAAAAGGAAACCTTGTTGATTATGAGGTGATTTTAAACAATTAAAAGAGACAAATGATGGGAAAAATTGACAAAAATTTAAAAAATATATTGGACAAAAAAGCTAACCTTTTTTTTTAAAGGGCCAGTTGTGTGCAAAAAATGGGCTTATTTTAGGCCCAATATCTAAAATAAGCCAAAAAAATAATTTTTAAAAAAATCGGTTATCGAACTGGGTAAAACTGGAACCGGTAACAGAGACCTCGGTTAACCAAGACCTGGTTCCCGATTCCGGTTTCCCAAAACCATGAACTGGGTTACCCCCGATTCTGGTCTCGATTTTAGCCAAAAATCAGAAAACCAAACCAGATTGACACCCCTAATATTAGGGGCTCTCAATTATAATAATAATAATAATAATAATAATAATAATAATAATAGATTTTAAAAAAGAAATTAATAAAAAATGCAAAACTAATCTCTTTGTGGAAAGTGCTAGCAAAACGGGTTGGCATACTGGGTTCGTGTCAACCAGGTTGACCTGTGAACCCGTTTACGCCAACCCAAATCCGACTCATTTATATAAACGTGTGGAACACCCAAACCCGAATACAACACATCTTCTTAAACGAGTAACACGACACAACATGTGTAAACCAATTAAATAAACATATTGTTTCGAGTTGACACGATCCGACCTGTGAATACGTTTAATTTAGCTATCAATAGATTCCGACCCAACACAGTAGTGAAGTCATTTTAATTTTAATAGCCTAACCAAAATGGCAAAATCCCAGCAATCAAGCAGCAATGTGGTCGTTTTTAATTGAAAAGAAATGGTGGTTGGGAGAGTTGATAGAAAGCCTCCAAAACAACAAAAGTTAATAATTCATGGGCCTATTATTAGCCCTTGTTTGGCAAACAACACCAAATTCTCTTACATTTCTTCACATTCCACCACACTATTCACTTCATTTTAAATATATATATATATATATATCAAATTATTCACTTTTTATATCATATTATTTACTCTTTATTATTATTTAAATAAAAAATCACTACAAAATAAAATTTTTACTTCCCAATACCACTTTTTCATTTTCTCATATCAATCATCATCATTATTATTATTATTATTATTATTATTATTAAGGGTGAACAGAGTCCTGAATGAATAGTACTGTGTTGGTGTTGTTTAACAAACACTACCTTAGTGTTGATTGAGCTTTAGCTTGTACATCTCAACATATTTTAAAATAACTTGCATAAATTTGACAAACATATGGACAATCTTTTTTTTTTTTTTTTTGACTTGTCCGCACAAGGGAAAGGGAAGAAGGGGATTTGAACTAGTGACTTCCACTTCATGAAACGTGGTCCACAGCCAATTGAACTATTCCTTGGAAACTATGGACAATCTATTTAGCTTAATTTTAAGTTACATGTCTAATTCCAATGGGCATCTATAGCATGCAATACAAAACAAATGAATGACAATTCAATTTTTTTTTTTTTTTTGGGTTAAAAATTTAAGTTTTTTTTTTTTAAAAGTAAAATAAACTGGTCAACCTATGAACTTGACAGGTTGACCCGATACGACCCATTTATTAAACGGGTGATTAGTTTATGACCCGAACCTTATTAACCTAAAACCTAACCCTAAAATTACGTATCGTGTTCGGGTTGTGTTAGCAAGTTAAATTGCCTGCCCTACTTATGGTATGCATAAATAACATATAGGTCCCTCCATCAAACTTTATCTAATTTTTTATAAAAATTGTCAAATACCGCATCAACATTAATCAAAACGCACAGGGTGGAACTAGACTAAAAATTTAGTTTTTGGGAGGACTTTCATTATTAAAAAAAAACCCATAAATTTTAAGAGTGATTTTAAAATTTTGGGGGACAAAGGCCTACCACGTATAAGCAAGGGTAAGGTGTCCAATCTTTTTAGCTTTATAAAAAATGAAAAAAGTAATTTGACAAAAATACCCTTCATCTATGAGCAACCTTTAAAAGTAAGGAAAAGGTATGCATTGATTGAGAGCACCATCTTAGCACATTGGAGAAAAGAGAAGGTTGGCTTACGGAAAAAAAAAGTAACAAAGAAAGAAAAAGAAAAAAGAGAAAAGAGAAGGTTGGCGAGTAAAGAGTATTATCCAAAGTCAATTATTAATTAATATTTTCATTAATTTTAAAATTGCTAATAAATTGATATAATATGGTGGTAAAAACTTTATGGTTAAATCACTTTGAGTTTAATAAACCAACAAGATGGAAATTCAATTGTCCCTAAGAGATAATTCAATTGGCTGGGACCACGCATAATAAAGCAGAGATCACTAATTCGAATCCACCTTTCCCTCTTGTGCGAACATATAAAAAAAAAAAAAAAAAAAAAGAAGGGAAATTCAGTTTAACTATCAAGGTTGTTAGTTGGCCTTCTCTCATCAATTTCTTTAAAGGCTTCATCTATCTTCCTAACAAAGAAGGTGACCTAACTTTCTCTTTTCTTCTTCTTCTTCTTTTTATTTATTTATTTATTTTTTTTATATACATAAGATATTTTAGAGTAAGAAAATAATAAAATATTTTGGGTTAAAGCTATTTTCATTAAATTTTCATCGTATACACAACCTAATAAATGTGGAAAATGCTAATTAACAAATTTACCTTTCTTTTAGGCTCTGTTTGTCCTTTTGGTTAGGACACCTCTAAGACTCGGTTAATTGTATAAGCATGCGGAATAGTTCCCAAATTGGATAGAACAACCTAGAAGAACAATCTTTGTCTCGTTTGTGTAGGATCCTTTCATTTAGGCTCCGAGTGAGTCGCAATGAGGTCATTGTAGTAAACATGTTCCTTGTGTGCACCCTTAATATTCGCACTTTCTTATTCCTCAAGCCTCACCCAAATATATATATGTTACTATTTGATTTTTGTTACACACTTCCTGAGTAAAATTATTAATTTTTTAGTAAAGTTACACATACTCCAACTTTTTTCACATACATATTTTCACACTTTTTTTTTGACATGACCACACAAGAGAATAGGGAGGGAGATTCAAATTAGTGACCTATGTTTCATAAGATATGGTTCACAGTCGATTGAGCTACCTATTGAAAACATTTTCACACCTATTGAGTAGCTTTTAAAACCACAATTTCTAAAACCCTAAATAATTTTATTGGGTATGGCATAGCCTTATGCATAAGTGTCATAACTTTCGTTAAAACCCTCAATGTCAAGTGTGTGAAGGTACATTTTCCAAAAATTATGATTACCAAAGATTTCTTCTTATGATATGAGCAAGAAACCCCCTAGATAAAGAAACCTTCAAATTACTTGCATAAATTAAAATAACTTAAAACAACTTGCATAAATTCATATGGACAATCTATTTAGCTTAATTTTAAGTTACGTGTCTAATTTCAATAGGCATCTATAGCATGCAATACAAAACAAATGAATGACAATTCATATATATATATATATATATATATATATATATATATATAGTTAAAAATTCAAGTTTTTTTTAATAAAAAAAGTAAAATAAACCGGTCAACCCTCGAAACCTAACAAGTTGACCCAATACGACCCATTTATTAAACGGGTAATCTATTTATGACTTGAACCTGGTTAACCTAAACTCTAACCCTAAAATTACATATCGTGTTCATGTTGTGTTAGTGGGTTAAATTGCCGGCCCTACTTGTGGTATGCAAAAATAACATATAGGTCCCTCCATCAAACTTTATCTAATTTTGTATAAAAATTGTCAAATACCACTTCAACAGTAATCAAAACACAAAGGGTGGAACTAGACATTTAAGAGTGGGTGACAAAATTTTTAAAAAGTCAAAATTTAGTTTTTGGGAGGACATTTCATTAAAAAAAAAAAGAGTAAATTTTAATAGTACTTTTAAAATTTTTGGGGTACCAAAGGCTTACCACGTATAGAAATATATAAAGAAAACAAGAAAATAAGCAAGGGTGAGGTGTCCAACCTTTTTAGCTTTATAAAATATGAAAAAAAGTCATTTGACAAAAATACTCTTCATCCATGAGAAACCTTTAAAAGTAAGAGCACCATCTTAAAGCATCGGAGAAGAAAAGAGAAGGTTGGCGAGTAAACAGTATGATCCAAAGTCAATTATTAATTAAGATTTTCATTAATTTTAAAATTACTAATAAATTGATATAACATGGTATAAACTTTATGGTTAAATCACTTTGAGTTTAATAAACCAACAAGATGGAAATTCAGTTTAACTATCAAGTTTGTTAGTTGGCCTTCCCTTATCAATTTCTTTCTTTAAAGGCTTCATCTATCTTCCTAACAAAGAAGGTGACGTAACTTTCTCCTCCTCCTCTTCTTCTTCTTCTTTTTTATATTTTATTTATTTATTTATTTTTAATTTTTATATATAAGATATTTTAGAGTAAGAAAATAATAAAATATTTTGGGTTGAACCTATTTTCATAAAATTTTCATTGTATACACAACCTAATATATGTGGAAAATGCTAATTAACAAAATTACCTTTCATTTAGGCTTTGTTTGTCCTTATGGGACTCAGTTAAGACACCTCTAAGACTCGGTTAATTGTAAAAGCATGCGAAATAGTTCCCAAATTGGATAGAACAGCGTGTAAGAACAATCTTTATCTCGTTTATCTAGGATCCTTTCATTTAGGCTATTGGTGAGTCTCAGTGGCGCGGGGTCCTTGCAGGATTCGGTTAAGACCTAAGACTTGGTTGGCACATTTTTGTAATTTATAGTTGATTATGATTTAATGAAAAAATATATATATATATATATGTAATTGTGATTTTCTGTATGCACCAAACACAATAAAATATTTTTCAGGAAAATATTTTATGTTAAAAATATTTTTCGATTGAAAGTATTTTACATCAAAACAAATGGAGCATTACTATCAACATTGTTAAAAAATTGAATTGACTAAGATGAATCTTAAGTATTTCAAACTCCACATGCTCTCCTAATAGACACCTTTTAGGTGCAATTCTTTGGCTGGACATCCTTCAAACTCCATCGCCAATTGGTTACAAAATTAACACCAAAATAACAGAAAGAGAGGGGGTGATGGATTTTTTAAAATAATTTTAATTTTTTTCTAATTGAATTGGGCAAAAGTTACCAAGAATGGTATTTTTCACTCTTAATCCGCAAGGAATAAATAGTGAAAGACCTAACAAAAGGTATACTCCCCAACAGTAGACCCAATGCAAAAAATTACAATGCAAAAAAAACAACAATAAAATAGGAAATGGATCAAAAAAATACCCGGTCCTCTTAGAAAGGGGTGATGGATCTTATGTAGCGTTTGAATGGGGTAGTTTTTTAGAATTTTAGGGATCCTAAAAAATTCCTGTCTAAGAGGTAAGACTCCACATTACCTTAGCTTTGAGAAAGTTTTTATTTTTCTTTTAAAGGAACAAAAAAAAAAAAAAAGGCCCATATTTACCATTAAGAAGTTGCAGTAAACATGAATTCTTACTCTCTTAATCCTCAAACCCTAACAAAATAATAATAATAATAATAACTATTTGATTTTTGTTACACACTTTTTGAGTAATGTTAGTATCTGAATAATGTACGTATCTTTTCACACCTATTAAGTAGCTTTTAAAACCACAATTCCTAAAACCTTCAATAATTTTTTTTTTGGACATGTTCACATAAGAAGGAGAAATAGATTCGAACTAGTAACTTTCGCTTCATTAGGAGTAGTTTTAGTTGATTGAGCTACCTTTTAGGGATTAAACCCTCAATAATTTAATTGGGTGTGATGTAGTGTTATGCTTAAGTGTCATAGTTTTCGTTAAAACCCTCAAGCTACATTTTCCAAAAATTTTGATTACCAAAGATTTCTTCCTATGATATGAGCAAGAAACCCCCAAAATAAAGAAACCTTCCAAGAAAATTCACAAATAGATACCCTAAACTGCTACCCAAGTCAACATCAACCGTGTGAATTTCCTTTTTGGATTTTTCGGGAAGTGAGTGTTTATATATATGTACTATTTATCTAATCATCTATGAAAGGTAAAAGGGACATTATTCTGGGGGAGCATATTGCTCCACCAGTTGTTTGATTATTCTAATGAAACAAGACCTTTTATCACAACAACAACAAAAATGAAAAAAAAAAAAATGAAAAAGAAGAAGAAGAAGAAGAAAGATTTGCCTTGATTAAGAGCACCATCTTAAAGCATTGGAGAAAAGAGAAGGTTGGCGAGTAAAGAGTATGATCCAAAGTCAATTATTAATCAATATGTTCATTAATTTTAAAATTGCTAATAAAAGAAGAAGAAGAAAGATTTGCATTGATTAAGAGCACCATCTTAAAGCATTGGAGAAAAGAGAAAGTTGGCGAGTAAAGAGTATGATCCAAAGTCAATTATTAATTAATATGTTCATTAATTTTAAAATTGCTAATAAATTGATATAATATTGTGGTATAAACTTTATGGTTAAATCACTTTGAGTTTAATAAACCAACAAGATGGAAATTCAGTTTAACTATCAAGTTTGTTAGTTGGCCTTCCCTCATCAATTTCTTTAAAGGCTTCATCTCTCTTCCTAACAAAGAAGGTGACCTAACTTTCTCTTTTCTTCTTCTTTTTATTTATTTATTTATTTTATTTTTTTATATACATAAAATATTTTAGAGTAAGAAAATAATAAAATATTTTGGGTTGAAGCTATTTTCATATTTTTTTCATTGTATACACAACCTAATAAATGTGGAAAATGCTAATTAACAAACTTACCTTTCATTTAGGCCTGTTTGTCCTTTCAATTAGGATACCTCTTGGTTAATTGTAGAAGCATGCAGAATAATTTCCAAATTGGATAGAACAACGTGTAAGAACAATCTTTATCTCGTTTGTCTAAGATATTTTCATATAGACTTCAGGCAGAGACGGAGGAGGGGGGGGACCGGCTGGGGCCATGGTCCCCCCCCAATCCAGGAAAAAAATAAAAATATGCTGTAAATACTTTTTCGTTCTTTTATTTTTCTTTCAATTAATACTTTTGTTTACCTTAAAAAGGGCAAGCAGGAAGGGAACAAATTTAAGGGAATTTTTTTTTATTAAAAATATTATTTTTTTCATCTCTTGGAATGCAAAATCATTAATTAAATTTTATATTGAAGTTTTTTTTAACTCGCATGCATACGGGAAACCAATATTTATATAAAGAGAAAGAGCGTATTAATTGACATTGGCTAATTTTTTGGGAGAGATAACATTATGATTTTGTTTTTTATCTCTTTTGTGTGTTTCTTTATTCTAAATGGTTGTATATGATCCTCAAAAGGTATTTCAATCCAGAATCACGTCTTATAAATTGAAAATCACTATTAAGCCTTTTTCTACCATATGCCTTAAGTTACTACCTAATTTGCCTAAGTCCCCAATCTCTACTATCATACTCATCCAAAGACAGAATGAGGGGGGCGACCGGGGTCACGGGGTGGGCCATGGTCCCCCAATATAAGGAAAAAAAAATGTAAAGTTTTGTTTTAATTTAAGTCATCATTTAGCCCCCCTCCGAAAAAAATAAAAATAAAAATAAAAATTGGCCATATTTTTAGAGTTTTTGGCCATGTCCAATAAAATTTTTTGGCCCTATTCTTAATTTTTTTGGGTTGTACCCATTAAGTTTTTTTTTTTTTTTTTTGGACCCTTACTTTCAAATGTCCACTTTTTTGGCAATTACTTTCAAATGCTCACTCTTTTTTGGCCCTTAGGTAGTATTTAGTTCATAAAAAGCAACAAAAATATTTTTTTTTAATAAAAAAATTTTAAAGAACCGTTAAAAAAAATTTTGGCCGGTCCCCTCCCAAAAAATTTCCTGGCTCCGTCCCTGACTTCAGGTGAGTCGTAATGAGGTCTTTGTAGTAAACATGTACTTTGTGCGCACCCTTAATACTCTCACTTTCTTAGTCCTCAAAAAAAAAAAAAATGTTACTATTTTATTTTTGTTACACTTTTTGAGTAAAATTACACATATTCCCACTTTTTTCACATACATATTTTCACATCATTTTTTTTAAAATTTTATATACATGTTCACATAAGGGAACATAAAATATGAATTCGAATTAGTAATATCCGTTTTACAAGATATATTCATAACCGATTAAACTATTCATTAAAAACATTTTAACACTTAATTGAGTATCTTTTAAAACCATAATTTTTAAATTTTTAAATAATATTATTGGATATGACGTAGTCTGATACGTAAGTGTCATAACTTTCTTTAAAATCCTCAATGTCAAGTGCGTGAAGGCACATTTTCCAAAAATTTTGATTACCAAAGATTTCTTTCAATGACAGGAGCAAGATACCCCCAAAATAAAGAAACCTTCCAAGAAAATTCACAAATAGATACCCTAGAAAGCTACCCAAGTCAACATCAACCGCGTGAATTTCCTTTTTGGACTACTCGGGAAGTGAGTCCATGTATATCATATACTATTTATCTAATCATATATGAAAGGTAAATGGTCCATAGATTCCATACACCATACTTGTGGTGTATAATAATCACCGGCAAGGCAATTATAGTGCAATTATAGTGAACGTTATGCGGTGTTGCTGCCACAACTGGCATACCACTACACATCCCATCACACGTAGAGGAGGATGCAACTTCCATAATTTGTTAAAACATTTAGCAGATTTTATTAACTAATACATCAGCATCAATAAAGAGATAACATGCGTCATTTTTAATAAAAAAAATATAAATATATAAAACTAAAACTAAAACTAAAAAAAAAAGTAGCCCTTAAGTCTGCTCCCACCACTGGTGGTTCAAGAACCCTCATTATTACTGCCCTGGTACCATTGCTCTTTGGTGAGTTGGTTTTCCCCTTCTTTGCTCTTATTTTAGTGAATTTGTGTTATGGGTATAAGATTGCTTTTGTCTAGTCTAACACGTGATTTTTGCTCAATGTTATGTAGTGAAATCCATAAGTATCAGAAGAGTACTGAGCTCCTGAATAGAAAGCTTCCCTTCCAAAGGCTAGTTCATGAAATTACCCAGGACTTCAAGGTGATATTTTCCCTTTATTATGTAGATGGGTTTGGTTAAATCTTTTTTGTTCATGATTTGTTGTGTGGGACATTTTGATTGCAGATTAGTCTGCATTTCTAGAGCCATGCTGTCTTAGCTCTTTAGGAGGCGGCCGAGGCCTACCAGGTAGGTCTGTTTGAGGATACCAATGCCATCCATGCCAAGCGGGTTACTATCATGCCAAAGGATATAATTGACAAGGAGAATCTGCGCTGGAGGTGGCTCACAGCCCCATCCCTAGCCAAATGCAGGGGTTTACCCCTTTCTTATTTAGTTTTTTTTTTAGTTTATATATTTATATATATTTTTTTACTAAGAGTGACATGTGTATCATTTTATTGGCACTAATATGTCACTTAACAGAATTCGTTAAATGCTTTAACAAAATTTAACTTTAGGGACTAAATTGTTTGTTTGGTTTTTTTTTTTTTTGGCATACCCTAATGACCTTTAAATTCATTTTGATATCACATGAAGCGATTTGTAATTTATGTCAACCATAGACTATTTTGCATTTATCCCTAAAAAAAAAACAAAATGACCCCTTGGTTTTTATATATATATATATTAGTTTTTAATTTCTAATTTAAGAATTTATTTTAAAAATTTTGTGAAGGGTGTTTTTGTTATTGAGAATTGTTTTAGTAGTTTATGAGGAACATTAATGCAATTAATAGTTTGGGGGAAACATTAATAATGTGGTGGTAGTTTGAAACTTTAAATGAGATGTGCTATTTTCTAATATGAGTTTAACTTATATAAGGATAAGCCTTAAAACCCTATTTTTACAGGCTCTAATCAATAACTGACACGTAAGCAAAAAAATAACCTGCAACCAAATACACTAGATTAGGGTTCTCCTTAGGGTTTCTTTCTTTTCTCTCTAGTGCCTCCATAGAGAAAAGAAAGACATAGGGGTATGGCTGGGCACAGGTCGGTTTGGGGTGGGTTTGAACTTTTCAGCAACCCGACTTGAGCCCATCGGGTTTGGGAAATCCCTACCCTTTACCCGGATTGAAGCCACTAAACCCGCCAGGTTTCAAGTAGGACAGGGCGGGTTGCGTGGGCGGGTTGGACGGATATTTTTAATGGGCATCAGTTCAATCATTAATGCATCAAGAATTCAAATTTAAGTACTAGTTTTATGTAAAAGTAGCAACAAAATCAAACCACAAACTAGAAACCTAATTAGCAAAATGAACTAATCAGCAATGGTAGCTTGATGAAGGTCACTATGAGTCTATGAGAGCAGAGAGGGATAGAGAGAGAGAGCGAGTTACTTCACTTCCCAAAGAGAGAGAGAGATGAGAGAGAAACTTGGATTGGCGCGACGATGAGAGAGAGAGAGAAAGAAGCGGTATGGTTCAAGAAATCCTCCGCCAGAGGAGTGGCGAGAGTGAGAAAGGAGCAACGCCGGGAGAGGAGACGAGAGACATAGAGGGTGAGAGAGGTGTTGGGTCTGGAGAGTCACGACTGTGTGAAAAAATGAGATAGGAATAGAGGATACTAGGAAATCTAGAGTTTTAAGCATATGGGCAGGGCGGGGAGGTTACTCGCCTCTTTTAAAATACTGTACCCGCGGCCCTACCTGACTTGCAAAGGTTGGCTATTTTCCAACCCATATCCATAAAAATAAATAAATAAAAAAAAAAAACACTAAAAACTGGCAGGTTTGGGCGGATCGAGGCGGGCGAGTTTTTGTGCACCCCTATTTAGGGGTGGGAAGAACGGCTGATCAGGTTCTTCCCACCTCCTCATCCCCTCTTCTATCCCTCTTCCTCTCTTTATGTGGCTTCTCATCGGTGATTTTCGGCTTTTAGGGTGATAAAATCCCTAAAGAGTTAACTTTTCACCTCTAGGTTTTAGTTTGAAATCCAAAAATGAGTTTTGAGGTATTAAAAATGGTTTGTAAGGCATTAGAAATGAGTTTTGAAACGGGTTACGGCTAGACCCATTGTTGGGCTTGGCAACCAAAGGTGTTTTTGTTCTCTTTTGTCATTTTGATTTATTGTGTTTGTTCCTACTTTCATTTTTTGCATTTTTCTTAAAGTGATGACGTGTCACATGGTGATTAGATGCTGTAAAATGACTGATTTACACCAGGACCTGATAGTAAGGGCTCTAAATAATATATATATATATATGTGTGTGTATAAAATAAATTTTAAAAAAGAAATTAATAAAAAATGCAAAACTAATCTTCTTGTGGAAAGTGCTGGCAAAACAAGTTGGCATGTCGGGTTTGTGTCAACTCGGTTGACCACGCCAACCCAAATCCAACACATTTATATAAATGTATCGAACACCCAAACCCAAACACAACACATTTATATAAATGTATCGAACACCCAAACCCAAACACAACACATATTTTCTTAACGGGTAACATAACACAATATGTGTAAACCAATTAAATAAACATGTTGTTTCAGGTTGACATGACCCAACCTTTGAACACGTTTAATTTAGTTGTCAATAGGTTCCGACCCGACATAATAGTTAAGTCATTTTAATTTTAATAGCGTAACCAAAATGGCAAAATCCTAGCAATCAAGCAGCAATGTGGCAGTTTTTAATTGAAAAGGAATGATGGTTGGGAGAATTGATAGAAAGCCTCCAAAACAACAGAAGCTAATAATTCATGGGCCTTTTATTAGTGTTGATTGAGCTTTAGCTTGTACATATCAGCATATCTTAAAATAACTTGCATAAATTCAACAAACATATGGACAATCTATTCAGCTTAATTTTAAGTTTCGTGTCTAATTTCAATGGGCATCTATAGCATGCAATACAAAACAAATGAATGACAATTCAATTTTTATTTTTTTGGTTAAAAATTTAAGGTTTTTCTTTTAAGTAAAATAAACTGGTCAACCCGCGAACCTGATGGGTTGACCCAACATGACCCATTTATTAAACGGTAATCCGTTTATGACCCGAACACGATTAACCTAAACCCTAACCCTAAAATTACATATCATGTTCGTGTTGTGTTAACAAGTTAAATTGCCGGCCCTACTTGTGGTATGCAAAAATAATATATAGGTCCCTCCATCAAACTTTATCTAATTTTTTATAAAAATTGTCAAATGCACGTCAACATTAACAAAACACGCAGGGTGGAACTAGACATTTAAAAGTGGGTGAAAAATTTTTAAAAAGTCAAAATTTAGGGGTTTTTTGGGAGGACATTTCATTTTTTTTTTTTAAAAAAAAAAACATAAATTTTAAGAGTACTTTTAAAAATTGTGTGGGGGAACAAAAGGCCTACCACGTATAGAAATATATAAAGAAAACAAGAAAATAAGCAAGGGTGAGGTGTCCAATCTTTTTAGCTTTATAAAATATGAAAAAAGTTATTTGACAAAAATACCCTTCATCCATGAGAAACCTTCGAAAGTAGGGAAAATATTTGCATTGATTGAGAGCACCATCTTAAAGCGTTGGAGAAGAAAAGAGAAGGTTGGCGAGTAAAGAATATGATCCAAAGTCAATTATTTTAAAATTGCTAATAAATTGATATAATATGGTATAAACTCTATGGTTAAATCACTTTGAGTTTAATAAAGCAACAAGATGGAAATTCAGTTTAACTATCATGTTTGTTAGTTGGCCTTCCCTCATCAATTTCTTTCTTTAAAGGCTTCATCTATCTTCCTAACAAAGAAGGTTACCTAACTTTCTCTTTTCTTCTTCTTTTTATTTTTTATTTTTATTTTTATACATAAGATATTTTAGAGTAAGAAAATAATAAAATATTTTGGGTTGAAGCTATTTTCATAAAATTTTCATTGTATACACAACCTAATATATGTGGAAAATGCTAATTAACAAAATTACCTTTCATTTAGGCTTCGGGTGAGTCCCACTGGGGCCCTTGCAGGACTCGGTTAGGACATCTCTAAGACTTGGTCGGCACATTTTTCATAATTTAAAGTTTATTATGATTAAATGAAAAAATGTATATAAAAAATTGTGATTTTCCGTACATGCCAAACACAATAAAATGTTTATGGAAAGTATTTTACATCGAAACAAATGGAGCATTAGTATCAACATTGTTAAAAAATTGAATTGACTAAGATGAATCTTAAGTATTTCGAACTCCACATGCTGTCCTAATAGACACCTTTTAGGTGCAATTCTTTGGCTGGACATCCTTCAAACTCCATCCCCAATTGGTTACAAAATTAACACCAAACTAAGAGAACGAGAAGGGGTGACGGATTGTTTATTTTTATTTATTTATTTATTTTCTAATTGAATGGGCCAAAAGTTATCAGGAATGATATTTTTCACTCTTAATCCGCAAGGAATAGACGGTCAAAGACCTAACAAAAGGTATGCTCCCCAACAGTAGACCCAATGTGAAAAATTACGGCTTTGTTTGCGAGTGGAACGGGGCTGGGAACCGCATTGTAGCTATACTATAGCTATAGTGCGGTTTGGAACTGTAGCTGCAATGTACCCGGTTGACACCAAATTTTGTTCCAAAAAGTGAGGGTATTTTTGAAACAAAATGATAGCATTTTTTGAACAAAATTTGGTGTCAACCTTAGTATAGCAGCCTCATTTTGTTCCAAAAATGCCCTCACTTCACTCACTCATATTTGAGGGCATTTTTGGAACAAAATTAGGTTGCTATACCAAGGTTGACACAAAATTTTGTTCCAAAATGCCCTCACTTCACTCCACATATGTAAGGGCATTGTTGGAATAAAATTTGGTGTCAGCTGGGTACACTGCAGCTACAGTTCCAAACCGCACTGTAGCTACAATGTAACTACAGTGCGGTTCTCAGCCCCGTTCCACCCACAAACAGAGCCTATAGTGCAGAAAAAACAACAATAAAAATGGATAAAAAAAAAATACCCGGTCCACTTAGAAAGGGGTGATGGATCTTATTGATATACAAATTTTATTGTACTCGCCAATTGCACGAGTCGATTGTAGTAATGTGGCAAGTGCAGGTCGAACCCACACGTAATTGTGTTTTAAACTAACTTTAAACGCAAACTAATAAAATCTTAACCTAGTTCGATTTCAAACACGTGGCGTGCATAAAATAAAACTAAGCTAAAAAGCAATAAAATAAAGAAATAAAATAACTACATCTCTAATCCACCTCACAATGAATTAATCTAAAATATAAACATGCTTAGCTCATATGTATTAACATTTATGCTACAAGGCATATTTTGAGCGTTAACGCATTGTTCATATTTCTCTATCGATAAGCACATATGTATATCCTATTGTTGCTACACAATCTTGTCGATCTACCAGGCAAACAACTGTTACAGAGGTCACAACGGATAATGGTCCGAAGACGAATATCCGATGTATCTCCATTAAGCGATAGTCGACGTTTGGCGATTGGCAAACAACAATCAATACACTTTTGTTACTAAAATGCATTGAAACGAATAGACATAAATTAAATGACGAATAATATGAACTAAACACAATATATATATAAACAAATTAAAGTAAAGGGAATAAGAGACTAAATAAAAGTAAAATAAAACATTAATTAAATAAATGACAATTTATGAGGAATTTATGAAAAAACAGAGGGCTTTGGGCCCTAGAGGCACCTCCCAAACGTGCTTCACAAATGAATGCACGAGGTCTATTTATAAATTTGGCGGAGACAAGTGCGTTGACGCACTACTGCGTTCGAGCGCACGATTATTCGCGTTCAAATATAAGCTAGGCGTTGACATGGTTGTATTGCATTCGGCACTTGAGGCATCGTTAACGCACCAATCGCTAGGGCGGCCGCACTTTCTTGCCCTCGCTAGCCATGGTTTAATGCAATGTCCTGCACAACACAAAATACTAAAACACTAAAAATGATTAAATATTAACAATGCTAAAAGCCTAACGAATATAAATTAAGGGGTCCAAATAAGCACTTTTTGACACCGATCACTTATGTGGTGTTTGAATGGAGTAGTGTTTTTTTAGAATTTTATGGATCCTAAAAAATTCCTGTCTAAGAGGTAAGACTTCACATTACCTTAGCTTTGAGAAAGTTTTTATTTTTCTTTTAAAGGAAAAAAAAAAAAGGGCCCATATTTACTATTAAGAAGTTGCAGTAAACATGTATTCTCACTCTCTTAATCCTCAAACTCATCAATTTCTTTCTTTAAAGGCTTCATCTATCTTCCTAACAAAGAAGGTGACCTAACTTTCCCTTTTCTTCTTCTTTTTATTTATTTTTTTCTTTTTTATATACATAAGATATTTTAGAGTAAGAAAATAATAAAATATTTTGGGTTGAAGCTATTTTTATAAATTTTTCATTGTATACACAGCCTAATAAATGTGGAAAATGCTAATTAATAAACTTACCTTTCATCTAGGCTCCGTTTGTCCTTTCTGTTAGGACACCTCTAAGACTCGGTTAATTGTAAAAGCATGTGGAATGGTTCCCAAATTGGATAGAACAACATGTAAGAACAATCTTTATCTCGTTTGTCGCAGTGGAGTCCTTACGATAAACATGTACCTTGTGTGCACCCTTAATATTCTCACCTTCTAATCCTCAAGCCTTACCACAAAAAAAAAAAAAAAAGGTTACTATTTGCTTTTTGTTACACACTTTCTGAGTAAAATTGTTGATTTTGTAGTAAAATTACACATATTCTCACTTTTTTCATGTACATATTTTTAAATTTATTTTTATTTTTTATTTTTTACATGTCCACACAAAGGAATGAAAATAGAGATTCAAATTATTAATTTTCACTTTATAAGATATAATCTATAATCGATTAAACTATATCTTAAAAACATTTTTACACTTACTAAATAACTTTTAAAATCACAATTTTTAAAACTCTTAATAATTTTATTGGGTATGACGTACTCTTACGCTGAAGTTTCATAACTTTCGTTAAAATCCACACTATCAAGTGTGTGAAGGCACATTCTCCAAAAATTTTGATTACCAAAGATTTCTTCCTTCGATATGAGCAAGAAACTCCCAAAATAAAGAAACCTCCAAAGAAAATTCACAGATAGATACCCTAGACAGCTACCCAAGTCAACATCAACCGTGTGAACTTCCTTTTTGGATTTTTCGGGAAGTGAGTCCGTGCATATCATATACTATTTATCTAATCATCTATGAAAGGTAAATGGTCCATAGACTCCATAGTCCATACACCATACTTGTGGTGTATAATAATCACGGGCATTCGGCAAGACAATTATAGTATATATATATATATATATATATATATATAGATTCAGGCATGTGCCCCGATGTACCCTTTCCGATGCAAAACATACCCCCCTATTGTAAATTAAGTTACCCACCAACCAAACCTTCTTTGCCTTTTTCTTGTCCCACCAAAACAAACTTTAATGCAAATCGTAGCTCTCAAGTCAAAGATTGCACTTGCACACCATCATCATCATCAGCCGTTCATGACTACCCTCCATGTGCCTGCCGACCAACAACAACAAAACAAAAGAAAAAATACAAATCAACCCTTTTTTTATTTTCTTATTTTTTACGTTGTCAGAATATATTTTAATATTTTGATGTGACATAAAAATAAAATTATCCGTAATTATTTGCTAAAGAACAATATCAATGAGACGGGACGGAGAGGTGAACGTTATGCGGTGTTGCCGCCACAACTGGCCCGCCACTACACATCCCATCACACGCAGAGGAGGATGCAACTTCCATAATCTTCCTTCTGGAAACACCGACAATTTCCCTTCTAGAGACTATTTTTTTCCTTTGGACCCAAGGAAAGAAGAAGAATCATTCATTCATTCCCTCATTTGCCTTCCCATTTTTCTATATATTATTCTTACTCGACTTGGTCCATCCCAAAATGTGAGAATGATTTTTGATTCAAAAAAAAAATGAATAATTTGGAAATAAATTATCACAATTAATAATTTAAGAGATAAATTACAAACTGAATTTTTCCGAGGAAAAAAAAAAAAACTGTATATTATTGTGAATCGTACATATATCTTTTGTCACTATCATAAAACCCCAAGGCCAGTCTACGAGAGGAAAATGGCGAAAAAGGACAAAGGAATCCGAGGGGAGAGAGGAATGGGGCCCGGGCTGGACCATTGGCCGCACTGTTACCTCACGTTATCATATAACAGTTTCGAGTAGCGTTTTATTCGCTTCCTAAAAGCTTAAAAAAAACGTACACGTGAAGAATTTATCCAACGTCGTTTGGGCCTACATATGTACACAAACACACCCAAAACGACAAAAAAAAAAAATCTACAATATACTTTACTACTACTTTTTTTTTTTTTGCACCGTCTAATTACACTTGAAGAAAAGTATCTGCCTTTTTTTACTCACACAGAAGTAAATGTCGTTTCACCTTTATAATTGTCGGAGACTTGTGCGTTTTATGGGCACTTTACAGTACGCCTCCTCTTCAAAACTGTATCCATTGCTTGTTCTTCCCTCACCCTTTTTATCACCTGCCAAAATCAATTCAATGGGGGTTCCATAGAGTTAGCTCAACCACACTTCCATAACCACATTCAACACAAATGAGTAACCCTAATGGTTGAAACGGTCACATCAATATTATCAAATAATAGTTTGGAAGGCGTTGAAACAGTCACGTCAACATTATCAAATAACAGTTTGAAGGCGTTGAGACGGTCACGTCAACATTATCAAATAAAAACCCTTTAAGCAATTGAAAAAATATTCACTAAATTTTTGCAGATTCCCTAATTTTAATAAATTATAATTTAAGAGAATGTCCTAATTACGGCATGGACAGGTTAGAGAAAAGAATAAATAAAGAATAAGAATAATATATATATAATTAATTATATATTAGTAGGAGTCTAATAAAGAAAAAGAACAGCCAATAAAAAAGGCGGGTTGACTGGGACTTCCGAGTAACAAAATCCCAACATTCCAGGGTTAAGATAAAACTAACTACACTCGCTACGACTCGCATGTCGAACCGGACCGGGCCGAGTCAACTCAGAACTCGGCCGAAATCCAAAAGGATAAACCGAAAAGCGAAATTAAAACTACTAACCAGTGCAGTGCAGTAAGTCTGTAAGATGAGATCGGCACTTGACTTACCGGCCAGAAGCAAAATTTCAATCCCGAAAAATGACCGAATCGGCGATACCCATCAAGGGTCTCAAGCAATCCGGGGTGAACTTCCTCGCGAACAGGTAAGACTCGGAAAAATTCGATTGCCGCAGACGATAAATCACTTCGCGCGAAATCTCGGGGGGCCGATACGTGTAGGGATGACCATTGACCGTACCGGTCCAATTGACCCTTGTCAGGGTGTAGTGGGTGCACCCATTGGGGTCCGCCATTGACAACAGAGTCGGAAAATAGTGCTCCTCCGGGAAGCAATTGTCGTCCTGGTTACACGGAAGCTTGAATTTTCGCCAGAGAGTCCTGTCCTTGATCACAGTAAGCGCGTGGCGGCGCGTGAGAACGAAAAACTGAGATCCGACTCGGAATTTCTCGAAGGGGATCTCGGGCATCATTGCGAACCTGCCCCTCGCGGTGTAGCGCTTCCAGAGAGTTCGCTCCTTGGAGAGGATCTCGATGAAGCTCTTGAACCTGACCCGGACGCCGAACTGGTTGAGGTCGGTGTCGGTCCGATCGAAGGACGGGGACGAGACAAGGGACTTGTAGACATATCGAAAGGAGTGGAGGGGGATGCAGTACTGGGAGAGAACGGCGAAGAAGGCGTTGGCAGGGTCATCGATGAGAGCAGTGGCGAGGAGGCGGCGCGTAGCAGAGATGAGCGTGGGAGAGGCACGGTAGGTGCGCTTGGCGGGGATAAACCGGCCCTCGAAAACGCCCTTGGGACGCGTGACGTTGGCGGCCGGATCCGCGTGGACGTAGACGTTGTAGAGGCCCGAGTGGCCGTGGAAGAAGCGGTGCCAAAGGGGAGCAAAATGGAGGTCTGAGTTGGTGAGGAAGAGAAAGGCAATTTTAAGCTTTGGGTTGGCGTCGGAGAGGTGGGAGAATGTGGAGGGGTTGGAGAGAGAGACGGCGCGGTCGAAGAGCGCCATATCATGGAGCTCGTCCGGGAGCGGTATAGGGATGGAAGGGTGGCGCGGAGGGAGAAATCTCGGCGCCAGAAGGAAGAGGACTGGGAGGGAGAGGAGGAGGGAGAAAGAGAGGACGAATGGGGTTGAGAACATCGAGAGCGTGAGCGGCACGCTCAGGATGCTTCTCAGGGGTGCGAGTGTGAGGGGGAAGGGAGGGCTGTGGGGATTGGGGTCTGGAATTGTGAATGAACGTGGGAATGCCGGGAGGGGGAATTAGGGTTTGATCGGAAGAGAAGTAGGTTGGGTTTTGTATTCTCTCTGTGTGAGAATATCATACAGACATGAGAGAGAGAGTGAGAGAGAGAGCTGGTGGATGGAATGGTGCGAGAGTAGTTGAGACGGAAATGAGATGAGTGGGTACCGTGTAGAGGGGCGTAAACTTGGCGTTATGTTTGACGGCGTGAGTTGGGAATAGACTAACGGAGTTGGATCTTGGATTTTTTTTGTTTTAAAAAAAATCTTTGATGTTAATTTATGGGCTTTAATAAATTAATATGGATTGGTTGGTGCGTTGTCAATAAATCAGTAATAAAATAATGAAATGGGAGATCGATCAGTTTGAATCATCTCTCTCCCTTTTGTACGGACATGTAAAAAAAAAAAAAGAAATGTGATATGCAGTGCAAGGAGATAGATGGAAGATTGTCTTTGAATGGTTGCTTAATCAGCTATAAATTATGCTTTATGAAACGAATGTTACTAGTTCAAATTTTTCTTCTTCCTTTTCTTCCACGTAGACATATCAAAAAAAGATAGATGAAAAATTTTGATTTTCCGGGATCATCAATTTGTCATCGTATTTCTTCAATTTTTGATCTGATCCGTTTCTTTTATATGCAGAAAATTAATGGGTGTGATGTCTCAGTTATGAAAGAATCTTTTTCTTTTTTAGTTATGAGAATCTTATTTGGTGGATCTACCCGATTTTAGGGGTTGAATAAAAAAACAAAAGGAGTGGTGAGGATTGGAATCCAATGGATGAGGAGGCATAAAGTGTTGGTGGAGACATCAGACATGCTTATTTGTTAAGGAAATAGGAAAAGCCCAAAAGGGTGAGATTGAAGCCAACTGCCAAGTATGAGAATAGATAGCCCATGAGAGGAGAGTGATGCATATTTTGGATGATGGTCCATACTGATAACCTCATTTTGCTTTCCAATCTGATAAAACAGAAGATAAACAATATTCAATATGCATAAAATATTTGAACCCTAACTTTATCTTATCTAAAAACAAATGAACCTATAATATATTTCTTCGTATGGTGACCACCCAAGTAGAGTACTTAAAGTCAAAGTGTCAAATCGGCGGAGTTGTGCATTGTAACACCCTACTCAAACATGTGGGAAATATTTTATAAATCACTGATTTTTTTTTTTCTTTTGACATGTCCATACAAGAGGGGGAGAATGATTTGAACTAGTAACCTCCGCTTTATTAAACGTGATTCTAGCCGATTGACTTATTTCTTGAGGACACAAATCACTGATTTTAGCCCGTAAAAACAATATGATATTTTTTAAATGTATAATTTCTTAAAAATGATTGATCAGTGACAATCTAAATGCATTTGAAACTTGACATTTTTAGTAGAAGTATTTGCGAAGGTGTTTATTTTATTTTTATTTTTTAAAAAAGGCTAAGATAAATACTAGATTCTTATTTAGTCACTTTTTTTGATATTAGCCCATAGAGAGAGAACGAGAGACTTGGAAAGCTCTCACCTTTGAGGTATGAAGCTTAGCCTAGCCCTAAATTTTGTGTATTCCTTGTGTTTAAACTGTTTTTTATGTGTTAAATTGCATGCTAGTAGTCTTACCTTTGGTAATGGTTTAAAAATGAGTCTTTTAAGTAGATAAGCTTAACTCTTGCATGCAAGGTATGAACTTTGGTATAGTTCTTTTTGGATCATTAGTGATTACTATTGCCTCTTGTTTGGTTCTTTTGAATCGGATCCAGTATTTATCTTTATATCTACACTGCTTTTTATCATTTGGGCTATGTTGTTGGGGCGCCCTCCCCTTTTATTTTGGGTTTATTGTTGGGGAACCCACCTCATTTTCATTTATAGGATCTCTCATTTCTTCTTCCTTTCGGATCAGAAGTGGGAAAGATCCTTTCCTGTAACTCCTTTCCTTATTCATTTAAAAAAAAAAAAGAAAAGAAAAAAGGTATGAACTTTAAAGACTAGCTTTCCTTTCAACCTTAGAGCAATGTTAAACATGCATACCTTTCAACCCCTTAGACCATTTTCTTGGTTGTTTAAGGGAGATGTGACCATGGGAAGAAAGTTAGGACCTAAGACTATCTTTCCCTTCAACCTTAAGGCAGTGTTAAATATACATACCTTTCAACACCTTGGACCATTTTCTTGGTTGTTCTAGGGAGATATGACTATGGGAAGAAAGTTAGGTTCTTGTGATGTTGATTGTTTTAAACGTTCTATGCATAATGTTTGGTACCTTTTTGGAATGTTGTCTCTAGGAGTCATGGATAAGAAATAGGTTGGGTTTTGGTAGGATGAAATGGGAAAAAACACACATTATGGGGCATAACCATCTCAAGGAACAATCAAACGTTCAGCTGATAAACACTGCCACATCTGATATGGGAGAGAGGAGAGATGAGTATGTATTCCCTTACAGTAAGAATAAGCATACTTTCTTCATTCTTGATCATAACTTCCTTAAACAGAGTCTAAAAATAAAAAATAAAAAATTCCAGCGGAAATCTCACTAAGAACTGGAATACTGTAAATCCAATAAAAATACTACGGATTTTTTTTTCATGGGTATCATCACAAGAACAGTGGAATCTTCAAGAAGCGAAAAAGGGAGGAAGAAATCTAAGAATGACAAATAATATATGAAACCCAACTGCTCTAAACATGGTATGTTTGGAAATAAATACCGCATGATTACATAATTGATAACAATACACCTGAATGATTACAACACTGAATATCAAACCCCCTAATTATCTTATTCCCCCTCTCACAATCCAAAACCCCAATCTCCTTTACAATCCACCTCAGAGTTTTAATGACAAGAACCAAAAGCTTGGCCGTTGCAAGCCCTATCCACATGGCAACATATGTACAGCTTGAAACGGCAGCGCGCCTAAATCAAGAGTAGGCTGAGTAGGATATCTTTCGTGGGATTTTGGAGGCTACAGATCAATGGCCTGCGGCTGTGGGACAGATTTTGTGGAGTTTGAGTCCCCTCTTCCATTAAGCTTTGATTTATCCTTGATGGCCTTCTGATTGCTGGGTGTCCCTTTCACAGCAGTTCTATTAGGATGCCTCACTGATTGAACCCCAACACCTCCCCCTAAACTCATACCACCAAATTGAGAGGAAAAGATAAAACCAAATAAATGAACTGCAGAAAAAAGTGCAGGAAGAAAGAAAGCATGGCCACAATTTGGGTTGTTGTTTCGGGTTTGGGTCGGGTTGACCGACCCACCAGCCTGTAAATGAATAACCCTGACACAGCCTATTTAGTTAAACATGCCCTCTGTTATGAGTCTATGTGGAGATGATAGCATGTAGGCAGAGTAGTAGTAGTTTTTTAATTTCTTTTATTAGTTTGTTAGTAATAAGAGTCCGTTTGATGAGAATTACTGAGGTGGTAGCTTATCAACTTATGTTACAGCTTTATTGTTTTTCAAATTCATAGGAGTTATCTCTTAGAGTCAGAGTTATCTCTTAAAGTCATTATAGGAGTTGATTACCAGTAATAGAACTCAACTCCAAGTAGGTTTATTTTCTCTATTTAAAGAGAACAACGTTTAATAAAAAGGCATGCAAATTTAATCCCTAAACCTTGTGTTTAAAAAAGGTTTAGGTTCCCTTAGAACCTAAATTCTAGCAAAATTGGTAGAACAAAAAAGCCAGATTTGGCTTCTCTTTCGATTGATAGACGCATTACTCGATCTGTTACGTATTCACATAACACCCTCAACCTGACACGACTCATTTAAATAAACATGTGACATGACATGACCCGTTTGATAAACATATCGTGTTGCAATGCCCCAACCCAACCAGCACAACCTATTTAATAAATAGGTTGTGTTGGGTTGAACCAAACACAACTCGTTATTTGAAAACTAACTCAAATAAATGAATAACCCATTTGACCCACCAACCTATTAGGGTTTTGTTTTTAATATTGTAAAAGAAAATATATATATATATATATATATACATATATAAAATTATATGGGTCATACAGGTCATTCATGGGTTAAATGGGTTGACCCAAGATGACCCAAATCTAATTATACAATCATATCTTACTTGCTAATTTTATGTTGAGTTCATATTTGATTTGCGTGTTGTGTAAAAATTTGTCAGTCCTAGCCCCATTCCTGACAAGGCTACAAGTTTTTCAAAGGAGGTAAGAAGCACCAGGATTTATGAGGAGAATGGCTACATGCACGTGAATGGGAAGAGAGATATAGAGAGAGGGAACTCACCACTGTTAGGTAGAGACAATCGCTTCTTTGCCTGTTTATCTGGTTGTGTGGATCTCTCTTTTGGATTGCTGTGGGACCTCAGACCAATTCCAGGCCTCGAGCTAGCTTCATCAACTGGATCATCCTTGGGTTTGGGTTTGGCAAGCAGCGAATTGGATACCTCTTGCATCCCTGCTGAGTTACTGGGTGAAGAACCACAGCCATCAGAATGAGAGGGCCCCATTTTCTGACTTGAAAGGTTCGACTGAAGATTTGATGCAATTGGTTTCTTGCCCGCAGATTTTAAGTGGGATTTGGTTCCATTCTTGCCCTCACTAGATCCATTTTCACTTACCATCACTCCATCTCTGAGATTGATGTCAAGAAGGCGGTTCTCCCAAGGACGGACAGCCATCCATCTTTCCAACCAGTTCCAACCCCAGCTGCTTTTATCTGGTTCAAACCCAGAGGGAGCAACCTGCAGCCTTGATCCAGCCTGCCACTGCAAGAATAGAAGAAATAGATCTTATATGGACGCCTGTAAGGTCAACTAATATCTCCAAAAGAAAGGATTATACAGTACACACACTGACGCACACAACACCGGAGGGGGATTTCTATGTGTGTATATCAAATGTCCCAGTCAAGCAAGCATTCCTAATTTATACATCAAGGAAGAAGGTATAATCTATAACAACTTGATCAATACATATGTCCTAAACCTTACGTTTTATTCTTAGAATTCTAATTCTTTAAACTAGAAAGGCAAATTCTATCCCTGAGGAGTGCCCAAGAAGTATTGGATATGTCCTCTCTAAAATAAAATAAAATAAAATCTACTTACAAATTGGAAATCAAATTTCTAAGATGAAATATCCAAGCAGTGCCTATTTCCAAGCACGAAAATAGTAATTGAATGTGCAGAGGTACAAGTATGGAAGGGCAGTGACACCTCTATTTGCCCTTTATTTTGCAAGGACCCGATAGCATTCAACCAATAAGATTTATCCATGCAGCAAGAATGAAATGTTATAAACGCCTGGTACAACAAATACACAGATGTGACAATCAACTTTGGGGTCTATGGCTAGGGATAACAAGTGTACTCCACAGTACAATATATGGACAAACTTGAAAACCTCAGACAAAGCTTCAAATATGGACTATGTAACTTGAAATTTTGGTTAAATTTGAACAATTAATAAAAAGCTAAGGTTCAGGAAAATGCCACAACTTCAGGAGACAAGGCATATTAAAAATCAGGGGAAAGGGGCTTCTTCCTTGGCTGGGGATGAGGAAGTTAGCAACATGGGGGATGATGGAATTTTTATGAAGCATAAAATCTTGACTTGGAACGTGAGGGGACTGAATGAGGGGAATAAGCGCATGAGAGTCAGAGTGCTGCTGAGTCAGTGGAAAGTGGATATTGTATGTCTTCAAGAGACCAAGTTGGAGATGATTACAACCGATTTGGTGCAGAGTTTGTGGAGATGTCCGTATGTGGAGTGGTGTTTTGTGCCTTTGATCGGGGCCTCGGGCGGGATTTTGCTCATGTGGGATAGAAGGGTTGTGAGCAAGGTGGATGTTTGTGTGGGTAATTTTGTGGCTGCTAGCTTATTCAAGAATGTGGATGACGGTTTGGAGTGGACGTTTGCAAGGGTGTATGGGCCTAACAGGGATATGCACAAAAGGTGGTTGTGGGAGGAATTGGCAGGGGTGATGAGCTTATGGGATGTTCCTTGGTGCATTGGGGGCGATTTCAATGTCACTCTCTTTCATAGTGAGAGGTTGGGAGATGCTAGAAGGAGTGCGGTGATCGCTTTTGATGAGTTCATTGCGGAGCAGGGCCTTATGGACCTTCCTTTGTCAGGGGGGGTGTCTACGTGGTCTAATAACAGGTCTTGGTCCCAGCTGGATCGGTTCTTGGTCTCTCCGGAGTGGGAATTGAGTTATCCAGGCTTGATGCAAAAGAAGCTGCTCCGTTTGTGTTCAGATCATGCGCCTATCCTGTTGAAGGGTAATTTGCAAAATAGGAAGAGCTCTTTTAAGTTTGAAAATATGTAGCTTAAAGACGGGGGGTTTGTGGATAAAGTCAGAAATTGGTGGGCTTCCTTCTCTTTTAGGGGGTCTGCGAGCTTTATTTTGGCTAAAAAGCTTAGAGCTCTTAAAGGGGAAATCAAGAGGTGGAATTTGGAGGTGTTTGGTAATGTGGGGGCTAGGAATAAGGCTTGGGCGGAGGAATTGGAAATTCTGGACAGATTTGAAGAAGAGAGAGGGCTTTCGGAGGAGGAGAAGGAGAGGTGGAGGGTGTTGTCTTCAGAGTTGGAAGCTTCCCTTTTACAAGAGGAGATTTGTTGGAGACAGAAATCTAGGATTAGGTAGCTAAAGGAGGGAGACAAGTGCACTAAATTTTTCCATTAGGTGACTAATGCCAATAGAAGGAACAATTCCATTGAGTCATTGATAGTGGATGGTACGCCTACTTCGGATTCAACCAACATTAGGGATCACATTGTCACTTTCTATGAGTCTTTGTTCTCGGAGCCTCTTAGTTGGAGACCGCAGTTAGATAATCTTGAGTTTGATTCATTGAATGTAGAAGAGGCATCTAGTTTGGAAGATCACTTTGAGGAAAGGGAGGTGAGGGAAGTCATCAAAGGCATGGATAGGGATAAGGCGCCTGGCCCGGATGGTTTTACCTTGGCTTTTTTCCAGGATTGTTGGGAGGTGGTTAAGGGGGACTTTATGGCGGTTTTTGAAGAATTCTATGCTCGAGGTAAATTTGTAAAAAGTATTAATTCTACTTTTATCTCTCTTATTCCGAAGACCCAAGGGGCTAAGGTGATCATGATTTTCACCTATTAGTCTTGTGGGTGGGGTGTACAAGATCATTGCCAAGGTTTTGGCCAATAGGATGAGGAGAGTCATGGATAGGATCATATCCAAACCCCAAAATGCCTTTGTCAAAGGGAGGCAGATTTTAGACTCGGTCCTTGTCGCAAATGAATGTTTGGATAGCAGGCTTAAGTCCGATATTCTAGGTGTATTGTGCAAATTGGATATGGAGAAGGCCTATGATCATGTTGATTGAACTTTCTTCTATATTTATTGAGGAGGTGTGGCTTTGGAGAGAAATGGTGTTCATGGATCAAGTAGTGCATCTCGTCTGTTCGCTTCTCTGTTTTGATTAATGGTGCTCCTTCCGGTTTCTTTGGGAGTTCTCAAGGGGGTGCGTCAAGGAGATCCACTCTCTCCTTTCCTATTTGTATTGGTTATGGAGGCGTTTAGTAGGATGCTCGGTGCTTTCACCTCTAGGGGGCTGATTATGGGCTTTTCTGTGGGCTCAAGTGAGCAAGCCGGTCAACGTCTCTCATCTCCTTTTTGTGGATGACACGTTGATTTTTTGCGGGGTGAATGCTAGTCAAATCCGTCACATTGGGGCCTTACTTGTATGTTTTGAAGTGGTTGTGGGGTTGAAGGTTAATTTGTCCAATTGGCCTTGTATCCAGTTGGCCCTTGGGGAATGTGGGGCGGTTAGCAAGGGGTTTGGGCTGCGGCTCCGGTGTTTTGCCGTTGAAGTATTTGGGTTTACCGTTGGGGGCCTCTTTCAAGCTTAAAACCATGTGGGCGTGTTTGGAGGATTTGATGTCGAGTAGGTTGGCACGTGGAAACGGGCATATCTCTCCAAGGGGGAAGGGTTACTTTGATCAAGAGCACATTATCGAATATGCCTACTTATATGTTATCTTTGTTCCCCATCCCGGCCTATGTAGCTAAGCGTATAAAGAAGATACAACGGGATTTTCTGTGGGGGGGGATGAATGATGATTTTAAGTTTCACCTTGTGGAGTGGGATAAAGTGTGTTCTCCCATTGACGAGGGTGGGTTAGGGATTCGGAATTTAAGGAGGTTTAATCAAGCTTTGTTGGGTAAGTGGTTGTGGCGTTTCGCTCAGGAGGAGGGAGCCTGGTGGAGATCGGTCTTGGTGGCCAAGTATGGGTCGGTTTAGGGAGGATGGCGCTCTGGCGATATCACTGGTTCTCACGGGGTGGGCCTATGGAAATATATTTGTATGGGGTGGCAAAATTTTAGGCGGCATATCAAGTTTGACCTAGGCGATGGCTCGAAAATCCGTTTTTGGGATGATGTCTGGTGTGGGGATAGAGCTCTTAAAGAGGCATTTCCAGGTTTTTTCACCATTGCCAATTTTAAGGAGGCTTCCATTGCGGATAGTGTGGAGCAATCTAATGGTACGCTCAATGGAATATTCAGTTTTCTCGGTTGACCCATGATTGGGAGGTGGAGTTGGCCTTGTTCTATAGGTGTCTCTATGCTTGTAAGATGAGAGGAGACGGGGAAGATAAGTTGTGGTGGTTGCCTTTGAGCAAAGGTATGTTCGAGGTCAAGTCTTTTTACAGAGCGCTATCACCCCGTGGGCCTCTTTCTTTCCCTTGGAAGAGTGTCTGGAGATCCCAGACGACTCCTAGAGTGGCATTTTTTGTTTGGACGGCGGTTCGAAGTAAGATCCTTACCTTGGACAATCTTGGGAGGAGGGGTATAGTAGTGGTGAACAGATGCTAGCTATGTGAAACGGAGGGGGAGTCGGTTGATCATCTCCTTCTACATTGTGAGGAAGCGAGTGCTTTGTGGAATGCTTTTTTGCCCGGTTCGGCCTTTGCTGGGTTATGCCTTGCTCCGTCAAAGAGTTATTTGCGAGTTGGTGCTCGGGTGGCCGTACAAGGAGTGCCGTTGTGTGGAAAATGGTCTCTCATTGTATTATGTGGTGTATTTGGAGGGAAAGAAACAATAGATGCTTTGAGGACGTGAGGTCTCGAGAGGAGCTCCTTCATTTCTTTATTTTTACTCTTTACTCTTGGTCTTTGGGCTGGTTTGCCCCGTGGTGTATTAGCTTTTCAGATTTTCTTTCTTATTTCTCTTCTTCCCCCTAGTCCCCTTTGTATACTCCCTGTGTACTAAGGGTTGCGCCCCTCTGCGCTTTTGATATATTCTATTCTATTGACTTATCAAAAAAAAAAAAAAAATTAATATTATAAGACTCTAATGTCATATTCCAGATCAAAATCCTAAGTTCACACCCAAAGTCTATAGAAGACATTATAGGCCAAGTCCAGATGTCCACGCCCTGACATGCAAGTTCATCTTGGCTTTTCATTTTGATGTTCATCTTTCTCACTATGGACCATGCTTCCAATATCTAGTTCCTTTTATGAAACTAATTAAACTTGAAGTAGAACTTGTGGCTTTGTAACCCAACAAAAGGTTATAATACTTTACCTGATGAGCCAATGCATATGCCATGGCTCTCTCCCGCTTAGCTGCAGCCTCCTGCCTCTTTAACAATTTGGCTTGAATTTGTTCTACCGATCCCACACTATCACACCATCCTTCCTGCATCACAGTGAGAAGTGGCACGTAATGCTCTAGATAAGCTAAACAAAATCAAAGCTTCTATTGGAAAATAAGTTTGGAAATTAAACATATACCATGTTTCAATAACAAGTAGTCAAATGATAGTGATGTAAAATAATGAATACAATGTCATTGTGATATAATATCTTTCAGATCATTATAGTATATATACTATAAAGTCAGTTACATGTCAAACCCTTTCCCAGCAGGGGTGTCATATTTGAAAATGTTATGCAGAAACAATTGGGATTTCTATGCAACTAGGTCCACAACGGAGTTGACTGACATATCAAGTGGGCCCCAAAAACATCACCGATGTGTAGGAATGATGTATGCAGCAGAAAGTATCGTGTCCATAGCCTCCATCCGTGAAGCTGAATGCCTCATTTTGCGGACCTAGAAAGATCATCTACTGAAGCCAGGAGAATCTTGATAAGCCAATCCAGATGCAAAGGAGAGTATAAAGTGGGAGGGAATGAAGTGAAAATGCACGAAAAGCAGTGAATGATGCCAGCATAATTTAGCTTCATCCACAATAAGAACTAAACCCAAAATAGCCACAGTGACAGTTTCTGTAGACTTCCCTACTTTGCTTGGTTTTTATGATTTTCTTGGCCTTTTTTTCTTTCTAGCTAGGTTTTTCTCTTGTATGTTTCCTCTATACCTGAAATGTGCCTCTTGCGCTTTTTAATGAAATTTTAATCACTTATAATCGAACTAGAATTGGCACTTAGAAGATACTACACTAGGATGAACTACATGTTGATAATTTTCTGGCCGTTGAAAATAGGCCTCCTTTTCTGTGAACTACTATCTCTTTTATAATATTTCTGAGGGCCGTTTAACTTTTCAACTTCCAAAAACCCATATTTATCTTTGTAACAGATCCATTTATCAGTTGAAGCAACTTCTATAAAGCCAAATGGCTCTCACGCATGCATGAACATTATGAATAAGCCACATGTGCTCCATGCAAACTATGAAGTTGATATTGCACATTTTATGAACTCTCAAATACCAAGCTATTACTTATCAATCAGTTATTTGGCCTCACCTGTCTAGGAAATAGGCTACCATGATTCTTCAGCTTATATGGTTTCATGGAACATATCTAGTCTTCATATGGGACCAGCATAAAGGTCATTCTCATGCAGCTTTCAAAAGAAAAGTCTACAAGAGGTATGCTCCTGAAAAGGTGCTCAACCTATTCTTTAAACCACATGGATGATAGGCGCCCACATGTTTAACTTAATTTCCTACAAGACGAAAATATCATTCCATCTTCTCAATGCATGAGCTTCAGTTCAGCTACGCTCCATGAGTAGAGTTAGATGCCCGATTAATGGAAGTGCAGCACTTATTCTTAACCCAAGTGAAGCATGACACTCGGTCTTTACATGGCATATACATCTTTGTACTTTTCATGAGCATGGCCATTAACTGATGTCTTTACATGGCTGTGTTGATGCCCTGTATTTTCTTGTCCAAGTATGAGGTTGATATTGAGACTTTGGTTAATCTTTTAATCAGTCAAGAAATATATTGAGGTCAAGCTTATCAGTTAATGTTGAGAGAAGTTTGTGTTTTTCCCTTTTTAATAAGTAAATATTCAGGTCCACATATCATAAACGCAAACAGTTTAACCCGAAGGCATAACTGAATTGTCCTGGCGAAGATGTGAACTTCACAACCTCTGTTACTGAGATGTAGATTTCATTATTAATTAAAATTCAAAATTAAGATTACATCTGAATGAAAGTATCTGGAGTTGCTTACTTCTATTTCTCGAACATGAGCTTCATTTACAAGTTGTTGCTGAAGTTTCTGTTGTTCTGTTTGACTTTCCAGTGCTATACGAACACGCCTAGCCCGGACACGAGCCTGAACTCTCACCAAAGCTTGCATACAGCGGAGAGTTATTGCAGCTTGTTTTCTCACAGCATGGCCCCTAACAAGAGCTTGAAGTCTTACCAATCCTTTCAAAGCTCGTAAAGCTCTCCTAGCCTGATACATATCAGAAAACATTTTCAGTTTGATCACAATAGTTAGGCTGAAAGTGCTTCTAAAAGATAATTAAAAAAATAATAATAATTTTAACAGGCTAAATGAAGGTCAATAATGTATGTTACTCCATGATAAATACAAACAGCATCATGAAAATAAACAAGATGTTAGAATATTAATTAAATAATTATATCAATAATTTCCTATTAGTTTAAGTTTTTGAAATAGGTGGTAATTTAACATAATATCATCAGAGCAAAGGTTTTGAATTCAAACATTGTTTTTACAATTCATCTTTTATTTCAATGAAATATTCTACGTGTTAGGCCTTACTTATTAACAGGAAGTATAAGTCCACATGTGAGGGAGAGCGTTAAGAATATTAATTAAAACTATTAAATCAATCATTTCCTATCAACTTAAACTTTTGAGATAAGTAATAGTTTAACACAAGATTCAGTATAAACATAACCTAAAGTTTCCTTTGGAACATCCTCAATCAATTTTAATTTTCTAGTAGGGGGTAAAATGTGAGTCCCCCTACTATTTCAAATAGAAAATGACGAAGCCATATTAATCTTGAAGGGGCAATGCCTTATGACAGATTACCCTATTATTGTTGCTTTTTCCAAAAAAATTAGACCTCTTGCATATATATATATATATATATATATAAAGAACAAGTATTAGATACTACCTCATCAATTCAACTTAGTAAGACAAGATTTATACATTGGCAGGGGACCCCGTAATTTAAGACAACTACACAAATGAAGTTCAACAAGACAATTGCAACAGAAGGATGCTTAGAAACAAGATCCTGGATCTAGAGTATATATGTATGGCAATACCAGAAATCCACGAAAAGCAGTTTGGATACGTGTTGCAGCCCATTCTTCTCTCACAATTTGCTGATTATAAGCTGCATTCTGTGCTTGAAGTGAATTGGAATTGGAGCCAGCAGTGTCAAGGTTTGATTGAATACTGGAATCTCCAACTGGTGGGGCAGTATCATGATTGAACTCATATTGAATTTTATCATCTATCTCAACAGAATGTTTTCTCCGGTGCCTAGACTTGCTAGCAGCTGTTCTCTGTCATTGGTAACGAACAAAAAATTAACATGTCAATAAGATTAACTATGAACTATTTTACTTCACTCTGTATGTTTTGTAGGTTTCCTAGTTGTTTATGCACCATTGAAATCACATGATATCAGAAAATAAACCATTTTAGAATACAACAGCAAAATTCCAACAATTTTTCTATACTAGCAAGCATGATATAGGCTAGCTCCGCAGACAAGGCCCTATTCTGCAATGACTGGCAAGTTAGTTTTAAAACCCTTTTTTTTCATTTGATTGGTAAGTCACACATGCAACTGGTGGTCTAAAACCCAAGACCTCACTTTTTACCTCATTCTTATGCAGGGTCTTGGTGCTATTGAGCTACAGCTCATTGGCAAATCATTGCCAATTATTTCATATATGCCATAAAAATGTCAAGGATATGTCCCTAACCACAAGATTTGGTGCTGACCAAGTAATACCAAATAAAATAAAGCTAAAAAATGTCAAGTACTTCAAGGTAACCACAGAATAGAAGATTTGCAGCAAGACACTTTTTTTTGTGATAAGTAATGTTGCATATATCAAAAGCGCAGAGGAATACAACCCTAATACACAGGGAATATACAAGAGAACACCTAGAAAGAAAGAGAAAAGAGAACAAGGAAATCAGAAAAGCTAATAATTAAGGGAGCTAAATAAGCAGTCGTCCGAGAAAAGAGGGGAAAAAAGGACTTGAGATTGCTTCTCATTTGCTTTGAAGCAGTTTCTGGGTTAAAGGTGACCATGGCAAAATCGGTGCTGGTTCCTGTTGGCAATGTGGATAATGTTGTTGAGCTGGCTGGTTTATTAGAATGTGAGATGTTTTCTCTTCCTTTGAAGTCCCTTGGTCTTCCCCTTGGGGATCACTTTAAGACCAAGTCCTCTTGAGATGGCATTGTGGAGAAGTTTAAGCGTCGTTTGGTTAGTTGGAAAAGAATGTATTTGTCCAAGGGCGGAAGGGTTACACTCATTAAAAGCACTCTTTTCAACTTACCTATGTATTTCTTGTCTCTTTTTCCCATTCCAGCTACAGTGGCAAATTGTATAGAGAAAATTCAGCGAAATTTTCTATGGGTGGATTAGGTGAAGAATTTAAATATCACCTTGTTAGTTGGTCTATAGTTTGCTCCCCTATCTCGGAAAGAGGTCTAGGGATTCACAATTTGAGATTGTCTAATCAAGCCTTGTTAGGGAAATGGTTGTGGGGTTACGTGAATGAAACTGATGCTTGGTGGAAAGCTGTTGGATGCCAAATAAGGCTGCAATTGGGGCAGGTGGTGCTCAGTGGACCCCCGAGGGTCATACGGGGTGGGGCTTTGGAAGTAAAATGAAATAATCATCAAATGGATGGATTTATATAATCCATGTACGTAAAAGAAACATGAAAAAAATAGAACACCACTACATGTTTCTCTGACTGCTATAGTTTGTTAACTTCACATTTGATCCAACATAAATACTAAAGGAATAAGGCGCTCCCAAATATACAGGAAGTATACAAGAGAGGCCATCTAGAAAGTAGGGTCAAAAAGAGCAAGAAAATCAGAAAAACTATCACTAAGGAAGAAACATTAGCATACATCCAAAGATACAAAGTGTTGAAGAAAAAAGATTTCAACCCCCAAGGTCCTCTTGTGGTTCTCAAAACACCTATCATTCATTTCCCGCCAAAAGACTACATAAAAGGCACAAAGGCACCATCTTCCAAACAACAACACTCCAAGTGCTACCAGCAGTCCACCAATAAGCAAACAAATCGACTACTCGTCTAGGCATAACCCAATATAACCCGAAACATTTGAAGAAAAAATTCCAAATTACACAAGCAACCTCACAATGAAGAAGAAGATGGTCCACCGACTCCCCATTTTTTTTACACACAACACCACATAGGAAGAAGTAATTAAAAAGGATTGCTTAAAGATGGACTATAAAAGTCCTTTCCACAAAATTTCCAGGCTTTATTTTTGTAGATATTCGAATGATTGTTTTCTGCACCAGCACTTAATAATTCTGAGTCATGTAGTTAACTAACAAGACATGAGCTAAATTCCCAAAAACAAATAAAATAAGTGCCAAGGAATTCATCTCATATTTATGGACAAAGATAAAACCACTCTAGCAAATTTTATAAGGAAAAGAAGATAGAGAAAAATTGGGGTCAGGTCAGCAGCACTAATTAGCACAGAATTTGCTGCCAAACATAAGATAAAATTTTTCTCTTAAGCAAACAAGAAAACCACTCTAGCAAATTTTATAAGGAAAAGAAGATAGAGAAAAATTGGGGTCAGGTCAGCAGCACTAATTAGCACAGAATTTGCTGCCAAACATAAGATAAAATATTTTCTCTTCAGCAAACAAGATATCAGAGTAACTAGTAACAACAAATGCAACTTCAACAACAGGCCTACATGTAAGTACTGAATTTTCAACCAGAACTAAACCTTGAGAATATGGAAATTGAATAATGAAATGTTTTAAAAAATACCCACGTTTTCGTCCTTCTCTGAAGATTGTGACTTTTCTGATTTCTTCAAACCAACCAACGCTTTAATCCATTTTCCGGCAACACCCATGGTGTTGGTTACTTTAGCTCAACCAAATACAGACCTGCAAGAGGAAATTATTAGCCACCAGTACGCAGTTGACTTGCAGCAAATAAATAAATAAATAAAAACAGAGAAAAAATGTTTCACAAGAGGACAGAAAATTTAACTTCTGAATAGCATCACACTCATTTGATGAAACATGCCACTGAGAAGATTCTGCACATGAATCCCTTGCCATAAATACTATCAAATATATATAATGTGAGATACAGCTAAAGCTTATCCATAGTGTTTTTATTCAAGACATTTGAGCATTATACTTGGTAATTAAACCCAACAGCCTAAGTGATTCTCTCACGCGTGGTTGTGATTTCATAAATTAAGAATTAAACAGCACAGAAGTTGGTATCATAAAAATCAAACAGTATCACGTGCATTGCATCAGCATGACAACCCTATAAAGTACAATCTATACTTTTGAACAGCATTATGACAAAAGAATGGTCAACTTAGTACGAACACAGCAGGTTCAGCATCACCATCTTCTGAACAAAAGAAACAACATTCCCAAGAAAATAACTTCTTGCGATTTAAGCAGCATGCCCCATCTTGGATATGGTTGAGCATTCTCAATTGGAGTGGCTTTAGTAGATCATATGCTTTGAAGCAATTACTTAACTCAATGATGGGGAACCATCCCTTCATATATCAATTTTCAGTAAATGTTTCAAATAAACAAAATAATTATTTATGTTAATATGAAAGTAGCTTGGTTAGATGGACACTAACTAAAAGCATGGTCCAAATGTTTGCCTAGGTAACTGCCTGGTATTAGAGTTCCTCAACTTGGCATCGCCTGCACAATTAATGAAGTCACAAGCAACTGTGAGAAAGCTCAGAGTTTGCAATTTGGCCTTGAGGGGCCTTAGAATATCTCGTTCAATGTGCCTTGGCAACCAGCCAAGTGTGCTGGAACAGGGAATGGAAAACACTGTTTGCATGACCTTCTTGAAACTTTAATGCACTCGAGTGAGTCCTGATGATATCAACTTGCAAGTTAAGTGCCTAGCATGAACATGTGAAACAACTCTAAGCTGCAAAGGTAACAAATACTTTCTTTGCAGGACTGATGAGAACTACTTAGACATTTCTAGGATTAGGTTTGGATTGGAGTGATTCCTGAATGATTAGGGACTGAATTCTGCATTGGCAAAAAGTTAAAATGATGGAAGGCCATATGCTTGTGAAAGTTGACAAACAGAGACATAGAACGTGAGTACTCCTAGAACGAATCTCCATGTATCAAAACTCATAAGTTATCTCCATGTCACACTAAGCATAGATTTTGCACAACAGAGGAGTGCTCACTGTAGAGATTGAATTATTCACAAATGAGTGGTTAAAATAATTGACCCGCATAGTAGAAAAGCAGAAAAAGGTGAGAAATTGAGATACCTGATGGGCTCAAATCCAAAAGTTTAAACCACACCCAATCAATGCAGGATTATTCTTAACAGACCCTCTTACTTGCACACCTATTAGAAAGTCATTGGGCATATAGGCACGTTATGTAACATACACCTTTCCACTTCTCAATGTCAAAATTTTCAACCACATTGTACTTCTGTACATTATAAACTTATCCTTGTTTATATTATACACCGCTTCAAACAAAAGCCAAACATCTCTTGATTTTTAGTGGTCTATATTTCCCTTACTCGTACTAGTTCTCAAAAAATTGTGACTTTAGTCAAGATTCAAAACCATTGGTTTAGACAGCATCTCGGACACAAAAGGAAACGAGATTGGGCAACTGGAAAAAGAAATCAAAATGGAAAACGACAGCCCAACCCACACCAAATTACAGAATCTTATGATCAACAATGCGCTCATAAAACCTTAGACTTTGTAAAACTGAAAATACAAGGAATTTGTCATTTTCATATCACCAACCTCCCGATGTTAACCTCCAAATCAAAGCCCTTCGCACCTTCACTTCAACAAATAAGGTTGTGTCATAACCACCAACCCCTCCAAGTTCCAAATGCCCTCCTCATATCTTAACCCCTGGAAAAAGATTTAAAAATTATAAAAAAAATTTTAAAAAAAAAAACCTAAAATACACATACTTTAAAACAAACCAGAATTCTTGAGCAACACAAATTACGTTGAATTAACTTGAATCAATTCTTAACACGATGCCGATCTTGTAAGCAGTACATTGTGAAAGAGGAAAGTAAAGCTCGAAAGTACCAAATTCCGAGGATTTTGAATTTGAGGAGTTAAACAAAAGCCAAAATGCAGCAGAGATAGGATAAGATCACCATAGAAAGAAGCCAATTGGACAATAATACGCAATAACGGAGATCCGCAGATCACAAGCTCCATTAAGAAGCTCAATTTACACTAATTTGGTGTAAATTTACACTAAAGGTGAAGCTCAATTTACACTAAGTTTCTTGAGAAATTGACGTGAATGAGAAACGTGGGAAGTATACCTTTTAGGCCGTTGATCTAGCTATGAAGCAGTGAAACTCGGTCAAACTCCCGCCCCCTCCATATCTTTCAATCTTTTCACCGCCCAGATTTCGATTTTCGAAGTTCCACTCTCTCTCTCTCTCTATGTGGAGCTCCAATTGAAGTGGCTTCTGACAATTGAAGATAAAAGCCGGCACACAGAGAAAGATAGAGAGAGAGAGAGAGAGAGAGAGAGGAGTGAGTGAGAGGGACCGGTGTACGCTAAAGTACGCCGGGGGGGAAGTTGGGACAGTGAGAAGGGACGACGTCGTATGGGGGAGGATGGGGCTGAGGTCGTTGTCAGACACGGGGACAAAGGGAGTCAATCACGGGACGCGTCACCTCCACCGAATCAATTGGGTGGCGCCACGTAAGCATTGATCCCGTCAGGTTGGGTGAAGGTACAAAAAGTAATAATATCCTGAAGCAGTTGGAGGGAATATGAACTTAAAATTCTGGTCTCCTTTTTCTCTTTGATTAACCTGTTTGATCCCATCAAAGCACTAATAAGAACAGTTGTTTTAATAATTTGATCCCAACTTTTGTAGCCAAATTGTCTACCAGGATGGGAGAGCCAATAAAATAGTGACATGTGTTATATATCTAAGTAAGTGAACATTAGATTTTTGAGTTCATTTTAATACAATGTGAAGTTAATTGTAAATTAGGTAAATTACGCAGACTAATTTTATATTGTTTCCCAAAGTTTTTCAGGATTTTTCATAGTTTTTGTTGGTATATAAAAATTGATTTTTGTTAGCAAACCCCACCACATATATAGGCTTTGAGAGAATGAAAGAAATGAATAGGATTATTGTACATATAGAGTGATAATTCGTGTTTGCATGTCATAAAACTAAAATTGCCTAAATAAGCGTAACCTTAATTCTCATGAATTGCTCTTCTTCTTCTTTTTGGTATGTCCACAAAAAAAAGAAAGAAAAATTCAAATTAATGATATTAACTTTATTAAATATGGTCCTAATTAATTAAACTACCTATCAGGACCATGAATTGCTCTTCTGTTCTAACTTCTAAGCATACGTTGGTTGAAAACAGCATTCTACCATATTTAATGAACACAGTCAAAAATTAATTATTTGCCTCTTAAAAAAAATAAAAAAATAGCACGTCTCCATCCATGTTAGTTAACCCAACTGACAAGCCTATCTCCAATGGGGCATTTTTAAAAATATATAATATATATATTTGCTTTATATATATATTGACAAGGTCTTAGGCATTGTTCGTCAAGAGATTGGATTGGCTTTGTAAAATTTCCAAAAAAAATTTTCTCAAAATCAACTTCAATGTTCCTACTTTTTATATCACATCAATAACTTTTTATCACTTTTCAAATAAAAAAATCACTAAAAAACAAAAAAATTCACTTTTCTATACAAAACATTCTTACTTTTTTTCTCATATCAATCAAATCTGTTACAGTACCAATCTATTTCTTCCAATCCAATCCATTCCCAAACACAACCTTAAGGCTTGAGCATGCCTTGCCCATATTTGTAACCGTGGTCTGCTAGTAGCTTGGGAACAATCATCACAATATACCATATCATATCATTATTCCGGCTTCAAGAAGGTTTACAAAAATGGTGGCTTGAACATGGTCTGCCCATATATAAAGTCGTGGTCTGCTTGGGGAACTATATTACTAGGAAAAACAAAAATGGATATGGTAAAACAATCCACAGTGCATATCTAAATGACTATCCAAAGTGCATGCATGAATGCGACTTTCATGTACAAGTAAAACAATTTGACACTCTTGTGTCCAGAAAATTGAATGGCATGTCCATTAGAAAATGAATGTTACTGTAACAATGCCATGATGTAAACAACTTTTGTGCACATGGGCATTCCAATACACACAATCTTTGCCCTACGACCCAATAATTTAACAAGATTTGTGAAGGAATGTTACAAATCTCTTTTGTATTCCTTTAAAGATAATGCAACTCTTAAAATCTAAATTGAGCGTGTAATTGATCATTATTAGATTTTAATCAAATGGTATTTTAAAAGCTATCTTATTTTTTGAAAAATATAATAGTGACACAAAAAAGACTTTTAAATTAGTCTCCACATTTTACCCCACTCAATTTCTCCATAACCAGACCCACTTTTGGCTCTCAAACTTTAACTTTGTTTCTTTTCTTTTCTTTTTTCTTTTTTCTTTTTCCTTTTCACTTTTTTTTTTTTTTTTTTTTGTAATATTTAAAAGAGAATAAAGAAGAGAATAAGCAATATGTTAGAATGCGTATAGAAAATGCAGTAGCCAGAAGAGAAAATTGCACTTTCTGAATATATATTTTACATTACATTGCTGAAGATAGTCTAACATGAACATATTATGGGAAAGGAAAAGTAGATGATGTCCCTAAAATGAGACCTGGGGATACCTTAGGCTGGCAGCTTTTGCAAGCTAACTGTCCTAAACTCAGCTAATTTTCAAAAATTGTGAAGCATGGCATTTTAAAGTAATGGAACTTAAAATTATCAAAATTTTGGCAAGCACACCCTTAAGCTATTTTACATAAATGTAAGCAAAATAGGTATCTTGAGGTGAAGAATATCTTCTGAAGAAGTATTTCCCCCCTCATATTCCACTGAAATTACCTCTCCAACCATTACTGTTAACTTTATGAATGTTACTGCCCATACAGTTTCATACTGTAAAATTGCCGTGTCTGAGATTAATGCAAAATTCTAGATTTGAAAGGGGCAAGGAAAAAGAAAACCTCTTACAACAATATATTTAGGGCTAAAATACAATAAACCCGAGGAGAATACATGTACAGCTTTAAAAAAATGTTACAAATTCCATATGCAGCAATTGATTATGAACCTTCAGAAGTAGTTACCATCGATGTCAGGTCCAATTCTTCATCCGAGTCTATCACATCTTCATAATTATAGTAGGCATTCACCTGCATTAGATTTATCATACGTTAAGGAGCGTTTAGAAAATGCTGAACATTATCATTTAACATACAAATATACAGTAGATAAGAATATGTGACATTATAGACAAGTATAATCCACATTTTAGTATCATTTATTTTTATACTTTTTTATTTTGATTCATAATTCATCCATATTAGTTTACAAGATTTATAAAGTTAAAACTTTTTTATTTCACTTAAATAAGCTAATCCTGATACAAAGGAATAACCATTCCCACCTCTCATATAAGAAATCTTTACTCATTCAACAAATCACAGGAATAGCTATTCTAGCCCGATTAAGCATACCAAATGATTGAATCACTATTATGCAGGAATAGCTATTTTATTCAAGTTCCTAATTTGCATAATAAAACAAAGGAAAAGCTATATTTATTCCCTCCAACTATCATCCTATTTGCAATGTCCCCACAATGTTTTGACTATTACAATGTCCCTCCAATCCCATTGGGTTGCAATGTCACCCTTTCAGAGCTCAAAATGACAAAAATATTCATTTTAGCTTTTTTCAGAATTTGTTTTTGTTTTTCAGAATTTTTTTTTCTTCATTTTTTCCCAACTTTTTTTTTTTTTTCTGGATTTTTTTTTTTTATCTTATGCTGATTTTTTTTGTTATTTTAGGTCATAGAAAGGAGCATTACAATTCTAATGTATATTTGGGGGGCATTGTAAAAGTCAAAACATTGAGGGGACATTGCAAATATGGCAGTAGATAGAAGGGGATAAATGCAGTTTTTCCTCAAGCAAACAAATATGTCATACACTAACATATTTGCAATGTTTAGGACAATTTTGCTAAACCCAAAAATTATCTTTGTTTTAGCCAATCTATAAATGAGTAATACCCAATACCTGTGGTCTTGGAGCAATCCCTTCAAAGCTATGAAATTTTGGATTATCAAAATTAGGGGGTTCCAGAACAATGTACGCCCCCTTATTTTTATACCTTTCTTCTGTGGCCTGCATTTGAATACAAGATAATCATTGAAACAAATTAACGATGATGTTGAAAACAATATGAAAAGACTTGATCAATAATTGATGCCAGTTAATTTACAAATTATGAAAACATTCTGTAACACTGCCATAAATCCATGCTTCCTTATTAGAATTCCAAGCAACCCAAATGTAAAACTGGCATGAATTGGAATTGGCACTAACTTTGAAATAAAAGCAACAACTTTAGGAGTAAATTCAAGAAAATTAACCAATCCTAACTGATATAACAAGCATAAGACCCAATTGTTCTTACCTTCCATTTACCAAAAAAAATTGAAAAATTATGTCATGAACCCTTATGCTTTAGCGTTCTTTGATATTAAGACCATAGTTTTCAGTTTGATGATATCAAGACCTGTGTTTTGATAATTTGCAAATCAAGACCTCCATTAGTATTTTGTTTTTTATTTTTTGTTCAAATAGATAGCAATGGCTGGGCACATCCCAGCCATGGCTGGTGACAGCACCCAACCATGGTTGTGGCAGGGCACTAAACCACACAGCCGTAACATGGCTAGGTGCTATTACCCTGCCACAGCCGTAGCTAGGATGTGCCCAGCCATGGCTAGGCTGGGTGACAATATCCAACCCTAGTCACCTTTCTTTTTTTTTTTTTTCCATTTTAAAAATATTATTAAAAAATGAATTCAGGGGCATAATTGTATTTTCATATTGTTTCGGTTATCTATTTGACTGAAAATACTAACGGAGGTCTTGATTTACACAAATTCCAGATTTCATCAAACTGGAAGCTGGGGTCTCGATGCCAAAAGGATTGAAAGCATGACGGAGTCGTGATATAACTTCCCAAAAATTTATTCACTCTTTCACTTATCCATTAATGAGATGGTATACACTAAGAAGTACCAGAATCTTTCTTTTTCCATTTTGTGTGAGGTCTAGATGTACATATTAAATACTAAGAAAGAGTTTGAGAATGGTTTCTATAGCTTATGCCAACAGTTGTGAACCTATTATTAGACAAAGAAGTCCCAATTACAATGATCCACTAACATTCACAACCCAAATTACTGCTGCATACTTGTTCTGCCATTGCCTATTTAGGGAAGGAATTGCTTATAGCTATCCAAAAGAATAAAAATTCAACACACATTCAGAGTTTAAAATTTTAAGAGGCAATAATAAGAATAAAAAATTAACTCAGATCAATAGTGTCTAAATCAAAATGAATATATGTGTGCTTGTGTATAGGAGTTCATCAAAATGAGACAACAGACAGAAGTTAAGAATGTTTAGAGTTCTGAATTTTCATTAGATTGAGCCAATCAATGAAACTTTGAAGGTACATTTCATCATTTATGCAATAGCTGGAACAAGCTTGACTGTTCACCAAAAGCAATTATTATAATTTCTAAATAAACATGAAATCATACTATAAAGTAGTTTCCAATGCATTAAGAAAGGACTCATCCTAACTGCTGTATAATGCATTCAAATGTTTCACTATGAACGAGATGTTCAAGGATGCCATAACATGTGACTGGTCAAATGACAAGTCTAGGAAAGAGAATATCAAGATATAACAAAAAAAACTGCCATTTGTTTACCAGGTTCCTTTATAAGCTATGTTGACACAGATAGACAACATACACCATATATATATATATATATATATGCAAATATTTTTGTATATATGTTCACAATGATTAATGTCTATCTTCAGTTACGTTTATGATCCTACCAAAAAATGGATACGATAAAGGAAAATGAAGATAATGTTTTATTCTCTACACAGATGCTCAACTAAGGTGTTTACAAATCCTAATCCCCTCAAATCAATTTGATGATTACACGGCCAAGATTCCTACATGAAAAACAACAGTAATAGTACAACATATAAAATGTGTTAAGCAAATAAAAGGTTTGCTCTGCCTTCATGAGAAGTTAAAAGATATTAACCATATTCAAGTAAAAGCATACAAGAATTTTATATTGCTATAAACATGAATTAGCAACAACAAATCCAAGATTTAGAAGATCCTATAGAGACCTGAAATTGTGGGTAGTCTGGAGCACTAAACAGGGTAATCAGCTTCCCAGACTCCACAACATGATCTATGGTGTACCCTTCCTCCATTCCTCCAAAACCAGGCCGCTTTTCCCTTGCATCAGGGCCTTCATGCGATCTGATGATTAACTGGGACAAAAACAAAAAATGATGACCCAAATATCAGTTTTACTATTTAAATTTCAGCAAGTTTGAGTAAAAGATTACTGACACAAACAAATAAATCAACATACAAACATAAACGCATGCTAAGAAATTAAATAAATGGTTTGACTTATAAAGTTACAATTACCAGCTATTATATGTTTCCCCACTTTCAAACACAAGTTTGTTTATCATAAAGCAAGACAGAACACGAACAACATTTTGCATTTATAACCTTCAAATACCATAACCACAGAAAACCATTAAAAGGAATTGTTCAATCAATTTCTGACCAAATGGCATTAATGGCATCTCCTCCCCCAAAAGAATAAAGGGCAGAAAGTGAGGTCACAAGTTCTATCTCACATGGTTGGGAGTTTATTTACCTATCAAAAGAAAACTATTAAGCCAATAATAAGGGAGAAAGTATAAGCCAAGTATTACTGATGCTAACTACTTCAATACATGTATACAGAATAACAATATTAATGATAATAAGATATTGCGAATTGCCATTAAGCAATTATAAATGGGTCAAAATACACCATGCCCATGACAAAAGATATTACAAGATAGCCGTATCAGCTCTAAGATCAATAAGAGATTTTTTATATCACCTTTAGATTGAAATTTTTCAGAAATTCTTCTGTGCAATCAGGACCCCACAATAGACCAATGCCTCGCTCTTTATTTGGAGAAAGACCGGGAGTCATTGATGGATCAGACCATAGCACATCACCAGGAATCAGATTCAAACCTTCCCAGGGAGGATCAAGAACCGACCTTCGAGCCCTAGACAATTCGTCCAACGAACCAAGAGTAAAAGACTTGGGATCAGAGTTGAAACTAATTCTTCGATTCTTCTTCCCTTTTGATCTCTTTGATGGGGTCACAGGAATGCTGCGGAAAAGCCCTCCGTGAGCAGTATATACACGTCCAGCTATAATAGAGGCCAAGGGAAGCCCTTCGAAGCATCCCAAACATTTCCGATAGACATGCTTACCTTTGTCTCCATACTTTGTCAGCACCTCTTTCTCAAAGCCATAAACAGAGGTGCAATACTTGGACTCATGATTTCCGCGTAGAAGATATACTCTATGTGGCATAAAGATCTACCAAAGAATACAATTCCAAAAAAATAGAAAGTATACAATTATTTGAGAAACGATTCAAACGAACATAAAGAAGACATGCAAGTTAGAAATTTAGCAAACACAAAAGAAATTGCCAGAAAGCCCTACTACATAATACCTTGTAAGAAATGCAAGGATATTGAATAGTTTGGAACAGGATTTTAACCAAGTTAATTGCCTTATCAGATACGACGATGATCATACCACTACTAAGAGCATCCACATCAAACTCTCTATTTCTAACATTTCTTTAAAATTTTAACAAAATTTACAAAAACTACTCCACATCAAACTCTTTATCAAATGTTAAATATAACATTTGTCATACATCCTCTTCAAATCTAAAGACACAAAAAGCAAATGTTATTTATTTTATCAGATTATTTTATTTGATTGCTGGCCATCTTGAAAACTAAACTTTTGAGAAATTAATGTTAATTTGTTCCATATTAATATGAGTGCTATTATGATGTTGGGCACAAAAAATAATTTGGTTTCACAATAAATAATTCAATGTATGTGAGCATGAAAGTGAGTTTCATGGTAGTTAAAGTAGTTTGGTTTCACAATAAAAAATAATATTTGGTTAAAGTAGAAAAATATTTAGAGAGTTTGATATTTGATAATCTTAAAAAGTAACTAGCTATATCTTAAAAGTACATTTTAAAAGTTAAATTTAACTAAATTTTCAAGAGCTTGCTGTGGATGTTCTAAGTCATCAAATTTAATGTAATTCACTTACATTTATTTATTTATTTTAAAAAAAGGAAAACCACGTACATTTATTTGTTCTACAAACCAATCCATGAGCACAAAGAATAATTCTAGCATTCAGTAAGAGCAACCTAAAGGAAATCACAAAAAGGAAGAAACACGAAGCAGAAAACTTCAAAAATCGTCTGAAAATAATTCTAGCATTCAGCAACAGCTACCCAAATGTCAAAATTTTGCATATTTTCCGATTATATATATATATAGATATATAGATATAGATATACCTTCCAGGCCAACAAGAGAAGAAAGGTCTCGAGTCCCCAAGCGCCTCGGTCGACATAATCGCCATTGAAGACGAAGAAGCGATTTTCGGAAGGAAAGCCAGCGTTTTGGAGAAGAAAGAGGAGATCATGATACTGGCCGTGAACGTCCCCGACCACCACCACCTCAGCGGCTGCGCTCGAGTCTTCGTCGGGATCGATTGTGAGGCAGTTGGGCTCCTTGTGGAGGATCTTGGACGCGGTCAGAACCAGACTGTCGAATGCCTGGACCGGAAGCACCGAGGGGAAATCGGACGGTGGGAGATTCTTGGAAGACCAGTCGAAGGCGGACATCAGATGGTTGATCCAGTCCAGATCCACCTTGCCGTCCGGCGGCCATGTCAGAGGTATTTGTATCGGATTTGACGGTGACGATGACGTCGATGGTAAGTCTCTGCTAGCAGGAGAAGCTGCTGCTGAGTCTGAATGTGCTGACATTTATTTTTATTTTTATTTTTCTTTATATTGCCCAGAATTTTTAGCTATTTATACTAAACCCTAACTCAACATGCTTTTAATATAAAATTATAAAAATAAAATTTTGAAAAAATATATATATTAAATTTATTTCCGGATTTTATATTATTACTTGCTTCGCGTCATCGCGTGTGCGTTGATGACGTGTCCAGTGGGTTGGATTACAGTGCGTGGGATCCGAGCGGGCAATTTCCACTACCACCGATTAATTCTTGAGGATTCGAAAAAAAATGGTGAAAATAGTGGGAGATCCATTTAGCAAAGCTAAATCGTTAAAGGCATGTTTGAAATTGTGTTTAATGGATTTAAAAGTATTTTTAATGTTTAAAAAATTCGTTTTAAAAAAAATATATTAATTTAGTAAAAAACCTTAACACTTTTAAGGTTAAAAAATCTAAAATGACTAAAAACACTTTTGATAAAAACTTTAAAATGAAATTTTTGTTCAAGTTTTTTTTACTTAAAAACTAATTTTTCAGACACAACATCAAATATGTTTTAAAAATTCTCCAACAATTATCAATTACTTCCATCATTAACGTACTTTTAAAACAGATTATTAAACTTTTTTAATAAAATAGTTTTTACAAAACACTTTTTAAAAAATAATTAAATATTGTCTATGTATAAATTTATTTATTTTTTGAAAAATTTCACTTTATACTCTTAAGAGCATTTTCAATGAAGGAATTAAATGACATTTTTATTTAAAATAGCTATTTAAATTGATAAAATACTATCTACATTAGAGCATTCACGATGGAGGAACTAAATGACGTTTTTATCTAAAATAGCTCATTAAATTGATAAAATATCATTTACATTGGAGAAGCTAAAAAAAATGTAGAATAGATATTTTATTAAAGGAAAATGCTAGGGGTTCTCCCCATAGGTTTTCCTGGCGTTCTCTCAGTCTTACGTAAAACATGATTTAAGAAAAAATAAAATTATAGTGGCATCCACCATCGGTTTTTTTAGGCATTAGAACCAAGTTTAAGACATTAACATAAAATTTGTGAGGCATTAGCACAAAAATTTAGGCATTAGCATCAAATTTAGGATGATCAAATCCATTTTGGATGATATCATCCCTAAAGGGTTATCCTTTCATCCTTAGATTTTAGTTTTGAATCCAAAAACAAGTTTTAAAGCATTAGAACCTAACTATTAACTCATAAAATTAATCATAGCAAAAAACTAGACTACAATTTTATTTTTTCTTAACGTTCTATGTAAAGACCTAAACGCGAAAACATACAGTGTATAACTAGCAAACTTTATTAAATGAACTAAAAAAGTTATATGTAATATTATTCAAATAACTATTTTCCTAAATTTTCTTCCCACGCCTTTTTTTCTCCCACTATCTCTCCCAAAATTTTCTTCCCATGTTTTTTTTTATTGTTTCTCTCACTGTTTTTTTTTTTTTCAAAATTTTCTCCTACTATTTCTCTTTCACATCTCATTTTTTCAAAATTTTCTCTTATTATTTCTCTTTTCATCATTTTTTTCTCAAAGTTGAAAAATAAGATATTTAAGAAAATACAATCATTATAAAAATAAAAAAAATAAAAATTAAATGATATAGATAAAAATATAACTAATCGGATGTAGGAGGTACTTAAAAAGTCATTAGCTAAACTAGATAAATTGAGTTTTGAGGAACTATTTTACATTAAAAATTAGCTCTTCCATTGTGAAATAACTCCTCAAAACTCAATTTATTTAGTTTAACTAATGACTTTTTAAAGACCTCCTACATCCATTAATTATATTTTTATCTATATCATTTAATTTTTAATTTTTTTTAATAATTGTATTTTTCTTAAATATCTTATTTTTCAACTTTTGAGAAAAAAGTGATGTGGAGAGAGAAATAATAGGACAAAATTTTAGAAAAAATGAAATGTGAAAGAGAAATAGTAGGAGAAAATTTTGAAAAAAGATAAAATAGGTAAAAAAACAATAAAAAAAAAGGTGGGAATAAAGTTTGGGAAGAGATAGTGGGAGAAAAAAAAGATGTAGGAAGAAAATTTAGGAAAATAGATATGTGAATAGTGCCGCTATATGTAGCTTTTTTTTTTAACTCATTTAATAAAATATCTATTCTACATTTTTTTTAATTTCTCCAATGTAGATGGTATTTTTTCAATTTAAGGAGCTATTTTAGATAAAAGTGTCATTTAGCTACTCAATTGTAAATGCTCTTAAGGAGCTATTTTAGATAAAAATGTCATTTAGCTCATTCATTGTAAATGCTCTTAGAGCATTCACAATGGAAGAGCTAAATGTCATTTTTATCTAAAATAGCTTTTTAAATTGATAAAATACCCTTTAGAGCATTCACAATGGAAGAGCTAAATGTCATTTTTATCTAAAATAGCTCATTAAATTGATAAAATACCCTCTACATTGGATAAGCTAAAAAAAATGTAGAATAAATTTTTTGTTAAATGAGCTAAAAAAAAAGCTACATGTAGCGGTAATATTGAAAGAGCTATTTTCCTACATTTTCTCACGCCTATTTTTCTCCCACTATCTCTCACAAAATTTTCTTCCTAATGCTTTTTTATTGTTTCTCTACATGTTTTCTTTTTCAAAATTTTCTCCTACTATTTCTCTTTCACATCTCATTTTTTCCAAAATTTTCTCCTATTATTTCTCTCTCCACATCACTTTTTTCTCAAAAGTTGAAAAATAAGATATTAAGAAAAATACAATCATTATAAAAAATAAAAAAATAATTAAAATTAAATGATATAAATAAAAATATAACTAATCGGATGTAGGAGGTCTTTAAAAAGTTATTAGCTAAATTAGATAAATTGAGTTTTGAGGAGCTATTTTACATAAAAAATTAGCTCCTCCATTGTGAATGCTCTTACATCGGATAAGTTAAAAAAAATGTAGAATAAATTTTTTGTTAAATGAGCTAAAAAAAAAGCTACATGTTGCGGCAATATTGAAATAGCTATTTTCCTACATTTTCTCCCACGTCTGTTTTTTTCTCCTACTATCTCTCACAAAATTTTCTTCTCATGTTTTTTTTTAATTGTTTTTCTCACATGTTTTCTCTTTTTTCAAAATTTTCTTGTATTATTTCTTTCTCCACATCACTTTTTTCTCAAAAGATATTATTAAGAAAAATACAATCATTATAAAAATAAAAAAATAATTAAAATTAAATGATATACAAAAAATATAACTATAAAAATTTAAAAAATAATAAAATTGAGTTTTGATGAGCTATACATAAAAATTAAATCTCATCGGATTCTAGAGCATTTGGAAAAAATGTCATTTTATCTAAAATAACTCTTTAAATTGATAAAATACCATCTGCATTGGATAAGCTAAAAAAAATGTAGAATAAATTTTTGATAATGAGCTAAAAAAGCTACATGTAGCGTAATATTGAAAGAGTTATTTTCCTACATTTTTCTCCCGCTTTTTTCTTTCACTATCTCACAAAATTTTCTTCCACGTTTTTTATTGTTTCTCCACCTTTTTTCTTTTTTCAAAATTTTCTCCTACTATTTCTCTTTTCATTTTTCCAAAATTTTCTCCTATTATTTCTCTCTCCACATCACTTTTTTCTCAAAAGTTGAAAAATAAGATATCAAGAAAAATACAATCATTATAAAAAATAAAAAAATAATTAAAATTAAATGATATAGATAAAATAATTTTTCTTAATATCTTATTTTCAACTTTTGAGAAAAAAGTTATGTAGAGAGAAATAATAGGAGAAAATTTTGGAAAAATGAGATGTGATAGAGAAATAGTAGGAGAAAATTTTGAAAAAGAGAAAATAGGTGAGAAACAATAAAAAATGAAGAAAATTTTGTGAAAGATATGAGAAAAAAAACACGGGAGAAAATGTAGAAAATATTCAATATTGTCTACACGTAGCTTTTTTACTCATTTCAAAAATTTCTTCTACATTTTTTTAACTTATCCAATGTAGATGGTATTTTATCAATTTAAAATTATTTTAGATAAAAATGATATTAATTGTGAATGTAAGAGCATTCACAATGGATGGGCTAATTTTTATGTAAAATAACTCATCAAAACTCAATTTATCTAGTTTAGCTAATAACTTTTAAGGACTTCTGCATGATTAGTTATATTTTTATCTATATCATTTAATTTTAATTATTTTTTTATTTTTTATAATGACTATATATTTCTTAATATCTTATTTTTCAACTTTTGAGAAAAAAGTGATGTGGAGAGAGAAATAATAGGAGAAAATTTTGGAAAAAATGAGATATGAAAGAGAAATAGTATGAGAAAATTTTGAAAAAAGAGAAAACAGGTGAGAGAAATAATAAAAAAAACGTTGAAGAAAATTTTGTGAGAGATAATGGGAGAAAAAAATAGACGTGGGAGAAAATGTAGGAAAATAGCTTTTTCAATATTACCGCTACATGTAGCTTTTTTTTTAGCTCATTTAACAAAAAAATTATTCTACATTTTTTTTAGCTTATCCAATGCAGATGGTATTTTATCAATTTAAAGAGCTATTTTAAATAAAAATGACATTTAGCTCTTCCATTGTGAATGCTCTAAGAGGTCCTTAAAAAGTTATTAGCTAAACTAGATAAATTGAGTTTTGATGAGCTATTTTACATAAAAAATTAGCTCATCCATTGTGAATGCTCTTAGAGAAGCTAAAAAAAATGTATAATAGATATTTTATTAAATAAGTTTTTTTTTTTTAAAAAAAAGGATAACTTCACTAACCCCCTGAAGTTTAGCCATTTTTTCAAATACCCCTATAACGTTCAAAAATTCTCACTTACCCCCCCTAAACTTTCAATTGCTCTCAATTTGGGCCCTAAGGGCACAAATTTTTTAAAAAAGACTAAAATACCCCTGATTTTTATTTTAAAAAAAAAAACATTTTGGAAGTTGAAATTTTAAATAGTGAATTTTAAACGTAACTTTTGTATAAAATTCCAACTTCTAGATATTTTTTTATTTTTTTTTAAAATAAAAATCAGGGGTATTTTGGTTTTTTTTTTTTTAATTTTGTACCCTAATTTATACGAATGGGTCTAAATTGAGAGCAATTGAAAGCTCAAGGGGGGTAAGTGAGAATTTTTGAACGTTAGGGGGGTATTTGAAAAAATTGCCAAACTTCAGGGGGTTAGTAAAGTTATCCCTAAAAAAAAAGTTACATGTAACGGCATTATTCAAAGAGCTATTTTCTTAAATTTTCTTCCCACATTTTTTTTATTGTTTCTCTCACCTATTTTCTCTTTTTCCAAAATTTTCTCATATTATTTCTCTCTCCACCTCACTTTTTCTCAAAAGTTGAAAAATAAGATATTTAAGAAAAGGGTTAAATACTTAATTAGTCCTTAGGGTTTGGAAACTTTATTTTTTCCTCCCTAGGGTTTGGAAAGTGACTAAATTGGTCCTTATGGTTTTAAAAAGTGACTAAGTTAGTCCATCCGTCATTTGACCGTTAGTTGACTTAACGGATTGACATGTGGACCAATTAGAAGTTGACACGTGGCCAATTAATTATTATTTTTTAATTTTTAAAAAAAATAATTTTTAAAAATATCTTTTTCAAAAAAAAAAAAAAAGAAAGAAAATGGGTGGCGAGCCACCCTTGTTTTTTCTTTTTGAAAAATACATATATTTTTTTAATTTTTTTTCAAAAAAAATTAATTAATTGGCCACGTGTCAACTTCTAATTAGTCTATATGTCAATCCGTTAAGTCAACTAACTCAATCAACGATGGACTAACTCTTTTTTCAAAACCACAAGGACCAATTTATCACTTTCAAATCCTATGGAGGAAAAAATAAAGTTTCAAACCCTAGGGACTAATTAAGTATTTAACCCTTAAGAAAAATACAATTATTATAAAAAATTAAAAATTAAATGATATAGATAAAAATATAACTAATCGGATGTAGAAGGCCATTAAAAAGTTATTAGCTAAACTAGATAAATTAAGTATTGAGGAGTTATTTAACATAAAAAATTGGTTTTTCCATTGTAAATGCTCTAAGACCTAAACTATCATGTGATTTGATATACCTTCACAAATTTTGAAATCTCTTAATTTGTACTACTAAACTTTCAATTGCAGTCAATTTAAACCATTTTGTTATATTTTAAACGTTAAAACTGAAAAAATAACGTTTATACTCCTATATTTTTATAAAATTTCAAATTAAAAATTAAAAATTATATATATCACAAGGTGACCCATGGTTGGTTCACCTTGTGACCCTTTAAAAAAAAAAATCAATTTTTTTAATAAAAAGAAAATTGAAAGGTAATTTTATCTTTTTAGGGGTTTTAATGGCAAAAATTGATAAAGTGGGATAAATTGACTACAATTAAAAGTTCAATGATTCAAATTAAGAGGTTTCAATGTTCAAAGGAGATATGTCAAATCGCGTGATACTTCAAGAATCTAAATGAAATTCTCCTTTATTTTTCAAGTATAGAGGAGCAATTAAAAAAATAAAAGGAGTGGGAGTAATTGGAAGTTACTTTTGTGGCTGCTAAAAACTAGGTGTTCAAGCAGTTATAACCGGAGGTTATTTGCGATGACTGCAACCGCTTCCGCTTTAGGCGGTTATTAGATTTTTAATAACCGCAACGCTTTCACCTAGGCGGTTAGCGGTTATTTTATAACCGACTGTTAGCAGTTATTCAAACCGTTAACAAACGGTTATAACCAGTTTTTTAAAAATGAGCTTTTGGGTTTTTTTATATTTTGAGCCATCATTTTCCATATATTTTGGGCTTATTTTGTCTTCTTTTTTTTTTTTTTGCTTATTTTGCCCTATTGGCCAAAAAATATGCTATTTTTTTAGCTTATTTCACATATATTATCATAATGCCTAAATCCATTAAATGACTCAAAATAGCATGTTTTTTGTTCACAGAAATCACATTGTTTCATTCACATATTATTATTTAGAGAAATTTTGAAAGCATTTCTACCCTTAATTGAATCTATGAACAAAATCTATTGGTTAACATATCATCCTTTCTAATAATTTTTGTTGGTTTTGATTCTAATTCTTTAAATACTCGTACAAAGGCATTAAAGTTGCAACAATTGGCCTTTTTTTTTTCCCCAATATGACTTGAAAACTCACATAATTACCTTATGTTTCTTTTCTAAAACTTCAATTCTAGCTAAAAGTTTGGGGTATTCCAGAGATCAGGCTCCCTATACAGCAACTTCCAAAGAAGGGTTAAAGAAATCACGATTCATTTGCATAAAGCTAGATAAGCGGTCCATCTGAAAAATCATTTTGTTCTTTGATGAATTACATAGCCAAGCTAGGGGATTCAATTGAGTTGTTTAAAACAAATATGTCAAATCCAGATTTAATAAGCAAAAAATTAGTGACTGAAAAAGAATTAGCAGAGAAATAACATGGGAAGCATATAAATCTTTCTGGGATTTTTGGATTTTTTTTTTTATATTTAATTAATATATATTTTTATATAATTATATATAAATAAAGGCGGTTAGCAATTATAACCGCTTTTTTATACCCCTAAAACCGCTAATCGCTAACCGCAACCACCTTAGGCGGTTAATGGTTTTTAATAACCGCTTTACAAAGTAGTTAGTGGTTATTAAAAAGCGGTTATAAACGGTTAGCGCTTAGTGGGGTGGTTATACCAAAACCGCCCGCTTGAACACCCCTACCAAAAACCATTTAGCAACGCTTAGGTGGTTGTTAGGGCTGTCTAACGACCACAAGGTGGTTGTCAGAATTGTTTGGTGACCTCGATTAAGGTTATCAATTTTTGACATGACCAGAAACTTAACATGAAGTTAAAATTATATTGTTTGGTAACTTTGGGATTAGAGTTGTCAATTTTTAAAATGACTCACAAACCTAATACAAAATTAAAATTATATATAAATTATATCTATGTGTGTATAATAAATACATGTTGAAACAAGTTAAACGTGCCAAACAAGTTGTATTGGGCTAGGTCAAATAGGTTAAACATGTTGTGTTTAAGCCTAAATGAATCAAGCATGTCGACCAATTTGTTACCCGTTTATTAAATGGGTCAAGCATGTCGGGTTGGGTCACTCAAGGGCCGAACGGTTTGATCAGTTTGACTAAGTAGGTCATGTTCGAATTTATCCTTATTTGGTAGGTTGGTTAAGCGGGTTGGCTTGAACCTAACTAGCCAACCCGTTTTGCCAGTCCCAAGCCACAAGCTTAGGGCCTTTGGCGGCCCTTAAGTGATTACCATGGCCGCCTAATCACCATCATCATGACGGTTGCTGCTACCATGGAGCAATAACTATTTATTATTTCTTCTATTTTATAAAGATATTAATTGAATTGATTTTTAGAGATATTAATCAAAACTTTACCAAATGAATTTTCTTTTGTGGATATGACATGCAACACTATTTTTTAATGCATTTTAGGCAGTGATTTTTGTAATATATTAACATTAACATATTATCATATTTAATATAGGAAATAGTTTAATATGTTATGGTTTTTTTTTACTAATATGTTACAGTTAACTATAATTTCTTTTCTTTTCTTTTTCCGAATTGGTTAACTATAATTTCTTAATGATTTAATATATGCTAGTTTATTAGTATATTAATACTAACATTAATATATACAGTATCGTATACTTATTATTTAATAATAAATATGCATACTTACTAAAATGGCTGGGCTATCACCTCGTTGGCCTAATACTAATAACCCAACAGCCTAAGCACAAGCTTAGGGCCACCATGAAGTCCCTAAACTTGGGCCTATCAACAAGTATGTGCATTTGGCAAAATCGGGCTTGAGGCACATGCCACTAAAGGGAAGCCCATATAGGGCAATAAATCTATGTGCTAATAATGCGATAAGTCTATATTCCTAAGTACTATTGATCAATATATATGTTTTTTTTTTTGCATGTCTGCACAAAAGGGGAGATGAGGATTGAACTAGTAACCTCCACTTTATTAGGCGTAATCCCAGCTGATTATGCTATCTTTTGGAAACTATTAATCAATAAAATTGCCTAAGGAAAAATAGTCCACTAAAGGCAAGGAGCTGTTAACCCCCATAAAGAAGGTAAACACTAAAGGAATCCTCAACACGATCAAAGGCCTAATAAGCTAAATAAATCACTAATTGACAATATGTGCCCTACCTAGGCATCCAAACAAACAAAAACCACATCTATATAAGCTTAGTAGGAAGAACAACACATATATGCCCTACTCTTTATTTATTAGTAGGAAGAACAACACAGATATGCCCTACTCTTTATTTATTTATTCTCTTGAATCACCTTACGACCATCCTTTCACTAACATAAGTATTAGAGTCATCGCCACCAACGGCACACTACTCTGATCTTTGGTTGTATATTCTCATATCAAGGGTTAGGCATGCGTAATCATTTTATTAACACTTATATTTATATGATGAATTCTAAATAGAATACTTTGATCTTTTGAAAGTCTCTCGCTAGGATGAAAATCCTGTAGAGGACAAAGAAAAAGAACTTAGAGAACTCTAGTTAGAAAAGAACATACGTTTGTTCCTAACTCCCTCTCTTTTATAAAGTGCAATACAACTCATGTTTCCCTTTTTCAATAACATCCATAGAAGTTATTACCTATCATGTGAATAATCTGATGTGGGGATGACAACACTTGTTATGGTATGATTATCCTTATATCATCATCTCCCACCTTTTTTTTTGAACGAGAATAGAAACATCATCTCCCACTTGATCACACTATAACACCAGGTAATAAACTTACTTGGGCATGCTTACTTTGATACCAATGATTTTTCCACATTCCAACTCTCATATGTGGAAACTATAAATTAGTGTCAGATTATGACACGGCTTCATGTACATACATTTTTATTATCCTATTTGATCGCACATTTTACCATATACTTTCTCATTGACAATATACTATGGTGACTTTATTTCGTTATATTCCAAACAAATGATATCAATTTTCCATGGTTGGGAACATAGTCTACACTTAACACAAGTAACACTAGAGAGAAATCATTGACACTTATTTCCCATTATATGTTAATGAAGTCATCACATGTTCCTATGACAGATTAAAACTATTTAGTATTGTGGTCACCTACATTTTGTCTGATACAGGGTGACTAACACTTGTAAGTTCCTTTGCAATGAGTTCCATTCGATTTATAAAGTCACCTATATAGTCGTCCTTGTTAGTTCATAGTTTGAATTGGCTAGATTCGTGTGTGCAAAATACTTGTGTTTTATCTGTGTGTTTAAATGTGCAGGCGAGATAGCCAAAGTAAGATGAAAATGTTTTTCAGAGGCCTCATTTGATTCCTCCTCTGCAAGGCATCCGGATGAGTAGCTATGCAAGAAAACTTGAGAGCTTCGTTTGAAGTCTCGCCTGCAATATCGTTGGGACGGAGATAGCTGAACAAGAAAACCTGAGAGCTTCGTCTGAAGTACCGTCCGGACGGGGATAGCTGAATAAGAAAACTCGTCTAACATCTCGTCTACAGTGTCATTCGGACGCACCATTCTAGAGAACTAGAGTTAAAGATTTTAACCTAACTTCGTCCAGACGCTCATTCTTGTCTCTAGTGTATTTAACACTTAGAAACTGGTTCACGTCTGGACAAGCTTGAAAACCGTCTAGACACCCCATAGCTACTAAGTTTATTCTCAATAGAGTTTGTATTGTAGTTGGACTAGGGGTCTATAGTCTTTATATATGAACCTATACAGTAAGTTATAGGTACAAATTTCTACATCTAGAATTTGATGTTGTGTGCTAAGAGAGTTTGTAATATAGAGCGATGTTCTCTCCCTTAGAGTGATTGTTTGTTTTTACTTATTGATTGTTGAAATGAAGTCAAGGAATTTTGGTGAAGGGAGATCACATAGAAGGAATAATGCAGATGCTCCGAAAGAACTACCGAGGTAATAGATAAGTGGGTCGCTTGTCTGGTATACTTGAATGTCAAGAGTATAGGTTATGTAAGTATTCGACATTAAGATATTTCTTGTTATTCTACTGATTTAGTTGATGTCGTAGGTTTAGCTGCCCCGAAGAGGTTTTACATTTAGAGAGTTCTCTAAATGATTTCATCTTCATAACCAAATATCTGTATTTGTGATTGAATATTTTATTTCTGCAAAGTATTGTTTGAACACTAGTGTCTATCAAATCACGTGTGATTAGGAGTCTTATTAGTTTTTCAATTGGTATCAGAGCAGGTTCATTGTGTTTGGATTTATTTCCTAAGTGTGATCCTAGACTCCGCTTAAAATGTCTCATATTATTGCACCTAATTCTCTTCCTGTCTTTGACGGATCGAATTATACATTTTGAAAAATTCGTGTGAGAGCATATTTTAAATTTGTGAATGTTTGGCATATTGTTGAATCTGGATGGACTAATCCTGATAAGGCAAGTGCTGAATGGACAACGATTGAAAAGAGTGCTTCTTCTGCAAATGACAAAACATTAAATTCCATCTTCACATCTATCTCCATAGAAGAATTCTCAAGAATTTTCGATGTGTGATAGCTAAAGAAGCATGGAAAACATTAGAAATTACTCATGAAGGAACTCAAGTTGTTAAAGCTTCAAAACTTCAGATGTTGGTTTTTAAATTTGAAGAGATTAGGATGCAAGAGGAGACATTTGATGAATTTTACTCTAAGTTTAGTAGTATTAGAAACAATACTATAAATCTCAGAAAGAAAATGTCTGATGCTAAAATAATCAAGAAAATTTTGAGATATCTACTTGCTAGGTTTCTGCCTCAAATTGCTACCATAAACCAGAGAAAAGACCTAGAAACAATGAGAGTAGAGGAACTTATAGGTTCTCTTCAAACAATTGAGCTTTTGTTGCCTCAAACAAAAACCTCAAAAAATATTGCTCTTAAGATCAAAATTGCTGCTAAAGAGAAATCTGGAGATTCAATAGATGAGGATTTAGGAGGTGATGAGAAAATAACCATGATAGTTAGGAAGTTTCAAAAAAATTTCAAACCTAGAAATGAGAATTTTAAGAGTAGGAATCCATAAAATTCTGTGAATCCTAGGCATGATGTTAGAGATAACCCCTAAGATAGGAATACCTTTGATAAAAAGGATAAATTTCCTAGTGGTCGTAAGTGTCATGAATGTGGGGGTATTGGCCACATCCGTGCTAATTGTGGTAATTTGAGAAAGTCAAAAGGTAAGGCATTTAATGTGACTCAAAGTGATGAGTCGAAAGATGATGATTCTGAAGAAGATGAAGAAGTAAACGTTAATTACTTAGCTTTTACTACTTATTCTAATCAGTCTCATATCTTTGGTGTGCAAAATGTGTCTAACAATGAATTTGATAATGAGCATGATTTACAAACTGCTTATAATCAAATGTTTCAAGAGTCTAATAAATTGAGTCAGCAGAATAAGAAGAATTTGAAGACACTTAAAGAAGTTGAGACAAAGAATGAAAACTTAGTTGCAAAAATAAGGTACCTAGAGAAAGAGTTGAATGAGTCAAAAAGTCACCTCAACAAATTCTTAAGCGTTCAACTTGATAAAATGTTAAATGATCAAAAACTATCACATGATAGGTCTGGGTTAGGTTTTGGAAAGCTTGTTTCTTCAAAATCAAATGTTGCACCTACTTAAAAAATTATGTTTGTTAAACCTAAGATAAAAGAAGTAGAAACTGAATTTATGTGTTTGTCTAAAGATGTGTCTATGGATAGAAATAGACAATTTAAGTCTCAATTCAAAATTCCGAAAAGGAGAGTGTCAAATTCTAAATTCATTCCCACATGTCATCACTGTGGGATCATGGGGCATACTCGTCCAAACTGTTTTCATATTAGAGCTAGACAACCTTGGCCTACACAAAATGCTCCCATGAATGATGAACCTGGATTTGGAAAACAATTACTGGTGTTAATTACTCAAGTCAAACTTATCAATGAAAAATTAGCTAATTTATCAAACTGTTCTGATTTGAAAAATGTTTCTTTCATCACTGATAAAGCTAAGAAAGATCAAGTTTAGGTTAAAAAGAAAGATAATCTATGTCTAGTTGTTCATACTGCCTTGTGTGCTTAATTCATGTTTGTGGTATTTGGATAATGCTTGCTCTAGACATATGACAGGTGACAAGACTCGTTTAGGGAGCTCAAAAAGGTAGAAGTGGAAACATTACATATAGGATGACAAAGAATCTAAAGTAATGGGCCAAGGGACTGTAGAAATCCCTGGTGTACCTACTCCCCAAGAAGTGTTGTATGTGGAAGGGCTTAAAGCAAATCTTATGAGCATCAGTCAATTATGTGACAATGATCTTGTGGTACAATTCATGAAGAAAGAATGTAGCATATTCGATGCTCAAGGAAAATGGTTCTAACAGAGAACTATGGCATCAATAGTTGGGGCATCTGAATTATCATGATTTGGTTAAGATAGCTAAGAAGGAAGCTATTACTAATTTACCCAAAATCAACCATCTGGAGAAAGGAAAGTATGGACCATATCAGCTGGGAAAGCAAACAAGAAATCCATATAAGCAGACCTCGGGCATTTGTACATCCAAAAACTTGGAGCTCCCTCCATATGGATCTTATGGGGCCAACACAGACAGCTAGCTTGGGAGGAAAGAAATATATTCTAGTAGTGGTGGATGACTACTCACGGTACACCTGGATCAACTTACTTAAAGAGAAATCAAAAGTGTTTGTTCAAGCCACCATTTTGTTTAAAAGGATGCACGTTGAACAAGACTATCTCATATAGAGAATTTGTAGTGACCATGGAAGAGAATTTGAAAATTTCAAGTTTGAAGAATTCTGCAACAAATTTGGCATCAAACAGGAATTTTCATCTCCTATCAGTTTGCAACAGAATGGGGTAGTTGAGTGGAAAATTCGAGTAATTCAAGAAATGGCTCAAGTCATGATTCATGCCAAAGTTAGCCCAACATTTTTGGGGAGAAGCAGTTCACACTGCTTGTCATATTATAAATCGTGTGTTTCTCCGACCTATAACAAACACAACTCCTTATGAAATTTGGAGAGGAAAGAAGCCAATAATAAAGTATTTCCGAGTTTTTGGAAGCAAATGCTACATTCTTCGTGATAAAGAAAGCCTAGGGAAATTTGATGTGAAGAGTGATGTGGGAATTTTTCTTGGATATTCAACTACAAGTCGAGGTAGTCGAGTATACAATACAAGGACAAAAGTGGTTATGGAATTTGTTAAAGTCATAATTGACGATGAATCTACCACCGATCATAATTAGGGGGAGCAAGATGAACTTCATGAGACACAAACTGGCATCTCTTTAGTCATTCCTAATATTCCAGATAACACTAGATCTACCATCTCTGGAAACATTCAGGATACACCTCAAGTTGAAGAGGTAAGTGACGCATTTTAGTCACCAGATCCAGATATCATAGTCAGAGAACCCTCCTCTAGGGTTAAGCTGAATCATCATTGAGAGAATTTGTTGGGTACTATCGATGAAGGTAAATGACTGAGGAACAAGGATGTAAATCAAGTGTCATATTCCTACTATCTATCCCAACTAGAACCACAAAAAGTGAATGAATCATTAGAGGATGAAAGCTGGTAATTGCCATGCATGACGAGCTAAACCAATTCATCCGAAATGATGTATGGAGTTTGGTGCCAAGACCAAAAGATCACAATGTTATAGGCACCAAATGGATTTTCAAGAACAAATCTGATGAGCATGGCATAGTGGTAAGAAACAAGGCCCGATTGGTAGCTCAGGGATATACTCAAGTTGAAAGAGTTGACTTTGATGAAACATTTGCTACTGTCGCAAGGCTGGAATCCATCATAATTTTGTTGAGTATATCGTGTCATCTCAAGATTAAGGTATTTAGATGGATGTCAAAAGTGCATTCTTAAATGGAATTCTCCAAGAGGAAGTTTATGTAGAGCAACCTAAAGGTTTTCAAGATCATCAATTTCCTAACCATGTTTACAAACTCAAGAAGGCTCTTTATGGTCTAAAGCAAGCCCCTCGTGCATGGTATGAACGTCTTACAACATATCTTTTTGATCAAGGTTTCATTTGAGGACAAGCTTATCGAACTCTATTCATCCGTAAAAAGGTGAGCAAAAGCTGATTGCTTAGATCTATGTCAATGACATCATTTTCGGTGCAACAATTGACTCTCAGGCGCATACATTCTCTGAAGAAATGAAGAAAGAGTTTGAAATGAGTTTGATTAGGGAGTTAACTTATTTTCTAGGGTTTCAAGTCAAACAAACTAGCAGAGGAATATATGTCTCACAACTCAAATAGTGCTCACGATCTAGTCAAAAGATTTGGCATGGACAGCAAAATTCATTCTCACACTCCCATGAGTACAAATGTCAAGCTAAGTTTCGATATGGTTGGAAACTCAGTTGATCAACCAATGTATCGGAGCATGATCGGTAGCCTCCTATATCTCACAACTAATAGACCAGATATATCTTTCAATGTGGGGGTTTGTGCAAGATTTCAAGAAAATACAAAGGAATCTCACATGACAGCAGTCAAACGTATACTCAGGTATATAAATGCAACTGCTAATTTTGGTGTGTATTTGTCTAGAGATACAAATCTAGAACTTGCAAGGTACTTTGATGTTGATTGGGCTGAGAATTCGGATGATCGAAAAACACCTTTGGAGGGTGCTTTTATGTGGGCACGAATATGGTCGCATGGATGAGCAAGAAACAAAACTCTATTTCTTTATCCATTGCCAAGGCGGAATACATAGTTGTAGGGAGCTGCTGTACATAGTTGATCTGGATGAAACAACTCCCTAGCTAATTATGGATTTACTCAAGGAATGATGATTGTCTATTGTGACAACACAAGCGCCATCAACATATCAAAGAATCAGTCCAACATTCTCGAACCAAGCATATCGATATTTGTCATCACTTTATCCATGACTTGGTAGAGAACCAGGTGGTATCTCTTGACTATGTATCTATTGAAAACCAATTGGCTGATCTATTTACCAAACCTCTAGATGGATCTAGGTTTAAGTATCTCAAGAATGCCATTGGTGTTTGTCATATGCGATAATTTATAACTATGCATGTCTAGGATAGATTTATGTTAATTATCTATTGTTACTATCCTATTGTCATAGTTAATTATGGTATTTTCTGTTTTTGGTTTTTACATTGATGATATTTTTGGTTTATTTTTTCTTTTGAATGTTATGTACTGGTGCATTATGCTAAATTCAAGAATTTTCAAAATCTCATGTGAATTCGTGTTTTTCTATTTTATTTATTTTTTTATAATAGGATCCACTTCTGCATAAGGTATTTTTTTTTTTAAGCTAATGATATTGAATGACCATGGTGAGTGTTGTTTAGTTTTTATGTGGGATGTTGGTTCCTTATGCTGATCATGCACGGTTTAGAGTTTGTCTATTCTTTGAATTATGTGGAACATGGTTTATGGTCACAATGCAGGTGATGTATGGTTCAAGGCTTGGTTAAAATTGACCACCTCACTAGTTGAACCTAGATCCTAAAAACTTTTGAAATTTTCTTATGAACAAATTCATATGGCATGTTTCTAAAAGAGCATATTTGAACAAATATTGCTCAATGTCATTATTGCTGAAATCATCCCTATAGAAACAGTTAGTAACCATCTCATTATGGAAAAATGCAGTTACTAAAGGATGTGTGGTAAAAATTATTTTCAAAGGAATTGAATGGGATGAGGGATCATAGGCCCTAGTATCATAAGGTTTACCTTTAACCTTGCATCTTTATTGTCTTGGCTTGCAAAGTGTTCTGAAATCCTTTTCATGTTTCTTGAAGTTTGGAATTGACTCTCACACACTTCACTTCTCAGCATGAGTAATTTTTGTCCCATTGGATGGCTAATATTCATAAATTGTTGGTCCGTGTTTTTATTTAAGCTTTTATGATTTCTACATGCAAGAAAATGGTTTCTATTTTTCTTTGATGATACTCAATACATAATTTTTTCTTTGCCAATAATGATTTGTGCACAATGTATCAGGATATGGTATTCAAGGAGAGAAAAATTGTTTTTGCCAAATGTTGTTTTAGTTCTCTCATTTGAACGATTAACTTTTTTGTCCGAACGAGCAACAAAAGTGGTTCTCGTCTCGGACGCTAAATAATCTCGTCCGGACGAGAATGCCTAGTTAAGTAACCCGAGAAGAGTGGCCCTTGCCTTCAAGTTGTCTTCCATCCATTTTTTATATTCTTTGATTACATCATCATCTTTTTGGTCTTTTGTTACAAGCTTGCTTGTTGTAAGCACATATAGTGTTTTCTCATACGTCAATATATAAGAAATATGTCGTTTTCACATTTAAAATTAAGGCTTTCAAATTTGAAGAATCTATACCGCTTTTAATAGCCATTTTAAAACGTGGATACAATACAATAATACTAATAAATACAAATATTTGTGAATTTTTTAATTACAGTACACCAATAGAAAAAAAATAAAATTGTGGTCCTAAATGTTATTACATGTCAACAAAATAAATAAATAAATAATAACTAAAAGATCACTTGTCATCGAGGTAAGTTAATCGAGCTTGATAATTATTCAAACATGCCCTATAATTTGTTAAATCTAGATCTGGTGGGCTGACTATTCGCCTCTTGTTGGAAGAGTGTAATGATGGATGCCCATTGGCTACGGGTCCCTCGGGCTCTACACAACAGTCCTTACAATCCTTAAAGGATATAAACCCCTCAGGTGTCTATCACTTGTGATCTTTGATTATGTCAAATTCGGTACAGTGAACTCTTATTCCTTAGGATGCCTTGGTGATAGCCAACAAGGTCAACAAACCTCCGTTCACATTCTTTTGACTTTAGTTAAAAGATTCTCACATTTCCTAGAATTTTCTATGATTTTTTATTTTGAAAATTATCATTTGAAAACCCTATAGTACTCTTTTCCTTTAAATTATCTGTTCAATGGCTTTTGAATAGGCCAAATTGGAGCTGAAATGAGTGAAAACAGGCAAAAACCCCAAATTTGAATTGAATCAATCGATTCAAGCGGTTTAGTTGGATTGGACTAGACCTGCTGGCGGCATTGGTGGCTGTGATTGCTCAACTCAGACACATGGCTTGGTTGCTGGATCCGAGTGGCAAGTTAGTGCTCGGCTTGTCAATTGTTGACCAATCTGGGCCTTTTTCTTTTTGGTCTTGGGCTTGGGCTTTTGAGGACATATTTTTGGGCTATGATTTTTCACTTTGGTTTAGGTTGGTTTGCATTTTGGGTTGGACTTGGGTTGCGCCTTGAAACAACGTCTTTCTTGGAGGTTGGAACTGAGGCGTGAAAGTAAACCGCTCCATTTGAGCGGAACGCTGTTGTTCTAAAAAGGCCCAGGCCTTCTAAGCAGTCTTTGAAACGGCACCATTCCACTTAAATGGAAATGATGTTCTTGGGCATGCTGGGGGCACTGTTTTATAGTCCCTTACTCCCTCCACCAGTTGAGGGATTTGGGTCATTTTCGTCCCAATCTAAACCATAAGAGAGAACAAAAAAAATTAGGAAAATACCTGAAATTTGTTCTCCTTCAACCTGTGATGTCTCATTCCTCTAATGATCCCAAAATTGTCTTGTTTGTTGGGAATGATTCTCCAACGCATTCAAAGCTCGGAAGATAGCCTTGTTTGGATAGGCCTGTTTTCGTTTTGAGTTTGGATTTTTTAAGAAACCAATGTGAGTTCTTTGTTTGGGTTGAGAATTTTGAAAGCTAAATTTTGAAACATTAGAAACAAACTCAAGCTTGGGAATCTGAAGTAAGATCATTTCGAAAACCAAAAAATCTGAAATTGAAAACAAAACAAAAACTAGCCTATCCAAGCAAGGCCACCTCTCTTGTTAGGGATGAAATTTAATGAAAAAGATTTCTCTAGTGGACCAGAAGTGAAATTTCTCGAATTTTTTTCTTCTAACATATAGCATTTTTTAATAGTTCAGCATCCCAAGTGTATTGCAATCCACCCACAATTAGGCTTGTAAACGAGCCAAGCCGAGTTGAGCTTTGGCTAACTCGGCCCAACTCATTTAGGAAGTAAAATAAGTCTCGAGAGCTTTAGACACCGGCTCAAGATCGATTTCGATTGGCAACTCCTGGGATCAAGCTGGGACCGCTAAGGCTCATTATCATTATCAAGCCGAGTCGAGAGCAAGCCTCGACTTGCTCAAACTCGATTTCAAGTGAGCCGTGAGCCGAGCTGGAGCTGGAGCAAAAGCTCGATTAGTTGTTCAATCGAGCCTTAAACGAGCAGCTCGGCTCGTTTAAGGCTCAATAAGGTTAAATATAATTTTTTTTTTACTTAAAACAGATTCATTGAACTCTAAATAAAATGCACCAAAAAATGTCATAAACCATCTGTTGCAATTAAAATCTGACTATTACAATTAAAAAACAATCAAGACAATTACAAGTTAGTAAGATCTATTATAGCCATGATCCATGGAAAAACCTAAAACTATCCTAAAATTGCATAAATTATAAAGAGTTGCTTGTAAGATCTGTAATTTTGCCTTTCAAAATTAAAGAATGAAATAGAGGAATTACAACTTACAAGCAACATTAAATGAACCTACAAATTACAAGCAACTCCAAATTAACCTACAAATTACAAGCAACTTTAAATTAACCTACAAATTACAAAGGCAAAATTAAAGAAACAATAAGAGGAATTACAAGCAACTTCAAATGAACCTACAAATTACAAGCAACTTCAAATTACAAATGACCAAAAGGCAAAATCATCTAAAGAGACTACACACTTCAACCTAAGAGCCACCACCTCCAAACACCAGTACACCACACTGCATTCACTGAAAAAGGAAAGTTGTTAAATGTTTTTAACTCCCTTGCAACATGTCAAGGGAGCTTTATCAATTAAGATTTGAGTAATGAGCAAGTATTCATAAAACAGATGAGTAAATGCACATAAAATTAAACATTGCAAAATGTCAAGGATATCTGGATGTGTAAATTGTGTAATGTGTAATGTGTATGTGTTCCACTTGCAAGTTGACAGTGAGTCAGTGACCAGTATTGACCATGACCCACATGGGCCACACTGCAATCCATGTAAAAAAAAAAAAAGAGTTAGCTGCTTATTGCAATTTGCAAGGGAGATTTATCACTTAACCTAAACCCACACATAACAAAGATCAACATGTACATCAAATTATAGGAATTAGTAAAACATAATAGTAATTAGTAAAACATGCAGTTGTGATGTGTGATGTAAATGAAAGCAATAGATGGTATAATAGAATAATAGATTATGTACTCAAATAGTCAAATGTGCAAAACTCGAAAAATAATAAAATCAAGCTAATGAACCGACACTACTAATTATAAACCTATAAAGTATAAACAAGAACGTAGGATAAAAAACCAGAAATAATCTCAAGTTTCTCAACAAATAATAGAGATGCAAAAGCATAAGAGTAATTGCATAAACCAGTGTATCATAGACACAAAGTAATCTCAAACCAGTGTATCACAAGTAATCTCAAATCAGTAGCATAAAAAAATAAATTTGTTATTTATAACTTATAAGCACAGTTTTTAGAGATTTTCAGGCAATATAAAATACAGCAACTTAAAAATATCAAACTAGCATGTGAAAATATGTGGCAACTTGAAGATAGTTTCTTGAAAACAAAGACAAGGACCCAAGGAAAGAATATCTATTGCTTGCATACACAAACAGACAAAAAAAAATTTGTTAGTAAATTTTAACTCCCTTGCATTTGGTTAGTCAAAGACTAAAAAGGTCTTTGACCTTTAATAAATGAGTCAAGGGAGGTTCAAATAATCAAATTGTTACTGGAAAAAGAAAACAATGAACAAGGAAGACAATTAATACCTCAACTGGCTCAATTCAAATGATGAGGAGAGTTTCCAATAGAGTAAAATATAGCACTTAAATAGTTCAAAATAAAAAATAGTTATCAAATTACAAACTTAATAAACAAAAGGAAACTAAATAAAAAAATGTAGTAATTAAATTACAAACTTAAACAAGGACTGAAACAGTCTGTAACACACTCATTGTCTGAAATTCTGCATCACATTCAGCCTTCAGGTAGTTGCATTTGAAGTTGTAGTAGTTGGGAACTCCACTTCAATCAATTTCTACCAAAAAAATAAAAACACAATTAATACTTTCAGTTCATACATAAAAATATTTTAGTAAAACACTAAATAGTCTAAATACATATATTATAAATAGAACTTACTTTTTCTTCGCTAGCATGTTTTCTCTTGAGGCCATGAAGGGCTCTCACCCAATCTGAACCACATAAGAGCATCTGAACAGTTTCAGGGGCTAATGATGCTCTATGTGGTTCAATAACCCTACCACCGACTAAAGGAGGATTACAAACTGCACTTATAGGAACAGCCAAGATATCCCTTGCCATTTTAGACAAGATATGGTACTTCAAGGCATTGCATTTCCACCATGCCAATGCATCAAAATCTGTCTCCATACCACTAAGGTAGACATCCTCCTCAAGATAAATATCCAAATCTGTCTTAATAGGCAGGATGATGTCACTACTTCTTACATGGTCAGCATACCTTGAAAGACATTGACCCACTTTGGGCACTACATATCTAGCAATTGAACTTGAGGAAGAAGCAGCAGTAGCATTAACTTGGGCAGTTTCTTGCAATATACAAGCCGTATGGGCAGAAACATATGCCTCAAACAACTCTTCGATCATTAATACATTTTCAATGTAATAACCAAAGACTGTGCCTATCAACATTAGCAAAGGATACATGATGGGAAAACAGAAATTTATCAACTTCATCTTGTATCTAGGATCCAAGATAGCAGCTATGGATATCATCAAATTGGTATCACCCCAATACTTATCAAATTTGACCATCATCTTATTTGCCATAGATCTCATATACTCATTCCTATCCTCACATTTATTCATCAACACCTCTTTCATCCTCCAAACCTCAGGTAAATACAGATTTACAGTAGGGTAATCACTGCCAGATACCACATTTGTTACATCATTGAAAACTGACAATACCTGGTTCACATTCTCCACAATTTCCCACTGTTCCGGACTTACAACCCACTGAAATCTTTGCTCAACTCTATAGTACCTAGGGAAGACATCTCTAAACTGAATTGCAGTGTCCAACATCATATAGGTGCTGTTTCAACGTGTGGGGACATCTAAAATCAGCTTTTTACAGGGTAAATCCAACCTATTTGCTATCTCCCTAAAAACATTCATCTTACCCTCAGCAGCTACTATATACTTTATGCCCTGCCTAACATCATCAATAACATCTTTAATTTCAGCAAGTCCAGATTGCACCAACAAATTTGTAATGTGTGCACAACACCTAACATGAAACAACCTACCCCCAACTAGCATTGAATTTTTCAACTGAAAGTCATCTTTTATAATTTTAATTGCAAAATCATTAGCTGAAGCATTATCAACAGTAATGGTTTGAATTTTATCCTTAATTCTTCAATCAGCAAAACAATCCCTCAATGCATTAGCAATCACAACACCAGAATGTGGAAGAGGTACATTGAAAAAATTTAGACACCAACTTAAACCCACAAAATGGCAAGTCACCACTATATATGACAATTTTTGACGAGATATCCACATATCGGTGGTGATGTTGACCTTGTCAACAGTTTTCAAAAGAATTCTAAGCTTCTTTTTTTCATTTTGGTAAGTGGTCATGCAGTCATTCCTAACAGTTGCACGTCTAATTTTTTTCCAATAGGGTGTGCAGGCCCTCATGAACTTATTAAAAAATTCATGCTCCATCATATTAAAAGGGTACTCATGGAGTAGCATCATATGGGCAGCAAGCTCCCTAACCCTACTCTCTTTATAACTAAATGTTGTCAAACTTCCAAAACCATCATGGTCACTGCAGTCACGGCTAGGCTCAAAGGACAAGGTCCTTTGCTTTTTACTGTTATGAAACTCCACATACCTAACACATGAAGTCAAATGCCTACCTAGGGTTGAGGTAGTACTAGATTTGCCAACAACAAATAATTTCTTACACTAATTGCACTGTGATTTCTTAACCCCTCCTATTTTTACTGAGACAAAGTCATTCCAGACTTTGGAAGTCTTTTGCCTTTCCTTCTTTTCAAATTGTCCTTTCTCACTCACCCCAACACCATCCCCAGCATTACCAACAGCAAGAGAAGCAGCATTACCAGACTCAATAGTTTCAGGTGTAGGAATAACAGTAAGTGTATCATCATCTAAATCAACTTGAACATCAACATCTTCCAATGCCATACACTGATTCGTATTCTCCATAACTGTTAATTAAAACTTTTTATTGATGATTAACTTATATATCTTTTTATTCTAACATGGCAGATTGTTAACTAACATAAATAATTATCATGTTTGAATTCATTAATAACATGGGAGATTGTTAACTAACATAAATAACATGGCAGACTGTTAACTAACATAAATAATTATCGTAACATAACATAACACAATTTTAATCATGTTTTAATTAATTATTAACAGAACATAACACAATTTTAATCATGTTTTAATTAATTCCTAACAGAACATAACACAATTTTAATCAAGTTTCAATTAATTCCTAACAGAACACAACACAAAATTTTTTTTTCGACAAATCATAAGGATGTTTAATTAAAGAACATAACACAATTTTAATCAATTTTTTTTTTAAAAAAAAAAACCTCAAGGTTCAAGCAATTTCCATAACAGAATACGATTGTAGCTTGCAAATTCGATAGACTTTCTTCCCTAAAATGATGCAAAAATTTACATTAGTTTGGATTTAACAAAAAATAATGGAATAAATGAAACAATACTTGTCAAAAATTAATTTGGTAAGAATTAGGGTTCAGGAGAAAAAAAACATAACTTAGGGTTTGAAGAGACTGAAGACTGAAGAGACTAAGAAATCAGAGATGTTCTTCACTGTCTTAACTTGCACACATCATAGGTTCATACTCGAGTATAAAAGGGGGATGGGGAGGTTTTGGAAATGAGTAAAAAATAAGGTATGATGACAAAGAGCCCAGTACTCAAGCTCAATTTCCATTTCTGTCATAGTCAGATCAAGAGTCACCATGGAAAGTCTCTGCCTTCGGTATAGTATGAGCTAGGGTTTGGCCGCTTAGGGAAGATAACCTCAAGTAAAACAACAATTAAAATGTCATAGCAATTCAAAGAACAGTGGAATGAACAGAAAAAAAAACAAATTAAACAATTGAAACAACAACAAAAAAAAGGCACGAGTCACACGATATCTGAAGAGAGTTTCTCTCACAAAACTAGTACAAATGTTTAAAACACTATTAGATCAATATCAGATGATCCATCAACGGCTCAACGGCTCGATTGAGGATCTGACAGGAATGGGTTGTTGGGGGGGAGTTGAGAAGGATTAAATGCGTGCTGTGTGCATTCTCTGTATCTCAACCATGAATTCATGATGGGAGTCTAGGAGATGCATTGAATGCTCACAGGCTTATAGCAGGCTGCACTCAATGGATCACATCTCTCACGCCATCGCCCTAGTCTAGCTCTAGCCCTTAAACCGTCAAAAAACTCAAAACTCAAGTCTGAAAGAGTCTCTGGTTATTGGAAATACTGGAAATGGGAATGAACAAGAACAAGAGACTCAACAGTGAGTCGAGAGATAGAGAGTTTGAGACTCGAGAGTGATGAGGGAGAGATTGAGAGTTAGAGAGTTGTTTGACTTGTTTGGTTTCTTCTGCCTCTTTGAATTTTGGTTTGATTTACAAACCTTTGGTTTGAATCTGAGGATTCCAGCTGTTAGATTTACACAAATATAAAAAATTGTAATAAATGAACGGCTAGATTTGGAGAGAGAGATATTTTAATTGATTGAGGCGTGACGCGTGTCGAACGGTTTAGTTTACAAAAAATTATTCCAATGCGGCCGTTTATAATTAAAACTGGTGTGCCTGTTAAATAGAGTCCGTGGATTCTGTAAATCTTCTCAAGATTTAATTTCAATCGTTAAATCGAATCACTCAGGGCATGCTTACGGAGTTTGCAATACACCATATAACTCCTACAGGATTCAATTGGTTACAGCTGTCCTCCATTAAGCCCATCCAACAGCCATTATTTCATCAAGAAATTTGGACGACTGAGAATGCTAGTGGTCATACCGAGACGCATTGAATCCTTGTCAGTCTCGGTGGCTGTTTGTGTGTGCGAAATTACAGCCGTTGATGAATTCCTTCGTGTGCAAGATTGCTTTTAATTCGTTGGATCATCTCAGACTGGGGGAGCTTACGAAAATGTTAATACACAATATAAACCCTAAGCGTCATCCAACAGCTTAGAATTCATAAAAAAAAAATCCAACGGCTCATGTCCATTGCGTGCAAACCGAAGGGGGCATTAAGGCTGATGACGAGTTGTCAAACTCGTACACTGTGCGAGCGTGGGGTTGATTTTCGAGGCTGAGCATATCATCCGCGTGTGTGTTGGTGAAACCAGTTCTATGCGTTATCCAATATATAATCTTGACCGTTTATTTTCATCTTTATTTTTTCATTCAATAAAAGATTGGATTAGTGAGCTCATGGTGTCATTTGGAACACCATATAACTATCACCCTCTGGATGGATTACAGCTGTATTCCATTTACTAAATCCAACAGCTGGGATTAAATGAAATTAAATCCAAGTTATCAAACGGCTTAGATAATAAAATGAAATATTTCAAATTTCAAATAATAGTAATAATCTAGTATGGGTGATTTCAACTGAGCTCATCTATTAGTTACCCAAAAAATGATCTTGACCATTTATTTGAGATTTATTTTCCAAATTGATTAAAGGACGTTGGATTAGTGAGCTCATGGTGTCATGTGCAACACCATATAACTCTCAGATTTGAATGGATTACAGCTGTATTCCATTTAGCTAATCCAACGGTTTTGATTAAATCTAATTAAATCGGACGGCTATGATTAAAATTTTTAAAATTCAAAATTTCAAAATTTGTCTAATCCAACGGCTACGATTGAGAGGTCTAATCCAACGGCTCCAAATTGATCTAATAAAAATGAATGGCCAAATCAAAAAATCAAAAAATTAAAAAAAATCAAAATCAAATCAAATTTATATGTAACATTATTTACAATTTTAATTAATACTAGTTAATAAGTTAGCCAAATTATCATTAAAAAAAAAGTAAATGCATTTTTTATAAATAAAAAATCAATGCAGACAAATAGTAAATTGAACAATTGAGCCTGTTCACATACTGAAACTAAGCTATAGTATGTATCTTCTTCTTTTTTTGGGCATGATGTCATTATTATTATTATTGTGGGAGAAAAATACAGTTTCTAGTTTCACTCAGTTTTTTTTTATAGTCTATATTTTAATTATGTATTTTTCAATGTATGTGACCATCAGTGACCAAATAATAATTCATCTATAAATTATTTGGAAGCTTTTTAAGAAGTTCTAATAGTGCATTGATTTTATACACGTGTAAAATAATATTTTGACCAAAAAAAAAAGGAAATTCAAATTTCATTGAATCGGAAACCTAAGCAAATAATAATTGGAAGAAAATATTGAAGCTTTATCTTACGATTCTTACCTCATGATCCAATAGAGAAGACTCTTTCATACCTAAATGTGCAATTTAGTGTTAAGCGTTTGGTAAATTTGTAGTTTGACAGTTTGACCTTTAAAATTGCAATTTATCCTCTAAAATTGTGCACTATTTTTCTATAAAATTGCAATACTAAAAGCTTAAATCAATTGAGAGATCAAAGGCTTTGGCAAATTATGTGCTAATTAAGGTCTTTCCTAGTATATTATATATATGTACCTACATATTTTGTCATGGTATCACCAAATGATGCATGGGATGAATTTTAAGCTTCATTCTCTGAGCCATTTCTTAACCATATACATATATTAAAAAATGTCTAAAAATACTAAAAAATATTAATTACTACTACTATTGATTCATATATATAGATTAATTAACTGGCCTATACCATTTCATTAACTTGATTATTATTGATTTAAATATTTGTTTTAATTTTGTTTAAAATTTAGGATAATTAGAGAATAAATTTTGTTAGATTATTTAGTTATCAACTTATCTCTAGGTTACTATTTAATAACTAACTAAGTAACTAAACTAACTAGTACTCTATCATATGATATATCATATGATTCATATGTGAATCATGTGATATATCATATGATTCATATATGATATATCATACATGTAATAATTAATATGTTAAATTATTACAACTAAATTATAATAAAATGTATATAATGTTACACGCTAACAAGTAGCAACTAGCAACAAGTAACAACAATTAAGTACACACATTGAACTTGTGCTTATTATTATTATTTTTGAATTGGGCATTGGGCATTACACCTATAAACAATAACATAGACAATATAAATTATAATGTTACTTTGCAACTATGTTAGGTATACTATACCCTTAGGCCTTAAATCTTAATTCATTAATTGTACACACATTAAACCTATGATTATTATTATTGAATTGGACATTAGACCTATAATAACATAGTCAATATAAATTATAATGTTAGGTATATTATACCCTTAGATTTTAATTAGTTAATTATACACACATTGAACCTATGATTATTATTATTCAATTGGTCATTGGACATTGGACATCTTAATTAGTTAATTGTACACACATAATAATTAGTTGATTAATAACTTCTTCTTTTCTTTTTTTTTTTTACATTGTTGATGTGCAAATTAAATTACACTTGCAATGGTACGAACCATTAGGTCGTATAGCTTATGCGAAGTGCAGGATCGAACCACCGAGAACGGGTTTTTGCTAAAAAAACTAATATTACTTTTAAATTGAATCTACTTTAACCTAGTTCCAAATAAAGATTGTAATGAACATGTAACTTGCATAAATTAAAAACTATTCTAAAGAAAATAAAGGAATGAATAAAAACTACTAAGGTTAAAGATTAATCTCACCCATATGAAAAGTTAGCTTAATACATTAAACACCAATTTTCTATCTTAACAAATAAAACCCTTCAACACACTCTATTATCATTATTGACACAAGTAAAACCAAATAATGTGTTTACCGTTAAGGAGCTATAATGAGTATTGATTATTGATAAAATCATCCACTGTATCCTTGGATCACAGTGGATATTAAATCAATAATTGATTACTCATTGTGCACCCAGCTTGGAACACATCATTGGAAAACTATCAATGCATCAATAAATGACAACCATTTAACTTTTTGTCACGGAAATTAAATGATGAGTACGGAAAATTAAATGACGAAAAATAAACGCATTTAATGTAAAAGCAAGAAATACAAACTAAGGGTGAGGCTTCATCTTCAACCTTAGTTGAAGAGTTTAATCACCCATTGAACAATAAAGCAAAATAAGGGTAAAAGAATGCATTAAATAATCTTCAAAGTAAATGATTACAGATAAAAGGGGCAGAGCATGGCCAACAGTGGCAAAATGCTCTCTAAAAATTGCCTTAAAAGCAGAACCCTCGACCAAATGAGCTAAGGGACCTATGTATAGACAGACAGGTCACAGGCATGCGTTCGAACGTACCGGTTATTTTGTAGTCAAATGTACACCATACGGTCGACCGCAAATAATCGCCAGGGCCGGCTAGGGCATCCGCGTGAGACGTGGTAGATCACAGTTCAACCGCGTTCTCCTGCGCGACCGTGAGTGCGTTCGAACGCACTTGGCAGGGATCCACTTCTTCACTTGGCTCCAAGTCCATTTTGCTCCTTTGGTCAAGATTTGATGTAAGGATCTGTACATTACAAAAAAAAAAAAAAAAAAAAGTAAAAATGTTAGATATTAAAAATGCTAAAGGCCTAACAAACATAAATTAAGGGGTGTGAATAAGTACTAAAAATCACTTATCAATTGCCGTTGGATGATAAAACGGTCGAGCTCACGATCCCTAACGAGTGTGATACTCAAGTTAAATGGGTCGAGCTCATGAGCTTTCCGAGCTCCGAACCCATAAGCCCTCGCTTAATCGAGCGGTATGTGTCACTAGCTAAAGCGAGTTTTTGATGAACCAAGCTTCAATAGTGTCGAGCTCGAGCGAGCTTAATCGAACAGTATGTCCTCATTTACACAATGATGATAAGATGCGTTGGATTTGAAATTAATAAATGGAGATTGAAGAAGGCTACAGAAGAAGTTATTAATAAATGGAGATTTATTTGTTCTTCTTTAACTTTTATAGAGAACAAATAAAAGAAGTTATAGAACTCTTGTAAGAAAATAAAGTACATTTATTTTTACTCCCACTCTATTTTATAAAGTGCAATATAACTCGTTATCACATATGGTAAAAAGCTCTATTGTTTCTCTTTTTAGTAACCTCCATGGAAGTGATTACCTTGCACGAGAATAATTTGATATAAGGATGACCACATTTGTCATAATGTGATCATCACTATATCATCGATATATACCATATCTTTATATATATATATATATATATATATATATATATATATATATGTTTCATTTAAGAGTAATGTTACACATATTTTCAAGTCTTAAATTTGTCTTTTAAAATTATTAGGGTAAAGTTTACATACTCCCATCAAATTATCACTCAATTGATTATATCTTTCTAAACTAACAAAACATTATCATTGTTTACCCCACGGCTAAAAAAAATAAAAATGCCCTTATATATATTTCAATAAGACCAAAATAGCTCTATAAATTTGAAAAAAATTAATTAATTTTTTAAAAAACGAAAAAATATTTATTTAAAAAAAATTTAAACATTTTTTTCTTTTTAAAAAACCTGATTTTTTTATTTTAAATAAAATGATTTTTTATAAAAAATTATTTTTTAAAGAAATTTTTTATTTTTTAAAAAGAAAATTTTCATTTATTTTTTAACAGGAATTTTTATTTTAAATATTTATAAAATAAAAAAAACTAAAATTTTCAATTTTTACAAAAAAAAAAATCATTTTTTTTAAAAATTTTTTCTTATAAAAATAGTTTCATCATTGGTAAACATTGACAATGTTTTAGTAGTTCGGTAAATACATTGTGACAATTAAAAATTTGACAGAACATTGTTAATTAGACCATAGTTTGAAGGAACAAATAAACTTTTTTTCAAATTTTTAAAATAAATTCAAGATAAAATTACTGTTAAATTTTAGTCTAATAATATTTAATGAAAAATTGCACTTACTCAGTTACTCCCACTAAATTTACGCCTTTTTTTGGCAGACAATTCTCTATGCTTATAAATATATATTTTTTTAAAAAAAGGCCACAATTCTCTTTACTTATAAGAAAAGTAAAGCTTCTAGTTCACAACAGTCTCCGATTTTGTAGAGGATTAACGGTCGGATGAGCCACAGGGAACTTCGAGGACACGGTAAAGGCTATAACGAACCAGAGTTCGAAAAGCGGGAAAGCGGGGGGGCTTTCATGGAAACGTCTAGAACCAAAACTCTCCCGAACCATCACGGAAAGCATCCAGCGGTCTACGTTTCACAACAGAACAACTTCTAGACCCTTCCTTGAAGATGCCTATACACCATGGCCCAATCCCAACCGTCCATTGACCACCCTCGATGACTCTCAATTAACTCACCCCCACTATCCTATTAAATACCCCCACTGCCCTTCTTTGCTCCTAAAACTTGTTTGATTCTTCTCTTTCTCTTCCTCTCTCTCCTGTTCCAGAGCCTTCCGTGCAGAAAAAAGTTTGGAATTTAGGGTTTCGATCGGGAACTCCGATTCGATCAGAGCAAATTGATCGAAATTTGATTGGAAGAGAATAAGATGTTTGGGAGAGCGCCGAAGAAGAGCAATAACACGAGGTACTATGAGGTGCTGGGAGTGTCCAAGAACGCTTCCCAGGACGATCTCAAGAAGGCCTACAAGAAGGCCGCTATTAAGAACCATCCTGACAAGGGCGGCGATCCCGAGAAGGTACCCTTTATTTCTTGCCCTTATTGCCTGTCATTATTCTTGCTGTTTATTTATTTATATCTGGAAATTCATTATTTAAATTAGATATTTGGGATATGAAATTTTTCTTCTTGTGTGGGATTCGGTTATGCCTTTTATTTTCTGAGATCGTGGGTACTTAGTAATGTTGGAGAATTTTGTATTTTTATTTGATGCTGTTCTTGATATATAAATCTAAGAAAGAAATTGTAGGTGGAATGACTCTGTTGGCTTAGAAGAATTTGATGATGTTTTGGAAGCTGTAAATCGGGTTATGACCCTCTCTTTAAATGAATTCAGAGGATTGTTGCTTTAGACGTATAGATAGAGGGGTGGATTGTTCCACTGAGTTTTCAGCTATGTACTGATTGATATACTCGAGAGCTTCCTGTTTATTTCATTTTTAATCAGAGGAATTGCATTATGATTGTTGTCACTATGGTGTCTCTGCGAAATTGTCGCTTGGGTTGATTCGTTTATGTGTGAGCTGTGTTTGCCACAGAACGGAGTTTATGCGTTTTATTAGTTTATGCAACAAAGGAATGATAAAAGCTTTGATTTTACTGAAATTTTGATTTCTTGTTGATTTTAATGAAATTTTAATGAAATTTATCAGTTTGGGCTTTTCCATTAAATTATTGCAAGTGGGTCCTGTAAATCTGTGTCTTTGTCTTTGATGGTCCTAGTTAATGTTGGTTATTGCTCTAGTTTGGATCAAAATAGAAGCCTGATACATGGGATTTTTGCTGCAGTTCAAAGAGCTGGCCCAGGCATATGAGGTACTAAGTGACCCTGAGAAACGTGAGATCTACGACCAATATGGTGAAGATGCACTCAAAGAGGGAATGGGTGGTGGTGGCGGTGGTCATGACCCATTCGACATCTTCTCATCTTTCTTTGGTGGGAGTCCATTTGGAGGTAAGGATTATGAACTATGAACGAATATATTTGGAGGGCTCTTGTCATTGGCGTGACTAAAAAACTGGTTTGAATTGTTAACGACTGAATAATGTCTTTTGCACTGGCAGGTGGTAGCAGCAGGGGACGAAGGCAGAGACGGGGAGAGGACGTAGTCCATCCCCTGAAGGTTTCTTTGGAGGACCTTTACGTTGGGATATCTAAGAAGCTTTCACTTTCTCGAAATGTATTATGTTCAAAGTGCAATGGGTGAGTGTTTCAGTGTTTCATCTTGGTGTTCACATACTTGTTCAACACATAATGGTCTATGCTTATATGGGTGGTGAATATTTGATCAATGACAGCAAAGGGTCGAAATCTGGAGCTTCAATGAAGTGCGCTGGTTGTCAAGGAACTGGTATGAAGGTTACAATTAGGCACCTTGGCCCCTCTATGATTCAGCAGATGCAGCATGCTTGCAATGACTGTAAGGGTACTGGAGAGACTATCAGTGACAAAGACCGCTGCCCACAATGCAAAGGAGAGAAGGTTGTCCAGGAAAAGAAGGTGTTGGAAGTCATTGTGGAGAAGGGCATGCAGAACGGACAGAGGATTACATTCCCTGGTGAAGCAGATGAGGCGGTAAGTTGTCAAATTCAGCTTATGACCATTGATTGAGGCGACTTGCTTTTTATACTATGTTGATGGTCATTGGTTTCTTCTTTTTTGTTGTTTGCAGCCTGACACAGCCACTGGGGATATAGTCTTCGTCCTTCAGCAGAAGGAACATCCAAAGTTCAAGAGAAAGGGTGATGACCTTTTTGTGGAGCACACATTATCCCTGACCGAGGCTCTCTGCGGCTTCCAATTTGCATTGACCCACTTGGATGGGAGACAGCTCCTTATAAAATCGAACCCTGGGGAAGTTGTCAAGCCTGGTAAGTAAAAGGCATAAACTTTTTGGCTCTGTTGATTATTGTTTGGGTCATTAACGTTGACAATTCTCCATTGCTGCAAAACTTGCAGACTCGTTCAAGGGAATCAACGATGAAGGGATGCCAATGTACCAGAGGCCATTTATGAAGGGCAAATTGTACATTCATTTCACTGTCGACTTCCCTGATTCTCTGACTCCAGAGCAGGTTGGGGCATTGGAGGGTGTTTTGCCACCAAGGGCGTCGACCCAGCTGACAGACATGGAGCTGGATGAGTGTGAGGAGACTACACTGCATGATGTCAACATTGAGGAGGAGATGAGGAGGAAGCAGGCCCAGGAGGTATATGAGGAAGATGAAGACATGCACGGTGGTGCTCAGAGGGTGCAATGTGCCCAGCAGTGATGATCCATTATTTGGTCTGGGAAAGTAGCTATTTAAGTGGAAAACTAGAGCTGGAAAATGTATTGTAGGCGGATATTGGGAAGTGGGTTATATCTTTTTTGCCTGACCAGCGATCATTTAAAAACAGTTTCGTGTATGATTGAAGTCATGTAATCTCCAACACTTCATAATATGACTACATTTCTTTGAGCTCTCGTCACCGCATTCTTGAAATTTACATTCATTTCTTCACAACCTCCATCCTTGGTAACCTTTTTGATTCTACTGAGAAACTCTTGTGGTGAAATTTGGTTTTATGATTTAGTCTTTAGATGTTTTTGGCTGAATAATGTTATAATTATTCTCACTTTTTTAACACATTTATAAGCGGCTTTTAAAATCAAATCATTATTAGAAATAGATCTTTATTGAATTTGAAGAATCTCTTTAGCTTGAGGAATCTGACTTCTTGCTCACCATAGTCTCTGAGGCATATTCTCCACCTTTGTTGATTTTTAAGACTTTTTTTAACAAACAACAAACGACCCCTTTGACTCTTCCTTGGAGGTAGTGGCCGAAATGGTCGCTTTCCTTGTGTCTCCATCCATTATTTGGGAGCTTTTAGAGAGTTTTCTTTGCACTTGTGGTCATCTAAGGAAGATGAATGACGCTGGATTTATATGCTCCACTAAACTTAAGGTGCAAGCAAAATGTTATGACCGCCGATGGATTCATCTGCCATCCAAAAATGTCTTGAAAAATTATGACTTCTCATTATCTGAATGAATCAGGACATTAAGCATATATCTTGACAAAGAAGACAGGCCATATTGTAGTTGCATTTCAATTCAATCAGCTGATTTTCTTGCATAATTTCTTTTCCTGGGAGACAAGGTTATACAGCAAAGAAAAGAAACACCAAGTAGTTGCTACATCAGTACACTGAGGAAATAAGCAGTAATCCTCCATCAAAATTAAATCAATTTCCAATAAATATGAATAATTTCTGTGAAGTAAAATGGACAATGAAAATATTAGTCACGTGATACATCTAACTTCTTCTGGACATAATGAAGTATCTGTGGAATAGAAAACATTGGTTCATCCCCAGATTTAAGACACAATTTTGCTACAGCCAGAAGCTTTTTAAGCTCACTAGAATTATAGTCATTTCCAAGATCTGGGTCTATCATCTGATGCATGGAACTAGCAAAGCGAGATCCTTGGACCCATTGGATTAGATCAGCACCTCCCTCTTCTGAACATTGACCAGTAATAAGCTCCAGAATTAGCACACCAAGCTGGAGTATAAGGTTACCACGTTCCTGAACCGCACATTCTGCAAAAGGATAAAGATAGACAAATGCAGATTGAAACTGAGAAAGCAAGTATGCGAATTTGTTGCAGGGGTGAAAGTAGAAGAAATAACCTTCTGAACTCGAGGTGTGAGGCACTGTAACGTAATTTCCACCAGAACTAAGAAGGCTAACATCAGATAGCTGTGACAGGCAAAGGAAATATATCTTTCAATAACAATGTTTTGACAACAGAAAATTCCCTTTAACATGTCTACTTGATGCAAATCTTCAAAAGTTAAGAAGAATTTATTAGAACCAAATGCTTAAAGTTAATAAAACATAAGAAACACATCCGTACTTTTGCTGTAAAATTTTCATCTAACATAATACTGCTTGAGGTAATGGAGACATGGTACATCGGGAGGTCACTGAAGAGAAGTAAATATTCCTGCAATGACAAAATCAGTGTAACTAATTACTGAAAGATACTTGTGCTATGCACATACAGGAGCTTTCTATACTTCGGAGGGAAAAGGAAAAGCTGATTTCATAATACCATGTTGGTCAACTTACGTGATCAATGCATATAGTCATTAGTTTATATGCAGGTAAAGAGCCAATGATTGGCAAAATTGTGAGGTATGACTAATTAGAAGTTAGCCATTGTCAGGTTCAACGGAATGTCTTTTTACAACATATCACATCAAATGCTTGTGGTTGAAATCTTAAATTCTTAATGAAAAGTAAAATCTCCAGCATGTATCTAGATAACTATATGACTGCAACTCACTCAAAATCTAAATCTCCATAGCTAGCACAGAGAAGCTTGAGAAAATCTTCAAAGTTAGTGGAAGCCTAATAGTATGGTATTCAACTTCTATCTCTATTTTACTATCTGGGGACAGGGCCATGATAGCCAACAATGGATTACTTCAACTTAAAGTCTTTATTAGCTTATGAGCTTGCATTGATAAATGTGTTCTGTACTATCACATATCTTCATTTCTGAGCATTTAATTCTAGAGAAGCATCAACATGCAAGGACATATTAGCAGATTTTAAGTGTGGCTACTACTCCAAAGAGAGAGATTTTCACTAACTCTTGTTATGTTATGTTTTTAAAACGTTTTTAAAATCATGCATTTATTCATGTAAAAAAAAAAAAAAATCATGCATTTATTATGAGTTGTAAGTGCTCTGGTTGTCCTATTTAATGCCTTTGCACCTCTGAAGTTTTTACGGTAACAAACTTACCCCTGACGGATTGGGGTGTTATAAAAGCTCCTACTTATCTAAAGTTCTTTAGAGATCTTACCCACATCTTGTCCATGTTCACCATTTCACAATATCAAAGAGGTCCGGAAAGCTTAGGAATTATTTTTGGAGGTCAAAAGTTATTTAGTTTGTCAGCAAGAAATTTTAGACAGGGAAAAAGTGTAGGTTAAATCAATCTTAAATCAATCACTGAAGTGTAAAGTTTTTATAGGCAGATACAACACACACAATTGTACAGGATTGAACCCATTACCTCAATCTTCACCCCTTGTATAGGGGAGAAGATGCCTGTTTGGTCCAATGTTTATAGGGAAAGGAGATGCCATTGGATCTAAAAGACCATAAGACACAGATGTGTAAATAAACCAAGTGCTATATAATGTTGACAAGAGTAAGATCATATCCATAAAAGATTATGGCTTCTGAATTAGGAATTGCTATTTTTCCATGTATTAGGCAAGCCAAGAGGTGCTTATTTTTGTGGCCTATTAGACGTTATTAAGGTTTTGATAATATTTCACCTGGGTATATATATATATATTTTTGGTTGTATAAATAGTTTCTAAATGGTGTGTAAATAAACTTGCCCCTCGTCTCATGGTTGACTTATCCCATCCCCATTCAATCAAACTGGAAACAGATTTTCTGGTCTCTGCTTTCCAAGTTCGTATAGCAACTTGAACTCCCTTCGATACGCAACTTTTTGAAGTTTGGAAGTAGACATTTATGATGATGTTTTGGCCAGCTTCTGCAGCCACCACTTTAGACTTTCAGTGATTAGTTGTATAGAGATATAACTGCTTTTGATGAAAGTCTTTTTTTTTTTTTTTTTTTCTACTTCATGTATATTTATTGAAGATCTATGTAGTCAGCACAGGGTATGCTTCAACCAAACTTATTTGGGTTCCTGAAGTGAGGAGTCAGGTAGAAGTGTCTATGCCATGTGTCCGATTTTGAGAATTCTCTACCTGTATACGATATTTTTTTTTCTCATGTTCTTGCTTCTTGAGTAAACCTTTAGCCCCTTTTGATTTACAGTCATTAAAATTTATTTTCACTTTTCAAAAATCTTCAGGGGGATTACATTATGTGGCATTTAATTGTGTGCATTATAAGAAGATAATCTCATGAACTTACAACTTACCAATGCAGCTGCTACACCAATGGCTATTTGTAGTCTTGTCCTCCAATTTAAGGGAGTCTTAAGAGGATCTGCCAGGAGCCAATAATTAAAAACAGAATCAGATTTTACAAAAAGAGACAAATTTTGCTCCAAAAGTTACCACTAAGATGCTCCTTCAAGCTTCCATTTTCTATGCTGTCAAAAATGAGCACCCTGCAGAGAGAAAAAGGTACAAGTTAAACATCAAATCTGTAAAAGGTAAAAGAAAATTAATAACGCATATTCAAATCTATGCATAATCTAGATGATAATTAAGCACAACATTTCAAATTTACAAAGTTATTATACTGTGCTTATAGTTATAATGTGTGTGCGTATATATCATGAGAGTTTCACAAAAGAACAATAGAGACAAAAATACATTATCAGTAACAAAGACATTTTGTAGTTAATACATACAGGAAAATCTTGGTGATGCACTTGCATAGTTGCATGGATGTATGTGACTTACAGAGTAAACTTACCATTTTATTGTCTCTGATACAACACCCTATACAAACAAGTAAACCCATTTTTAATGAAAATAAGATAAAATATCTCCACATCCAGTTTAAGAGCAAATGAGGAACTGATGAGTCAAGGGTTGGGTATCCAGGCACATGTACTATTAGGATTGCCAAAAATGTCTCACTTGCCTTTGTTTCGTTTCTGGAGAGGGTATAACCTTTTTTTCTTTTCTTTTGTTTGGTGCACAGGAGGCCCAATAGCTAATGGAATGGAGTAATACCTCAAACCTACTTTAATTGATCTACCCAAGCTCTAAACTCACCACTGGCCTTTGTAGTATACAAGTTATACTTCTCACTTTTAATGGGGGAGAAAGCCTTATTTAAACTACTGGAAAAAAAAAAAAAAAAAGGATAGGCGTCAAACCTCTTATTTCCGGTGGAAAACCCTCTGAGTGGAAGAAGGTGCCGGTGATGCAAGCGGCCCAGGAGTTGCACCTCTCTGTAGAAGACATCTAATTCTTGACTAAAAGCTGTAACTTCTTTTACCAAAGCAACCCCACCGTCTTGGAATCTGGCCTTATAAGCAGTTCCATGAGAATTGCAATAAATGATTCTATGAAAACCATCTGTCGCCTTCTTTATATCTTTGAATGACAAGTGCCTCACAAACAATATTGGGCCTGGAATGAGACCAAAAGGGAGTTATACAAAGCAGTCTCGTATATGCTCATCATTTTTCTGTTTTCAACATATTAAAATAACTTGAAGTTAGACAGAATGATCTTAAAATTTCAAATAACGCCAAATGCACACACACTTTTGTCAAAGAAAAGAAAGGAGACAAAAATTCAGCTCTAGGATATCAACCAGCAATTGTTTTTTACTTGAGAGGATAGCAACCTGCATCTTATGGGGTATCACCCCAAAAAAAAAGAACTTAAAATAGAAGTTAAACCCGAATTTCATCTAAATTCTATTCTTAATTCTTCATTTTCACACAACCTTTTAGAATTCCATGTCTAATTCGTGCTCTGTCCACCTATAATATCACGTGAATAACAAGAAATTTGATATTGCATTTGAAAACAGTTTTGAATTCAGATCCAAAAGTGGTGAGGGTCTTCTTCAAAGTTACTCACATCGAACTCGATCCTCCGCACCACAACATAGCATGTTCAAGATAATTCAACTGACAGTATCAACAATTCAAGGAAACCCACATACAATTCAATCAATTCAAGTATATCACAGTCAATGATTAAGGCTGAAAGCACAGAATTCCCCCATTAAAGTCACAACAGAGCATTTTCTAGATAATTCAACTAGCATCATCAATAATTACTCTACACCCCACGAAGAATTCAATCAATTGAAGTCCAATTCCAGCAATTACACAGACCCAACACCCAATTACACTCACTGATTGAGCTTGAAAGCACATAACTACCACATTGTCCGAATCTGTACTGAAAGACTAGCATGATCTAAAAAAGCAGAATTGAAGGTAAAAAGTGAGATGAAATTGAGGTACCATGAGGAGATTTGTGAAGCCATGGAAGAAGGTTAAGCCTGATCCTGCGGATCAAACGGTCGACACCCATTTTCGGAAACTTGTTTTCTGGGTATTCGTGATCCAAGTAGAAGAGGGTCAGCAGTCACAAAGTTAGGTCTCATTGCTTTCTTACTTTTTTAATGTAGCGGAAGTAGATTCTTTTACTTTTGGAGGTGGGTGAGTGAGAGAATCATGAATGGGCAAAACGGTCATCCAGTCTGTTAATAGTACCCTGCAGCCCCACAGCCCCACAGCCAGGCTTAAATGAAAACTCCCTAAACCACCCCTTTTTGGCATAGTTATCGCCATTGCCGTGCTTCAAAATACAGACACTCTTTTTACCTCATCAACAATAAAGAAGGCTCTCGGTTTCTCTATACAATTACCCATTCGTGCCCTTCACACATCGTCGCTCTCCACATTGGAGAGCATATGGAATGTAATCGTTTTCAAAAGCGATACAAGTTGTCAAGGAGCCCTCCATTGATGACAGAGATCCAACAATTTTACCATTTGCACTGTTTTTTTTTGGTAAGAACTATTTGTACCGTTGTATATGAGAGAGAGTTTTTTATGTTTTTTTTTTTTTTGTTTTGGAGATAGAGAGAGATTTTTATACTATCTTAACGTGGCATTGCCAATCTATTATTAGATTTTTTTAAAAAAAATTTATTGTTTTTTTAATTTATATTATGAAAAGATTTATTTTACTCTATGAAGTTTGACAAATTTTTTAATTTGAATCTCAATGTTTAAAAATTTGTAATATATCTTCTAATATTTTAAAAATTGGTAATTAATACCATTTGTTACTAATTACCATCAACTTACATGGAAATTGTCGGCATAAGAGCAAGTAAGAGGCATTTATTCATTTTCTTTTTCACTCCAACATCCACATGACACCCAAAAGAGTTTCAAAAGGGGTTGACAAGAAAAAAATCGAAACAAACGTTGGGTTTTAATGAGGGGCAATAACGTCATTTCACTGACTAGGTTTGATGAAAAATTGGAAGACGTATCATAAAAATTCAACGTGAGATGCACATGATATTATTTCCATCTATTTAGACGGCAATTAATAACATATGGTGTTAATTTCAAATTTTTGAAACATTAGGAATACATTGCAAACTTTTAAATATTGGAGTTCAAATTGAAAAACACCTCAAACTTTGAATTTTTCCCTTTATATTAATTTAAGGATGGATTAATAATGCAACATCAATAGTGTAGAATAGTGGTGAAACAGAGTATACTATAGAGCACTCCGTGGGCATGTGAATTCTATAAAAATTGTCACTTGATTTTTTATCAATTATTCAAATTACTCACAATCAGAACAAAAAATTATTAGCATCTTATCTCACCCCTTTACTAAGAATGTGGTTTGGAATTGCGATTTTATAAACAAAAAAAATGTGATTTTGAAATCAAATCGTAAAAAATAAATTATTTGAAATTGCATTTTTAAAAATTTACAATTTGAAAAGTAGTAGAAATTTTTCATTTTCAAATTGCAAGATATAATTTTTTTTTTAAAAAAAAAAAATTATAAAACACACAATTTAAAGGCCAAACTATAATTTTGTCAAACTTTGAATTATATTTTTTAAAAATTATGTTTTCAAATCACACATTTTAAAATCACTATTTTTAAAGTGCATTTTTAAAAATCACAAACCTTAAACGGATTTTCTGTCCGATGCCTATATACTTCCTTACGCAACTATTAGGCCTGGGCCTAGTTCGTTACTTCAAAACCTTTTGTTGGGCAATTGCTGAGGAGCTTGAAGGAATCCTAGCCACGGGTCGAAAAACAATACCATTCCAGAGGCCGAGCCCAACTGATTAGTTGAACCGAAATTGACTGGCTCACACCCACCATTGGTTCGGTTCAGTTCAGCTTTATGGGTTGCTCATTTTGGTTTAATGGGGACAAATTCTAGGGTTGATCCTTTATCCTGTGGTTTAGACCAACAAAAAAAAAAGTTATAAGGTTAAAAAAAATTATAAGATTTTGCCCCCTAGCAGCCAACTTTTTTTGACCCTGGCCCTTCCCTCAATTCCTAAAAATAAAAATAAAAAAAATTTAAAGTAAAAAAAAAAAAAAATACTAAAAGATATTGGCCCCTAGCAAAAAAATTTTTTGGCCCCTGATTTCTGCCCATAATAATTTATGGTTCTGTACCACATGGGCGCAGAAAAAGATTTCCTGTTCTTTACAATTACTTTATACCATTAAAACTGTGGGTTTTTTTTTCACTATTAGAACAGTATATTTTCTTTTGCGCCCCACGTGGCACACCATCTAAGTAACCGTTCGAATAGTATTGCACGAAGCTATGTAGAATAAATTAAAAAACCCTAGTTCTAATGATGACAAACCGCAAGAGATTTAGATAGATCCAAAAGTTGGATAAACTTCCAAATGTTATGGGACAAATGTATCATAATCTTATAATGAGGATGAAGAAAAAGAAAGCCAGATAAATAGTGCATTTCTTAGACCACTTTTGATTAGTTCTTTCCATTCAGCATGCTTCTCAAAATCTCAAATTTCTATGTTGGATATCTTCATATATTGCTCATGATTGGGTAGGCTTTAGTCCCCACCCACCTTAGGGATTGGGATCCCCAGCAATGGGCAAAAAATTGCCCATAAAAAATTTCTCTAGTCCTACCCCTTCAATGTTATTTAAGGGTCTACAAGCTGCCACGTGTCTCATTAATAATAAAATAATAAAAAATAAAATAAACTAATAAAAATATATGGGATGGTGGGCCAGTACCCCAGTGGATGAAATCCATACTTCAAACTCATGAAAAACCCATACTTCATTTACATTACAGATATCAAAAGTTTGAATTTCTAGCGAAACAAACTAATTATAATGATCTTATGTCCATATTTGAAAAATGATAAGATTTTCTCGTATTTTTTATGACAACCAAATAGCACTAAGAATTTCAGTAAATTATCTGTTTGTTTGCAGAGAAAAGGATTCAAATAGAAAATATTTAACATTTTCAGTATCTCAGAATTAAGTTGGGTTGCTTATGCTGAGTGTTCCTACTTTTTGAAAACCAAGAGACTGAAATTACAAAACCAAGAATTCCTTTTCTTTTACTTTTTATTTTCCTGCATTTTCTAGGCCTAGAAAATGCAGAAATGCATTTCTCGGCGTGCCAACTTCAGCATGAAATTCTGTGCTATTTTTAGCACGTCAGAAAATAATTTTCTGACATGCCAATTTTGTCACGTCAAATTTACGCGAATTATATCGTCAGAAAAACGTGGCAAAAATACCACATCAGAAAATGATTAAATTTTTGTAGTGAGGCAATCAATCAGAGAATGAAAGAAGGTAATTTTCTTACCAGAAATGCTTCTCTTCATTCTCAAGATCATCTATTCACCATCTTATGTGAGTATCTTGACTTTTGGTTTTTTTTTTTTAATCTTTAAATAAAAGTTTAAGGCACAGAGATGGTGAATAGATGGTGCAAAGAATAAAGAGAAGCATATCTTGGTAAAGTGTGTAAGTGAAAGGAGGGCCATGGCTGTAGGGACAGACACCGCGGTCATGGCAGAACTATGTGTAGACTTTCAGGTATCTGATGCTCTTATTGACTACCATTTCTTCTTTAGTTGGCCCTAGAGAGTGGCCGAAGCCCCATGGCCCAGATGGGTTGGCCGGCCACCCCCTATGGCAAAAATAAGGTGGCTGGCCACCCCATATTTGTTATTATTTTATTATTTTGTTATATATATACATATATATAAAATTTAATTAATATTTTATTATTAGTGTGACACGTGGCGGCTTGTAAACCCTTGCATGACATTGAAGGGTGAGGATTACTAAAATTTATGATGGGCAATTTTTCCTAGAAAATGATAAAGTTATAAATTAAACCCAATAAAGACCAAACTTTTCTCTTAAGTGGCAATTGTGACAGTTTTTTTTTATTTTTATAAAAAAACTGCATGTGAAGGAGATAGAGCCTTAAACTAGAAGAGAGAGAAATTTGGATCTAAAAGTTGGGTTCTAGTTGGGTTTAAGTTGTGACTGTATCATACCTTGAGCCTTAAACTAGAAGAGAGAGAAATTTGGATCTAAAAGTTGGGTTCTAGTTGGGTTTAAGTTGTGACTGTATCATACCTTATATATATATATATATATATATATAATTTTTTAATCTTTTTAAGAAATTTTTTTAAAAAATAATTAATTAATTAAATGACACGTGGCGACATCTGAGTGGTGCCGATGTGGCATTCCGTTAAGTTTTAAACAGATTTTTAACAGAGGTATAATCTTGGTTTTTATGAAAATCGCAAGTACCTCCTGTGATCCAAATGAAACCCTAAGCGACAAAAAATAAAGAGCTGAAACCCTAGGGAGCAAATTAGTATTTAACCTTTTTTTTTACCAAATATGTTCTTTTTTTTTTTGCAAACGGACTTTTTAAGTATTAAATGCACCTTTAAACCCCGAGGTTTGATATGGATAGAGTTTTCCTCCAAACTGGGTTGGAGGAATCTCCTCCAACCTAATCTGTAAAAGTGACATGTGTCAGATTCCTCCAACCTAATCTGTAAAAGTGACATGTGTCCCTTTTTTTAATAACATGTGAGATGCACATAAGTTTTTAATATTATTTATTCCAACTTTGTCCATATTATTAAAAAAACATGTGCATCTCACAACTAAAACCTAACTTAAGTCCAACTTCTCTCCTACATGGCATTTTTTTTTTTTTAAAAAAAGGGGGAAATTACACTTTACCCCAAGTATCCACCTATTTTCTTTTGCCTCAAAGTTTAAAATGTAACACTTTCAAACTTTCAAATTGTATTTCATTTGACCTATTTATTAAAATACAACACTTTTTTTTCTTTTTTTCAAAAATTCCAAAAAAAAACCCAAAAAAATATATAATATATGTTGTGGAACCACCCCATAGGTGGTGGCCGGCCACCCGCTTTGTTTTTGGTTTTTTTGAAAAAATTGTGCTGGGGTATTTTGAATAAATAGGTCAAATGGGTTAAAACAATTTGAAAGTTTATCTTTTCCCCAAATCAATCGTCTTTTCCCTAAAATTTAGAAATTATTTTTCCTCTATCGACTCTCTCTCCCTCCCATCACCCTCTCTCTCCTCCGGCTCACCTCTCTCCTCCAGCGAGTTCTTGGGCCACCGGTGAAGCTATCCCTCCGTCACTCCCTGCTCTCTCACTTGTGCAAGGGTTCCACAAAGAATAATTGAGAAAAGTTCATCATGTATAAAGTTCATCTTTTTGAAAGAACTAACCAAAGACTTGATTGTTGAAATAGAAGACACAATCAGGGGTTTTGCAAGTAGAATGATCAAAGAATGAAAATGAAAATTTGGAAGGAATCTACTGCAGATCTGGTGGCAATAAAATTAAAATCATTCCTCTCTCCTTTGTCGGTTTCCTATGATAAGAAACCCATGGTTAACCCAACCTGGGTTGTTCAGCCTCTTTTATTTAAAAAAGAAAAGTGGGGGAAAGATAATCACAGAGAGAGAGAAGGACAAAGGGCGGCGTCGTGACCCGTGGGGCTGTGTGGAGAGGCTGACTTTAGCCCGTTCCGGCAATGACCAAAATTGCAGCGATTTAATTTTTTTTTTTTTTTGGAGAATCTGAGAAACAGCTTGATTAGCCTTTTTATTAGAGAATCAGAGAGGACTAAGAGATGAGAGATTGAATTTTTGGAGGACAATGAGATTCAAAGAAGATTTTGGGAGAAAGAATGAAAACCTACACGTTTTACTCTTCAGATTTTGATTTTTTTTTTTTTTAAGTCAATAGCATTTTCTTTTAATGCTACGTGGAGAAAAATTTGCCAGGTAGGAAGAAGTTTTAACTTAAGTTTTTGTTGTCTTAACATTTTTTCTATATATATATATATATATATATATATAAAAGGGAAAAAAATTAGGCCATTGGCCATTTGGGGGGTGGCTCAAGGAGCCCTGGGGGTGGCCAAAACCACCCCCAAGAGTTTGAAATTTACTAAATTTTCTTACAATTTCTTAGAAACCAAACAAATAGCAAGCCTAAATTTTTGGAGCACATTTTCTTGAATTTAGAATAAGCCAAATGGGATTGTTTCTGTTCAGCTTGAACCACATCAGAAACCCCCGAACTTTTGCTCACTTGAGCCTTGCGAATAGGCCAACCCAACGGAGGCGGCGAAGAAGTCCCTTTTTCTTTTGAAGATTTCCACCCTTCTTTACTTAACTTTCCATCCTAACCTTTCTCGAACAGCAAAGTTTTCGAAACCCGAAAGCGAAGTCAAGCAAATAAGCTAGTGTTGCTTCAATGGTCCAAGGAGTAGAAGCAGGATTTTTGGGCTCCTTGGGGTCGCCGGCCACCCCCCAAATGGCTAAGGGGGTGGCTACTCCCAATTTTTTTTTTTATATATATAATTTTTTAATCTTTTAAGAAATATTTTTTTTAAAATTAATTAAATGACATGTGACGACATTTGAGTAGTGCTGACATGTCATTCTGTTAAGTTTTGAATGGATTTTTAACAGAGGTACCATCTTGGTCTTTATGAAACTATAGGTACTTCCTATAATTGAAATGAAACTTTAGAGGGCAAAAAATAAAGAGCCAAAATCGTAGGGGGCAACCGGGCAATTTAGTATTTAATCCTAAAAAAAAGAATTAAAAATACTTTTAAGGGCTTAAAACTCTATTTTCCAAATGTAATTCCAAACATACTCTCTTAACAACTCCCACACAAATAGAAAACGACAAATGGTAATATATTTAAACGTATTTAATTTATTTTTTTAATGAGTTTGAACTTGTTCACAAATGCTTAATTAATATTTTTATTCCTTTAGTCATTTATACTAATTATTAATTATTGTTAAAATATTTTTAATAAATTTTATTTTAACTTTATCTTTTCTATAAAAAAATCCGTGTGTTTAAAAGACACATATCATTTTTATATAGTAAGTTGGAGAAAGTTTCTTCAACCCACTATGTAGAAAAACTCTATCCATATAAATACACGTATCCCCACATGCTATTTCAATAATTGTTCTTAAGGGGTAGCTCATGCAAACGTGAAGAATCACTAATTCAATCTCTATCCTTTACAATCAATAATTAATTCTTAGGAAAAAGTCAACATACTCCTTCAAGCTTTTATATTGAACACAAATTTCATCTAAACTAGTTTTACTACTTAATTGACAACACGCCCCTCAAACTTTCAATTGTGATAATGTCTTTCCTAAACTGTTAAAACATTGACAATGTCTTCCAAAAGAAGAAAAAAAGAAAGATGAAAAACAATAATACAAAAATACATCAATAAATTTGAAAATAAAAAAGAGAAAAAAAGGGCAAAAAATTTACATTTTCATGCCTTTTTTAAAAAAAAAAAAAATTTGTTTTAATTTTTATTTTACTAAGGATATTTTTGTTATTGGGAGAATATTATTTGATATATTATTTAACTATATTAAATAATATTATTCTATGTTCTTTTAAGTTCGAATGATGCCATATAAAGGCCAAGTCTGATAAGTTAGGTACTACGCCAGTTGGCGACAAATGATAGCAGCAAATTAAAGTCACAAATCCTCCACTCACATTCACGAAATATAGATGCCTTTCTACTCACAGCAAACATATCTTCAAGAGCGCTTCTGACTTTCGAGCATTCCTTCACTCACATACAAAAAATGGCTGATCAACTTCTGTTCGGAACTGCCAAGGGAATCATTAATACTTTGACCTCACTGGTTTCCAAAGAGATCGGACTGCTCAGGGGTGTCGAAGGTGAGCTGAAGAGCCTGATGAACACCGTTTCAACAATCAAAGCTATGCTTCTGGATGCGGAGGAGAAACAGGAGGCAGGAGACCATGCTGTCAAAGATTGGCTCGGGAAGCTGAAAGATGTCATTTATGATGCAGATGACTTGCTCGATGCTGTTTCCACTGAAGTTCTACGAAGGGAAATAATGACTCATGATAAGAAGGCCAAAAAGGTAAGCGTTTTTTTTCCAAATCTAACCAGCTTGCCTATCGTCATAAAACGGCCCATAAGATTAAGGCGATGAGGAAGAGGTTGGATGCCATCAACGCTGATAGGGAGAGATTCCATTTGGTGGTACGTGATGCAGTGACACGTGTTGGGAACAGACTACATGCGAGTCGGGAGACTTATTCTTTTGTACGTGCGGAGTCAGTTATTGGTAGAGAGGATGATAAGAGGGATGTTATACACCGTCTGATGGACTCCAACGTTGAAGAGAATGTTTCAATCCTTCCAATTGTTGCCATGGGAGGATTAGGAAAGACTACACTGGCTCAACTCATATTTAATGATGAGCAAATCCAAAATCATTTTGAGCTCAAAATGTGGGTTTGTGTCTCTGATCCCTTCCATGTTAAAGATATTGTTGAACAAATCTTAGAATCTGCAAAAATCAAGAAACAAGAAGATGTTCAATTGAATACACTGGTAACCGATCTTCGAAAAGAAATTGATGGAAAGAGATACCTACTTGTGTTGGATGACGTGTGGAATGAAGATCTTATAAAATGGTCTAACTTGACAAAAGTACTGTTGGGCGGTGCAAGAGGCAGTAGAATATTGGTGACTACCCGCACTAAAGGGGTTGCAAGGATTTGTGGGACAGTTGATCCATATTTCTTAAGTGGTTTAACTGAACTCGCATCATGGTCTTTATTCATGCAAATGGTGTTTGAGAAAGGACAAGAGCCGGAGGAGAATTCAAACATAGCTACAATTGGGAGGGATATCCTACAAAAGTGTAAAGGTGTTCCTCTGGCCATAACAACAATTGGAAGTTTACTACGCTTCAAAAATCCAGAAACAGAGTGGTTGAATTTTAAGAATGATGAACTCTCAAAAATACCTCAAAATGAAACTGATATCTTACCAACTCTAAAGCTGAGTTATGATCAACTTCTTTCACATTTGAAGCATTGCTTTGCTTATTGTAGTTTGTTTCCAAAAGATTACAAGTTTAAGAGATCAACACTGATTCAGCTTTGGATAGCACAAGGGTTTGTAAAGTTATCTGATCAACACCGATGCTTGGAAGATGATGGTAATGAATATTTTATGGATTTACTTTGGAGATCATTCTTTCAAGAAGCTAAAACGGATGAGTTTGGTAATGTAGCTCAATGTAAAATGCATGATCTTGCCATTTCAGAGGCAGGATCATTGATTACCACATTAAATGACAAAGAGAGAAACTTTAATGAAAAAACTCGTCATGTATCAATTGGTAGGGATATCAATACTTTATCAATTACAACTTCATTGTGTAAAGCAAGTGGGATATGGACATTTCTTTCTCCTACTTCCAACTTCTATGAGGGTGATGAGTCATGTTATGAAGCAATTATTTCAAGTTTCAAGTTCTTGCGCACATTGGATTTGCACCACCAAAATCTTTATTTTTTGCCGAACTCTATTGAGAAGTTGAAGCATTTAAGATATCTTAATCTTTCTTGTAACTCCGAACTCAAGAAGCTACCCAATTCTATAACCGAGTTGCAGAATTTGCAAACACTGATACTATTTTATTGTCCCTTGCTTGAAGAGTTGCCGAAAGACATGCAAAAATTAGTCAACCTCAGGCATCTTGATATAGATGCATGTTCTAAGTTGACTTATATGCCACGTGGACTGGGGAAATTGACTAATCTTCAAACATTATCAAAATTTGAGGTACACAGGGATCCTCTCTCTAATGATAGCAGTGGGTTAAAAGAACTACATGGACTAAATAACCTAAGAGGGAAGCTGGAGATTGAGAATTTGAGACAAGGGAAAGATGTTGCATCAGAATGTAAGGCTGCAAATTTAAAGGGGAAACAACATCTTCATGCTTGACTTTACGGTGGTGTTTGGAGGGGGTGTCAATGACTCCGATGTTGATGTTGATGCTGAATTGTTATTGGAAGACCTCCAACCGCACCCAAATCTGAAAGAGCTTCGATTTTGAATTAATGCATTGTAAGAGTTTAAGGCTTCCGAGTTGGCTTTCGTCACTCACAAATCTTGTCGATTTGAATTATATTGGTTTGAGGAATGCAAATATATGCCACCATTGAGTCAACTACCTTCTCTCAAGTATCTTTCTCTTGAACTTTTAGAAGCTATGGAGTACATAACAACCAGCAATGAGTTCTCTTCTTCTTCATCGGCACCAATACCATTCTTCCCATCTCTCAAGGAAATCGAGCTCCGTAATTGCTTTAATCTCAAGGGGTGGTGGATGAGGGGGAGGCATTCTTCAGTGGAGGTCAATAGCGATGGTGATAATTCTGTTGAAATAACAGCGGTAACATCGATGACAGAGCATTGTTTACTCCCTTTATTTCCCTGTCTTTCAACATTAGAGATCGTTAGTAGCCCTAAGTTGACGTCCATGCCAATGTTTCCACATCTTGAAAGAGAGTTGGTCCTGAGGAATACGAGCTCAAAGCTACTGCAACAGACAATGATGATGAATATGGCAGCACCACAAAGCCCAACACCAACCACAATCGGCTCCTCTTCATCCACTCCTCTCTCAAAATTGAAGCTCATAGAATTGGCTTTCATTGCGGATCTAGAAACTCTGCCAGAAGAGTGGTTGAAGAACCTCACTTCTCTTGAGTCTTTGAGGATATTTTGTTGCCGTAAATTAAATTCTATTTCCCAAGGTATACAACATCTCACTGCCCTTCATAAACTGGAAATTGGGGATTGTCCTGAGCTTGAGCTAGCCAATGACGAGGATGGGATGCAATGGCAAGGCCTTAAGCGCCTCTTCTCTTTGAGCTTTTCAAGTCTTCCAAAAATGGTGTCTCTCCCGTTGGGGCTTCAACATGTTACCACTCTACAAAAGCTCACGATTTCAAGTTGTCATAGTTTGACGGCCATACCTGAGTGAATCCAAAACTGCACATCACTTCAAGAGTTTGAGATTTCTCGCTGCTCCAGTTTGACATCACTGCCCGAAGGAATGCGTAGCCTAATGTCTTTGCAGTTGCTGAAATTTCATCGCTGTCCCAACTTGTTGAAAAGATGCGAGAGAGAAGTGGGTGAGGATTGGCCCAAGATTGCTCACATTCCAAATTTAGAATTCCGGGAATTCTGGTATATACTCATCCTTTTGTCTTAATCCTTTAGGAAAATTTAAGTACCCACCTTCTGCTCCATCATTTTCTTCATTTTTCTCTGTCATATTTCTTGGTTGTTAAATTTCAGATGCAGAAGCAGAAGAAACAGAGGATTTGGAGCATATTCAAAACTCTAGGGCACTAAATTTGTGATTCTTCACATATCTGGAGAAAAAATTAGCCTTTATTCTTGATCTTCCCACCACCTCACTGCTATCATCTCAAACAAAAGACAATAAGTCAAGTCGTTCATTGGGATTTTTGCCCACCCCTATTCCATGGTGTACGATTTGTACTTTGCAGGAGGATTGGGGGCGGAATAGTGGGATGAAGCCCATATTGGCCTCTACACGGGAATTGGTATCCAATTCTTATTATCTGTTGTTTGGTTACTTAGATTTTGGGATTTTATCCTGTTTTTTAGCATTTGTGAGTGAAAAAAAGACAGGGTTGTCATTGTTGTTGTTAATAATGATGTAGATGTATCGTCCTCTGGATTAAGCCAAATGAAAGAGGCATATGAGAGCTACCAAGATCGATCTCTGATCTTCACCGCACAACAGAGCTTCTTCTCTTGTAAATGGATTTGGAGGAATTAATGCTTCTTTTCAATTCTGAAGTTTTATATTTCGATAAAAAAAAAAAAAATTATAGAAGTAGAAATCTTTCCTTTAAGAGCACAGCTTTCATAGAAGGATTCTTTGATTTTAAGTCTGGTTAGAACGAAATATAGAAAGTTGCTAGGGAAGCATTGAAGTCACCTCAGACAATTAAAGTGGGTAGTATTATGGATTTAATGTTGCAATGACTTTTGTTCATCATCCATCTTCTTGAATTAACGAAATATGATTTTTTTTTTTAATTTTATTTAGTCTAAATTATGACCTTTATTTTTGGGTCCATTTTGATTACTTTAGGATTTACATTGTATACTTGCTTGGATGTATTTATTTAAACTAGTTCAAATATTTGATTTAGCTAGTGCTTTCAATTGTTTGTTTTCAATTTGATGGTTTTCTTACTTGTTTTTGTATATTGGTAGTTGTTCTTGGTACTAAAACTAAGATGATGGGGCCTTCATCTATGTACTACTCTCTCTTTCTTTCACTCCCTTTGAGTTGATTTGTTAGCTTGGAAAGATTATGAATTTCGATCTGATTCTTAATTGTTGAGATTACTCAGATTATCCGTCCACAATCAAGTGTGCATATATATAATTGTTTATTTCAGTTTCCATTGAGCCACAACATGTTCTTGGCTGGCATTTTGAGTTAGAAAATTTCTGTAGTGGGATTATCCTACGGTTGTGATTCCACTTTATTTAACATGTTTAAGTATAGAGGCATTGTCCACATCAAGTCCTGGTTTGAGTTTAACATGTTATTTTTTGACGGCTATACCAGAGTGGATCCAAAACTACACATCACTTCAAAAGTTTGAGATTTCTGGCTACCGTAGTTTGACATCACTGCCCGAAGGAATGCGTAGTCTAACGTCTTTGCAGAGACTGAAAATTGACTCGTGTCGCAACTTATTGAAAAGATGCGAGAGAGAAATGGGTGAGGATTGGCCCAAGATTGCTCACATTCCAAATTTAGAATTATGGTATATACTCATCCTTTTGTCTTAATCCTTCACGGAAATTTAAGTACCCACCTCACTACAAAAAAATAGCCTTTTAGCGTCGGCAATTTTTGGACGCTAAAAGTCCAAAAAGTCGACGCTAATACTATTAGCGTCGACTTTTGGACGCTAATGGGGTGGACGCTAATTGTCCGACTCTAATGGTATCATTAGCGTCCACTTTGATGTCGATGCTAATATTCGTCTATTAGCGTCGACTATGTCGACGCTAAAAGTCCTTGCATTTGACGCTAAAAAGTGAACGGACAGAAGGCAAATATCGACGCTGATATTAATATAAGCCATTAATTAACTCCAAACATAAATACTATGCTACAAGGAAATAATAAAATTATTTATGCTAAATTAATAACAAAATTTATCTAGTCATTGAGTAATGAAGAGTAATATTATTCATTCACGATCAACAAACACAAGAAAGCAAAAAAGTATACATGGAATGCTTGAAAACAAAAGCTATTAATCCAGTAATCCTCCTCTGTGAAGCATCATAATCTTTGCATCACTAAGTAAGTTGGCAACCTTGTCCCCTAGAGCTCAAAATCCACATTATCAAAAAGACAACAAGAGAGAGCATGGTAACCAATTGATCAAAAGTTGCTCTGAAAAAATCTAGGTAAGAGAAAATCTTAGCCAATAGATCAAAGAGTAAGGTAATAAAATAACCATTAGCAGAAGAAATATTTATGCAACATATGAGAGATGAGAAGAATGTGGAATATGGGACTGAACTCACTTGAACATGTGGTTGGTTTTTGGTGTCCGGATAAGCTTCAGGAGGTTAAAAACAAACCACCGTCTACTCCACCCATTTGTTTTGGCACTTTTCTTCAATAAAAAGCCTAAAAATACAGAGCACATATCAATGATAAAAATAATAATAATAATAATAATAATAAAAAAGTAGTAGGACCTCCCTAATCAATAGAAGGTTGTTACCCTTAATTAGCAGGATAAACTAATTAAAGTTCCATAATCAGACATCCATCAAGCTTGTGCAACTTATTTAACAAACCACAAAGAGAAGATTACAAGCACCAAACATATAAACTACTAGCAACACCAAATTCACTTGATTGCTATGAAGGATCACTAAACATATGTCAAAGCCAACTACTACCCTAAAGGAATTCCTTCACTTTAGAAAGTAGAAGAAAAAGAACTACCACACTATTCATATATTTCAATCTCACTATGCATATATTTCGATGCAAGCATATTTCAATCTCAAAAGAACTACCACACTATTCACCATATAGGAGGACCACCTTAGGCTGAAGCCATTAAATCCATAATGCTAATGCTCATATATAAGGCTGCAATTAGAATTCATTACTCTTGTTGTAAACTGGTATAAGGACCACTAGACTTTTGCAACAATGAGCAAAATACAAAAAATTTAGAGATTTTCATCGCCTTGCTTCATCTCAGGTAAATTGTACAGCACATACTTGGCAAGATTTTCATCTCCTTGCTTCCCTTACAAAAGCTTCCCATTCCATTTCTATAATAAGCTTAGGTAATTACTACTTAAACAGAAACATAAACTCATTAAAGGAATATGACTACCGATATCATTAAACTATATCCCATAAGTTCATGTCACTGAGTTATTATAGGACACTTGTGTTTTTAACATTAACATTAATAAAGATATCATTAATCATTAATTTTAACATTGGCCATAAATTATGCTTTACATGTATATGGGTTAATGTTTCATGTTCTTATGTGTTAGGTCTATCGAGATGCAATCTTTCTAATCTTTATATGAGATAAAAAAGGTCATAAAAGAGTGAAGAATCACGTGTTAAGCATTTCCATAGAATAGAACTTAATATTGGTTTCAGATATCTAGCACTTAAAATAGAATTTGAAGGTCAAATAATCCTCTTTCCTCTGCATTCATGACTCTAGACTGAGAATTTTAACAAATGTCATGCTCAGCAATGACAGTTAGGTCCAGTTTTCAGCAAGTTCCCTTAAATAGTCACATGGTTATGATGTTAAACTTCTGGCTGTGATCACTAGAAAATGAGTTTCATTCTTGTTGCGTCTCCAAGATACTCTTGGGAAAGTATGTGAGAAAATTGGACAATTTTACACCCCTAGGCTCCATGATCTCTCTCTTTCACACACATGCACATGCATTATTACCCTGGGGGTTGTTCCTTTTGGATTTGGTCATAACCTTTAGCATTTTTTGCATTGAGTGGCACCAAAACATGAACAACTCACAACATTAGCCTCATATAAAAGAATATTTTAAGAATATCGTCTTTCATACCCGTGCCATTACAATAGCCATCTCCATATTGAGAGATTGCTTTACAAATAGCTCATAATTGCAAGGCTTGTAAAAGAAACTTGAAAGCCATGTCTCATTCCAAATCCGCTGACAATACCACAAACAACAGGCAAGAAAGATAAATAACTAAAAGAAACAAATATCTTAAGAACAATTAAAAAGAGGCGGTATAAGAAATATATCAACGAACTAAAAATAAATATCTTGTATTAAATGCTGGAAATTTGAAGTTACAAACCTCTTAGCCTGTTGCTCCTCCAGCTCTTTTGTTCTATATATCCTTTTACTCCCTGAGAAATCAACAAAAAAATCATGCTTAAAGAGGTTTCGAAAATAAACATGTATAAATCAGAGTAGAGCAACTCCAAAAAATATGCAAGAGAAACATATTGACTTAAACGAACTCAAGCAGCTAGAGCAGTGGTACATATTGACTTACTGAGATTGATTCCAGAACTTTTGACACATCCGGAGATGCAGCCTTTCCTTCCACAGAAAGCAAGAAGGTCGAAACTCCAATAACCTTATAATAAAACATCATGGCAAGATCTGAAATCTAGCAGTAATTCACTAAAATCCAATCCACAAGGCAAAACACAGAAACACCCATCCAAAATCCAAAATATTACCAAATACCAAGAACCAAACTTTGCCTCAACAAATCCGAATCACAAAAATCAAAATCCTGAAATAGACCAACCCCAAAACCCAGAATATCACTAAGAGTCAAACTTTTGGTCTTCGATTAGAGCATAAAAAGCAAAACCAATAAATGCATCAACCTCAAAAGCGAAGAATTTCACCCAAAAAAATATACCGCACCTTGGGCTTCAGACTCTGCATCAGGTACCTAACTACCTATAATTCCACAATCTATCTCGCATTTCAGGAGATCAAAATCAATATACAAAAAGACCCTAAAATGTGGGCCAAATTCTCATCTGATCCACCTGCATGCAAATGCTAGAATCACAATACCATAAAAATAATAACAATAATAAAAAAAATAAGAAATAAAAAAAACCTCAACAGAGTAAACATGAACAAATATGAATAAATAGGCATACTGAAAATTTATAAGAAAGAGCTCCTACATAACACAGGTAACGAGAGAAACTTCCTGGAACCAAAAAAAAAAAAGTGTCAGAGATTCTTACTCTACTAAGATACAGAAATGGCAATATAATCAATAGATCGAATCTCAAATCCCTGAACATTAGTAAAGAAACAGCGACAGCTAGCATACCAAGAACCCAAATTCATCCAAAGGCTTCAACAAATCCTTTCTTCTTATTTTTCATACTCTTTCTCCATAGTTTTTTTCTCTCCTCCCTAAAATAAAATTAGGGAACGGAGAGGAAAACCAAGCAACAGGGGCGATGTAGTACAGGGAGATAATGGGGTTCAAGGTGATACCTTTGGAGGTGAGGAGGATTTGGATCAAGACGAGCCTTGTGGCCTCGAAAGCGACGGCACCCAGTTGGAGAATAACCCCCAGGAGTCAATTTGGCCTCGCCGTAGCAGCAATGGCGATACCCATCGAGATGGAGAGCATGTTGGCCATAATTTCTGACTTGAAGGCCTCCTTGAAGGCGACGCCGATGGAGTAGACGGCGACGGGCATGAGGGCCTTGAGCATCTGGATGAAGGAGACGGAGAGGTAGATGTAGGCGGAGTTGGAAAGCCAGAGGAAAGAGCGTAGAGAGCGCCGATGGGTACGACGGAGGATAGGTAGACTTCACGGGACATGGCGAAGAAGAAAATTTTAAATCTCTCTCTGGCTCTAGCTCTCTCTCCTAATGGTCCGAACTGCAGAAGGATAAGAGAAGAATGGGTGAGGCGAAGAAGAAAAAGGGGAGATACAAAAAATTTCATCAACCGCGCCAATTTATCCAGCCTTTTAATTTGGGCGCCTTTTTATTATTTTCTTAGAGTATTAGCGTCCACTTTATGTGGACGCTGATGATAATCCTATACTTTTTTTTTCCTATACTTTTAGGTACTATATATATTAACTTTAGGTTATAGTAATTAATATATATTATATATTAATTTGGTTATATATATAGTAACCCTAGATACATATTAATTAACCCTATAAATACATATGTAATATATATGTATATATATTACTACTATTAAACTACTAGTTAGTTACTTAGTATTTAGTAAGTTAGTATGTTATATATTTAATGGTGTTAATGTGTTATGTATTGACAAGTGAACATATTAATTAAAATTGTAAATAATGCTACATATAATATGGTAAGTTGGTAATAGTTACTACATTTAAATTATATAATATGATGATATGATGATATGATGGTAATTGGTAAAATAGTAAATTGTAAATAATACTAATAAGTAATGTAGGATGTTCCCTAGAATAAATTTTTTAATTTATCATATGATATATCACATAAAAATGATATGATAGACTACTAGTTAGTCTAGTTTCTTAGTTAGTTAGTAAATAGTAACATATATAGGGATAAGTTGATAACTAAATAATCTAACATGATTGAATGATCCTATCAAGCTTAATCGGATTAAAGCACTAAGATTGTTCAGACGATCGATTGGATGTTCAATTGATTAAATGATCTTATCATGAACAATCATATTGATGTACTAGGATCGATCGATTGATCTTATCACAGTCAATCGAACTAATTCATTATGATCAATCAGATGATCAATCGATCATTTGATTATATCACAGTTAATCAAACTAATTCATTGGGATCAATCGGATGTTTGATTGAACATTTGACTTATTACGACCAATCGAACTAATTCACTAGGATTGATCGAATAATCGATTGATCATTTAATCATATCACGATCAATTATCTCAATTTACTAGGATCGATCGATGATTAATTGATCATTTGATCATATCACGATCAATCGACCTAATTCACTAGGATCGATCGGATGTTTGATTGAACATTTGATCTTACCACGATCAACCTAATGATTCATCGGGATCAATTGGATATTAGTCTATTTAAATTAAGTCCTATATTAAAATTTGTAATGTTTTTTTTTGTTCTTTCACTTAAAACAATTATTTATTTTTATTTTTAATTTCTCATTTTTTTATCATATCATGATCAATTGAACTATTTCACAAGGATCAATCGGATATTCGATTGAACCTTCAATTTCAATTGTATCAAGCTTGATCGATCATAACTTGACAAGTCATCAATGCTAACGGTAATGGAGAGGATCCTTATTCAATTAATTAAAGAAAAAGGTAATAATTAATTAATTATATAACCCTAGATATAAATATTAATTACTACATATATAACCCTAGATATATATCTTAATTACTATATTAGTCTATTAATTAATTATACTAGTCTATTAAAATAAAGTCTTAATTTTTTTTTTTATAATAGGACTATGCTAATAGTCTTAATTTTTTATTTTATTTTATTTTAATAAAGGACTATTAGCGTCGACATTTAGTGGACACTAATAATCTTTTTTTTAATTTTAATTTTATTTTTTTTATATAGGACTATTAGAGTCGACATGTAGTGGACACTAATAGTCTTATTTTTTAAATTTTTTTTATTTTATATAGACTATTAGCGTCACTATAGTGGACGCTAATAGTCTTAATATTCTTTTAACATTAAGTATTACATTTTTAAAAATAACGCTAATAGTTTAAGTATTACATTTTAATAACGCTAATAGTTTAAGTATTACATTTTAAAAAAATTGTTAGCAATTTATATTAGTCTATTAAAATTAAGTCCTATAGAAAAAAAAATTGTTGGGTTATAATTATAATTATATATATTTTTTCTATTTTAATTTTTTAATATATATGTATATATACCATTTTTTAATTTTTAGATATACATTATTTATTTTCAATTGAACTTGATGATTTTTTTAATTATTGTTGCCCATTAAAAATCATATAAGCCTATCAATTTTTTGTTAGCCTCTAAAACTTTTATTTATTTATTTATTTTTTATTGTTAAGAGTATTAGTGTCACAACAAGTGGACGCTAAATGTCTTATAATTATTTTTAAATTTTTATAAAGGATTATTAGCGTCCACCTCTTGTGGACGCTAATAGTCTTATTTTTATTTTTTTATATATGACCATTAGCGTCCACAAAAAGTGGACGCTAATAGCCCTAATATTTTTTATTTTTTTTATTTGACTATTAGCGTCCACAAGAAAGTGGACGCTAATAGCCCTAATTTTTTTTATTTGACTATTAGCGTCACTTCTTGTGACGCTAATAGTGCTAATTTATTTTATTTTTTAATATTTTTATATAGGAGTATTAGCGTCCACTATAGTGGACGCTAATAGTCTTATTATTATTTTTATATATATGACTATTAGCGTCCACTATAGTGCCTTCTTGTAGTGCCTTCTTCACTATCATTTTCTTCATTTCTCTCTCATATTTATTTGTTGTTAAATTTTAGAAGCAGAAGTAGAAGAAACAGAGGATTTGGAGCATATTCAAAACTCTAGGGCACTAAATTCGTGATTCTTCACATATCTGGAGAAAAAATTAGCCTCTATTCTTGATCTTCCCACCACCTCACTGCTGTCATCTCAAACAAAAGACAATAAGTCATGTCGTTCATTGGGATTTTTGCCCACCCCTATTCCATGGTGTACGATTTGTACTTTGCAGGAGGATTGGGCGCTGAATAGTGGGATGAAGCCCACATTGGCCTCTACACCGGAATTGGTATCCAATTATTATTATCTGTTGTTTGGTTACTTAGATTTTGGTTTTTTATCCTGTTTTTTAGCATTTGTGAGTGAAAAAAAGACAGGGTTGTCATTGTTGTTGTTAATAATGGTGTAGATGTATCGTCTTCTGGATTAAGCCAAATGAAAGAGGCATATGAGAGCTAAAGATCAAGATTCGCTTGATCTTCACACCGGCAACAGCAACAGTACGCCTTCTCTATCCTTCTCTTGTAAATGAATTCGGAGGAATTAATGCTTCTTTTCAATTCTGAAGTTTTATATTTTGATAAAAAAAAAAAAAAAATTATAGAAGTAGAAATCTTTCTTTGAAGAGCACAACTTTCCTAGAAGGATTCTTTGATTTTAAGTCTGGTTAGAACAAAATATAGAAAGTTGCTAAGGAAGCATTGAAGTCACCTTAGACAATTAAACGGGTAGTATTATGGATATTGTTAGTTTGAAGTATTGGCTAAGTTTCGTGATCAAAATGAAAAGAAAAGAGCCAGCGTTGGACGGATTCATTGCCGTTCGGACGGATGCAATCAAGTACTTCAATACTAAAACCGAGAGCTCCGTTCGGGCCCGTTCGCATCCGTTAGCAGCCCGTTCGGGCGCCTTGAGCAGCGCCAAGATTGAAGAATCGGCGTAAAGCGATGGAAACCTAGAAATTTCCACATCGGGAATAGTGACCGTCCGAGCGCCCATCATGACCGTCCGACGGCCCTTTGTTCACAAAGCCCATCATCCATGTATATTTAAGTGACCGTCGAGCGGCCAATCTTCCCGTCGACGCTACCTACACCATGATTTTATTTGGATTCTAAGCGTGTCCTAGGTTTAGGTTTTGTGGGGCTATTATAAATACACCTCTATAGAATGTTAGAGTGCAGTTTTCACCCCAGGAGAGTTAAATGAGGCTGTAATTAAAGAGAATTGTGAGCCTTATTGTTCCTCTTAGAGGATCTTTGTTAGTTTGTTTGTGGCGTAAATTGAGAAGTCTATCGGAAGGATCCGGTAAAGGAGAATCACGTTGAAGAAGATTGTGAGCAAGGAGAGGAGTTGGAGGCTTGTCGATCTTCTGAGCCAAGGTCTTGCAAAGGGTTGTAAGTGTTCTAGTGTAGTAATCTCTAGATAATCTTTTGATAGTGATTTCACAGGTTTGGCTGCCCGGAGAGGTTTTACTTTTAGATCTGTTTCTAAAAAGGTTTCCTCTTTCACCAAAATCCTTTGTGTTGATTGTTCATATTTGGTGATTGCTTGCTTAGATTTAAATATCCGTTAATTCATAAGCTGTGATATTTATCATTTAGCGTTTTCAATTGGTATCGAGCGGGTTCACTTTGTTTGGATTAAATTCTAAGTGTGATCCTTGTTTGTTTTCTAACATGTCTCAAACCCTTAATTACATGCCTAATTTTGATGGAACTAATTATGGCTATTGGAAGTCCATGTGAGATTTTTCTTAAAGTCAATAGGCGTTTGATGCATTATTGAATTTGGATTTCAAGCTCCGGATAAGCCGACTGAATGGTCTATTGCTGAAAACAAATCTCGTGTGGCGAATGACAAAGCTATGAATGCATTGTTCTTAGCAATTTCACAAACTAGCACTCTAAATTTCAAATTGTGATAGTGCTAAAGATGCTTGGGAGATTCTAGAAACTACTTATGAAGGAACAAATCTTGTTAAAGCTACAAAACTTCAAATGTTAGTTTCTAAGTTTGAAAGAATTGAAATGTTAGAAGATGAGACTTTTGATGACTTCTTTGGTAAACTTAGTGAAATTAGAAACTCCATGATAAATCTAGGAAAGAAAGTTTACGACACTAAGATTGTGAGAAAGGTTATGAGATCACTCCCGGATAGATTCAAAATGAAGGTATGACCATTGAGTCATGCAGATTTGGAGACCTTGAGGATAGAAGAGTTAGTTGGTGCCTTACAAACTTATGAGTTTTCTTTGTCTAAACCTAGGAATCATAAGGATCTTGCCCTTAGAACTCTTAGAAAGAACTACGATGAGTCATCGATGAGGAACGAGATGATGAGAAAATAGCATTGGCAGCTAGGCAGTACCATAAGTATAGGCATCGATTTCCCAAGAGACTTGAAAAGCTAGAAGAGAGTTACAAGGATAGAAATGAAAGAGACCCACGTGGTCCAAAATGTTATGAGTGCTTCTCTGGTTATGGTCATTTGCGCAAGGATTGTGCTAACCTCATGAGTAATAAACCAAAGGATAAAAAACTTTCAATATTACCATGAGTGACAACGATGAGGAGGTTCTGATGATTCCCCTAATTATGTAGCTTTTGGGATTTCCTATGATTACGATGATTCTAATCAATCGGATGATAAATCTTCGATAATGAATCAAATAGGGTTAGTGACCTTCAAAACTCCTTTAACAATTTGCAGGAAAATTTTTCTACAATTAGAAATTCTAACCTAAAACTTGTTAAGGATGTCAAGAATCTTGAACTTGAAAGGGATAATTTCTTTGAAAGAATTGAGTGATTCACATCTTTGTTTGCAATTCTCAAATCTGAAAATCATGTGTTAATTGCTAAGAATAAATCCCTCCAAAATGATCTGATTGAAACTAGAAATCACTTGAGTACTTTCTCTAGTGAAAAGCTTAATCAAATGTTGCATGCTCAGAAGCGCTCTAGTGATAGATCTGGTTTAGGATTTGATAAAACTGCATCTTGTTCTTCTAACCATGCCTCTGCTTCAAAGATTGTGTTTGTTAAACCAGTTGAAGTAGAAAAATCTTCAGGTGAAGAAAAGCCAGCAATTGCTCCGACTCAGCAAGGTAAGAAAGGTAAGAAAAACTCTCTTGTATCTCATGCATCTTACCCTAAGTCTAGAGTTGTGCATCCTCCTAGGAAATTACCTTCTCAAAGGTTTGTCCCTACATGCCATCATTGTGGAAAAGTGGGTCACATTCGACCTCACTGTTTTAATTTGAAAACTCATGTGCAGAAGAATAAAAATTCTGTATCTAGGATAGATTGTGAGGTTTGGTCACAATGATGAAAGGAGTGCTATCTAGGTTAGACACATTTGAAAAAGTTCATAAACCTAGACCTAAGATCACTCAAGTGTGGGTTAGGAAGGATGATACCATTCACCCATTGAGGGGAGTGGTAATGAACTCACCTTATTTTAGGTGAGCCAATAACATGCCTAGGATTGTTTTTCTGTTTATCCTTGAGATTCCTAGAGCATGTTATATTTTGTTTATTTTTGTTTAATTTTTTTTTTTGTGTGCATTTTTTGTTGTTAAAATTTTCAAAAAGACAAAAATATGTTTAGTTAGTTGTTTCTCTTTCTTCTTTGTCTTATGCACCTAGATTGTCCATTAAATTCTCATGTTGCCTTTATGGATTTAATTCCTTGCGTCTTGGAATGTTCTTAGTATGCATGAGATGAACTTTTGTTCAATGGACTTGTTATTGTGGTTACCTAAAGCTGAGTTTACAGTGCATTTTGCCTATGCTTAACTTCTTGTGCACATTTAAGCTTATTTTTTTGGGTAACCATATGAGGTTTTGACTAGTATTTGTTTCAAATTGACCATTTGCTAGTTGAACCTAGGGCTTAAAAATTTCCTGCTTTCTCGGTTGTGATAAGCACTACATGTTTAAGGACACTTTCTCATAGAGAAAAGAAACAAAATAGTGAAACAAATGAATCAAAAGATCACATTCAAAAGGAAGTTATTTCACATGTCAAACTTGTACAAATTGTTTTACAATGAGAAATGTATAGGATGAGAGTGGCTAGGCCCTAGTATGATAAGGTTTGACTTTTGATCGAGATACTTGTCAAAACCTCATGGTGGTGAAACTCCAAGTTTTGATGGCTCACACACTACACACAAGCATGGGTTGGATGAAACATTTTTATTAGGCTTGAGTTAAACAATTTCAATGTCTGGTTGTCACTTCAAATCTCATGTATATTTTGTATATTTGGAGCATGCTTGGGTTATTCATTGCTGAATTTTCATGAGATTTTTATGGGTGTATCATGTGTGTTCATTTGACTTTTGAGGGGAGAAACATGGTTTGATTTCAGTTTCTTGTTGATTTTTGAGTCACATATTGAGGGAGTTTCTATTGTTCATGATTATGCATTATCTCTTTGCATTTTTATTCATGAGTTGAGTTTATTTTTTTTGTTCCAATGTGCCTTGATCGTTTGTTAAGTGTTTGAAACATGTTACCTTTTGTCAATTTGTGACAAAAGGGGAGTTTATTGAAATGATTTTGTTCCCGAAATTGCCAAAGGGGAGTTTGTTAGTTTGAAGTATTGGCTAAGTTTGATCAAAATGAAAAGAAAAGAGCCAAGCGTTGGACGGGATTCATTGCCGTTGGACGGGATGCAATCAAGTACTTCAATACTAAAACCGAGAGCTCCATTCGCAGGCGTTCGCATCCCGTTAGCAGCCCGTTCGGACGCCTTGAGCAACGCCACACCAAGATTGAAGAATGCGACGTAAGCGATGAAACCTAGAAATTTCCACATGGAATAGTGACTCGTCGACATACATCATGACCGTCGAACGGCCACTGCTCACAAAGCCCATCATCCATGTATATTTAAGTGACCGTCCGAGCAGCCAATCTTCCCGTCCGACGCTACCTACATGTTTTATTTGGATTCTAACTGTGTCCTAGGTTTAGGTTTTGTGGGGCTATTATAAATACACCTCTATAGAATGTTAGAGTGCAGTTTTCACCCCGGAGAGTTCGTGAGAGGCTGTAATTAAAGAGAGAAATATTGTGAGCCTTATTGTTCCTCTTAGAGGATCTTTGTTAGTTTGTTTGTGGCGTAAATTGAGAAGTCTATCGGAAGGATCCGTAAAGGAGAATCACGTTGAAGAAGATTGTGAGCAAGGAGGCGAGTTGGAGGCTTGTCGATCTTACAGAGCCAAGGTCTTGCAAAGGGTTGTAAGTGTTCCTAGTGTCTGTAATCTCTAGATAATCTTTTGATAGTGATTTCCTGGGTTTGGCTGCTTGAGAGGTTTTACTTTTAGATCTGTTTCTAAAGGTTTCCTCTTCGTCACCAAAATCCTGTGTTTGATTGTTCATATTTTGGTGATTGCTTGCTTAGATTTAAATATCCGTTAATTCCGCATAAACTGTGATATTTATCTGTTTAGCGTTTTTCAGATATAATGTTGTAATGACTTTTGTTCATCATCCATCTTCTTGAATTAATCTGGCACAAGGACTTTTTATTTTTATTTTTATAATTTTATTTAATCTAAAATATGACTTTTTTTTTGTCCATTTTGATTGTTGTTGCCTTCATCATTATGCATTATTTGATACATGGATAATATACTGTCAAGGTGTTTAACTTTTTAAACTCCATTTTTAATATTGGTAACAAAAGTTCCAAATCATTTTTCTTCACTTATCTTTCATTTTTATGGTTTTTTCTTAAGTGGTCTCATTGTGATGTTCTTTTGAACTTTGAGGTTCAAAAGTTCCGAATAATTGTATGAAATGTCATACATAAAAGTTTACATATTTTTTAATTGTGTGCTGCTTTAATGTGTATATATATTTCCTTTGTTCAGTCTCTTTCTCCCACAGTCCCCTACTTCCATTCAAAGTACCAAATTCAAAATCTTAAAAGAATTTATACTTGCAGTTGTGATTTGAACCTGATGAGATAGCGAGGAACTTCCACAAAACGTTTCATCTTTGTGGAAACTGGGGGGTTATTTTTCTGGTATTACTCCTGACTCATGTACCATATAATATGAAATAGAGGTTGATGAAAATCTGTGGTTTTTGGAGTTATTTGTTAATGACATTAGGATTTACATTGTATACTTGTTTGGATGTATTTATTTAAACTAGTTCAAATATTTGATTTAGCTAGTGCTTTCAACTGTTTGTTTTCAATTTGATGATTTTCTTAATTGTTTTTATATATTGGTAGTTGTTCTTGGTACTAAAACTAAAGATAATGGGGCTTGCATCTATGTACCACTCTCTCTTTCTTTCACTCCCTTTGAGTTGATTTGGTAGCCTGGAAAGATTATGAATTTTGATCCGATTCTTAATTGTTGAGATTACTCAGATTATCCGTCCACAATCAAGTGTGTGCATATATATAATTGTTGATTTCAGTTTCCATTGAGCCACAACATGTTCTTGGCTGGCAATTTGAGTTAGAAAAATTTCTGTAGTGGGATTATCCTACGGTGGTGATATCACTTTATTTAAAATGTTTAAGTATAGAGGCATTGTCCACATCAAGTCTTGGTAACCTTGAACTTCTTTGAATGAAAATAAAACTTTCTTGTCAGTGATTTGGACCATCTTTCGCTTAGTGTTAATTCAAAATGCTTTAACATTGTTGTTTGAGCTTAGGTTTCCATGATTGTTTCTTCTATTCATGATATTGCTAATTTCTTATCATCCTGATCAATACTAGCATTGTGGCCATGCAGGGCGAATCAAGTAGTTGAAGAATGTTGAGGTATACATTGCATACCACAATAAAAGTAGCAGCATGAAGCCAAACATTGTTCTTGCATTTGATTAGAGAGTTGCATGATCTCCTTGAAAATCTGTCAAGCTCCCTTAAAATACCTCCTACGAGCTCAATGGTGCTGTAGTGAATTAGCCTCCTTGCCGGACTCACTCATCTAGTCTGCTGAGCAAGCTTCTTTCGCCAATTCACTTCTGGCCATTTTTATATTCATCATTATTTCGCGCCTCAGCCTCCTTTACGTGCTCTCTCCCAAAATGAAGCTTTGAAGTGGATACCAGCATCAATGAGACTTGCAAGCTTTTGAATCTAAGGTTTTTCTCAATCCCTCATTCAAGCCTTTTGTGTTTGATTGTTCTCCTCTGTGGGTTGAATCTAGTTTTGATTAATTTTTTATTTTTTAAAAAAGTGACATGCGTTGACCCAATGTGAATCACAACCAGATCCACGGTGGGGTCTGGTGGTGACCCTGTGGTCTGCCTTGGGTCACAAACAATGCAACTAATTTTTTCTTTTTTTTAGAGGACATTTTATGAATTTCATACATTTTAGTCGATATGGGTTTTTTTAACTTTGAGGGAGGGAGACATTACTAAAGTGATCGAAGATATGAGGAGTTTTGAGTATAGTTTCCCTATATTTAACAACATTGTATTTTGTGTGCAGCATGATCTCTGCCTCTATGTGGTCTTGTGTTATTCTAGATGTACTTTAGTCAATATACCAGTCTTCAATAACAGTGGGCCTAATTCCTGTAGTAAATCTAAAAGTTCAACTCTTATACAATTCCTATATAACTGGATTTTTGCCCACCCCTATAAACTAGGTAGTATCATGGATTTAATGTTGCAATGACTTTTGTTCATCCTCCATCTTCTTTGAATTAATACTGCCTGTAATACATGATAATGTATTGTCAAAGTGTTTTAACTTTTTAAACTCCATTTTTAAGATTGTTAACGAAAGTTCCAAAGCATTTTTCTTTACTCATCTTTCATTTTTAAGGTTTTTTCTTAAGTACCGGTCTTATTGTGACGTTCTTTGAGGTGTACGAGTCTTTTTACAGTAAACCCATTAATAATTGTATGAAATGTTATACATATATAAGAAATTTATATATTTTTTAATTGGGAATTTGGTTGCTTTAATTTGAATCCAAACAATCTTCCTTTGATTTTATATTCCATCTTACTTGACAATTTATTGCTTTCAGAGGAAAATATAGAGATACACTTACAAGAGTGAGCCAATCTGGCTGATTTAGTGAGCTGCTTGCAACATTTGCAGGTTATATATATATATATATATATATATATATATATATTTCCTCTATCTCAATTTCTCCCATTGTCCCCTACTTTCATTAAAAGTGCCAACTTCGAAATCTTAATAGTATTTATACTTGCAGTTGTGATTTGAAATTGATGAGATAGCAAGGAACTTTCACAAAATGTTTCATCTTTGCTGAAACTAGGGGCTCATTTTTTTCCGGTATTACTCCTGACTTATGTACAATATCATATGAAAACTTGTGGTTTTTGGAGTAATTTATTAATTAAATTAGGATTTACACTGTATACTTGTATGGATGTATTGTTTAAACTACAAATATTTGAATTAGTTAGTGCTTTTAACTGTAATAAATTGATTGTTTTCAATTCAATTTTTTTTTTTTAACCCTTTTGTGATTTAAAAATTATTATAAGGATTCCTCAAATATATAAGGAGAAAAGGAGAAAAGGTGAATACAGGATCATCAACATTAATCAAGCAGAGCCATTGGTAGCTTTTCTTGGCACTAAAACTAAGATAATGGGTTTTGCATTATGGCCATGCAGGGCAAATCAAGTAGTTAAAGAATGTTGAAGCATACCACAACAAAAGTAGCAGCATGAAGCCAAACATTGTTCCAACGTTCGATCGAGAGCGCATGATCTCCCTGAAAATTTGTCGGGCTCCTTAAAATACCCTCTCGAGCTCGGTGATGATTTAGCCCGCCTTTGTACTCACTCATTCGAGCAAGCTTCTTTCACCAATTCATTTTTGGAATTGGAAGCTTTTGAATCTCAGGTTTTTCTCAATCTCTCATTCCAGTCTTTTGGGTTTGACTCTTCTCCTCTATGGGTTGAATCTGGTTATGATTTTTCTCTAGGTTGAATCTGGCTCAGAATCTCAAGTTTTGTTGATATGGGTTTTGAAGAAATTAATAATCAAGTTGGAAAAAATAAGATAATAGCGGAAATAAAATAAAATAGACAATAATTTTTTTCGTGATTTAGCCTATCAGGATAAAGTCCTAAATGCTACATTTGCTCTTATTCAATAAATAAATTTACAATACAGAGAGTCTCTATTTATAGGAGTTCGAGAAAGTACAAAACTGTATAAATATCAAATCAAATTAAATTTAATTGTATTTAAATCTGATTTGATTTGATTACGATCAATGAGAATAAAATCATATATGGTAATAATATATTCTAATAGGTTTTTCATGCTTTTGGGAGTTTTGGTTTCAATCTCAGGTTATGGTTGATCTAGGAGAGTGGGCTAGTTTTCGTGGGTCTTCTTTGGGTGTGTGATTGGATTGGTGGGTAAGATGCACTCTCATGATGCGAAGGGAGTTCAGGTTAGGCTAGTGGTTCATTTTAGGCTTTGGGTGGAATTAAATATTGGTTCAGAGAAATTGTGAGAATTGACTTCAATATCTTAAAAAGGGTAACTTTATTTAGCCTCATGAAATATTACGCATTTTGCAAACACCCATTTAATGTTTAAATTCTCTTAATTTGGTGTATTGAATTTTCATTTCGTTCCAGTTACCCTATTCCGTTAGATATTAGGGTTAAATGAGACAATAGAAATGGTAAAAAGACTTTTATAGTCCTAAAATTTCGCACCCCTTCATTAAAATTTAACAAAAAATCCTAACGGATGGGTAATTGAAATGAAATGAAAATTCAATACGTCAAAATGAGAAACTTCAGACACTGAAGGGTTGTTTGCAAAAGGCGCGACATTTCAGTGAGGTTAAATGAAGTTACCCCCTTAAAAATTTTATAAAATTTTAAATTTGTCCTTATTTAAAATGATTTCGTTTTAAAAAAGTGACCCGCATTGACCCAACATGAGTCACAAGGGGTCTAGTGGTGACCTTGCCGTCGGCCTTGGGTCACAATAAAAATAATGAATTTTGTGTAGTTCATACCATTTAGCTACGACTTAACAAAAAATCATAATGGAGGGGGATAGTGCAAAAAAATAGAAGTTAAGAGTTTGAATTTTAAGAGACATTATAGAATTGAAAAAGGTGTTTCAAAAGGCACAACATTTCAATGAGGTTAAGTAAAGTTATCCCTTAAAAATTTTATAAAATTTTAAATTTGTTCTTATTTAAAATGATTTCGTTTTAAAAAGTGACCCGTGTTGACCCAATATGAGTCACGAGGGTCTAGTGGTGACCTTGCCGTCGACCTTGGGTCACAATAAAAATAAGGAATTTGTGTAGTTCATACCATTTAGCTACGACTTAACAAAAATCCTAATGGAGGGGACAATGCAAAAAATAGAAGTTAAAGTTTTGAACTTTAAGAGACATTATAGAATTGACGAAAGTTTGAAAGGGTTTTAGTGAAGTTTCCTTAAATTTAACCTTTCAAACAATCAAACTTTAACAAAAATTATAATAAGATCATTTATTTACCATAAAATTGATCTTGCTCTGTTCCCAAAACCTCTTCAAATGCACTAGAAGTGGCCTAGTACATATGCCATTTCCTAACTTGTCTACAACAAAAACATGTCAAGATGTTGACGAGAAAGTGGGACAAATAGTTTTTTGGGTGGACGAATTCAGAGCGAACCATCTCTCCAAGTTGTGATTTCGTGGGAGAAGATGATTGTAGTAGAGTATGCCGCTCACAGAGGCCTCTGGTTTATACCATGACAAAACATAAACACCCAGAAACAAACACATCTTAGGATTCTTGTGTCTGTCATGCACGTTGAGAGAGAGAGAGGGAGTATACCATGCATGGCTAAGAATATATATTTTTTTGGTTAGAAATAATGAGATTTTTCCCCAATAATAATAAAATGGAAAATAGAAGAGGTTGCAGTAGATTCAAAATGTTGGTTTTTGAATACATTGTTGATCTATTTTGTATGGTAAAGCTTGATAAAACCATAACAGGATGGACATCATGATAAAATTCAAGTTATTGGTCTATTTTGTAGTAGCTTTTATGTTCCACTACTGGATTTTGTTACAATAGTAACATTGTGTGCAACATGATCTGTGTCTCTTTTTGGTCTTGTGTCATTCTGGATGTACTTAAGTCAATATGCCAATCTTCAATAACAGTGGGCCTAATTCCTGGGGAGTGAGGTTCAATAGAAAATTTTCTTACATGCATTTTTGCTATATTTGTTTGCAGGTGAGCGACAACTTTTCTGCTATGGAAAATTTCTTCCTACAGTCACATGTTCTGTGGACTTGTATACATGGTTCAATCTGGTCTATTGTTATGTTAGTTTCCCATGTATTCAATTGGTTTGTAATTCTGTTCAAAGTAATGCAAGGGATTGATGCCTTGTAGAATTGCCTTCCCCTTTCAAAAAGAGAAGTCCAATGGTTTTTGTTTCGAACTTAGAGTCATTACACAAGGGATTTATTAGTTCTTCATCTATGAAATAAAGTTAGTTCTTTAGCATTGCTGGCAATAGAACCAGTACCAATTTTTAGAATCATGACATGAACGCTCAATGACGGAGGGAGGGGGGGGGACCAGGGAGGGCTATGGTCCCCCCAAAATAAGGAAGAAAAAAAATTATAAGTGAAAATAATAATAATAATAATAATGTAAATTTTAGTTTTAATTTTAATCAATTGGTCCCCCTTCCAAAAAAAAAAAATTTTAGATTTTATGGTCATATCCAATAAAATTTGTTGGCCCTATTCTTAATTTTTTTGGCCATACATGTTAATTTTTTATTTTTTATTTTTATTTTTGGCCATTTCTTTCAAATGTTCACTTTTGTCTTCTTTCAATGCTCACTTTTTGCTTTTAGTCTTTAGTATAAAACAACAAAATATTTTTTAATAAAAAAATTCTGAAGAATCGATTTTTTTTTTTTTTTTTTTTGCTGGCCCCCTCCAATAAATTTTTTTGGCTCCGTCCCTATGAACGCTTGAACTTGATGAACCAATGACTTGGGATATGTTGAAGCAATATATTAAATTTGAAGAGAATTTTTCAAAGTCTGGATAAGTCATGGGTTTTTTTAAAGCAAATTTGGGAAAGAGGTACAAGACTCAAAACACCAATAAAGGAATCTACTACTCAAAACAAAATGTATGGTGCAGAAAATACAAACAAATAATAAGAAATAGGTCAAACATGATTCAGTCCTCTCAAAGGAAGTAGTATAAACTTTAATCATATTTGAACCCTCAATGCAAGGGAAGTGGACAGAGGCCTCCTATTTGTCTTTCTAGGTGTTTTAGGTTAGATTGTAGTGGTGCAGTCAACTATATCAAAAAACTATTGTAGATTATTGTAGTTTTTACATCTAAAAAAAAAAGCCTCTCCAAGATCTTTCATATCAAGATGTACTATATAATTTTTTTTTGTATTATTTATCATATGAAATTAGAGCTAAATATTAATTAGTTAGTCATCTACATTTTTATTTTATTTTCAAATTTTTATAATGGTTATCAATAACGATTTTTGATATTTGTAGTGAGCAAGAAATTCGGATTTTTGTGGGTTTGGCTCGACACAAGTGTGGATGGGACTGAATGCTTTTATTCATGAAGGAATCTTTGCTCATCCAAATGTGCTGGTTCAGAAAGCCCATAGTGCTATGGATGATTTCGATGATGCATGTAGAACGAACAGACTGGAGCATGAACATGTAGCAGGAAGAGAAAAAGTGAATTGGAAAGCACCTCCGGGTGGAATGTAAAAGGCAAATTGGGACGCTGCTTTGAATCTAAAAAGTGAAAGAATTGGAATAGGAATTGTCATACGCGACCAACAAGGAAACGTGAAAGCAGCCCAAAGCAGTGTTCGCAGGGGCAGACTGGACCCAACCACAGCAGAGACTGTCGCGGTTGTGCAAACATTGAGATTTTGTAAGGAAATTGGCTTGGCCAAGATTTATTTGGAAGGTTATGCAAAGAATGTGGTGGACGCATTGCTCTCTTTGGAGGCAAACTGGAGTAAGTCGGGTCATATTATTGCGGAGGCACAGCTGTTGTTGCAGGATTTTATATATTGGGAGATTAAATATGTTAGTCGTGAAGCTAATTTTGCAGCTCATAATCTTGCAAAATTAGCTGCCATTCTGGGCTTAGAGAGACAATGGATGGATGAGATTCCTGATTTTATCTCGGAGATTATTCAGGGTGAGCAAGTTTCTTTACCTCATTGATTAATGAAATTATAAAACATTGTCTTCTTTAAAAAAAAAAAATCAACCCAAATCCTAGAACTAGAGAGAGGGAGAGAGAGAGATTTGTTGGCATAAACAGATCTGCTCACTGGATTGACCCATCTTCGTCTGCAAGTTGAGCACTCTGTAGATGCTAGCATTTATCTTCTTTGCTATGTTCTGTCTTAATTTTCCTCTATCCACTCAAGCCCGCTGTCTCAGTAGGTTGCAGCAGCAACCAATGCAATAAACAGAAAGATATCCCTGAGACCGTCTCTCTGGATTTTTTTTTTTAAGGTTTAATTTTTAAATTAAATTAATAAAAAATTAATATTTTAATGACATGAAATAATGCGTTTTGATTGGGACTAACATCTGTTAAAAAATTTTGATGATAGAAATTTTATTGGTATTTCAATTCACATAGGAAGGTAAATTTCAAAATAAAAACTTAAGGAGATAACAATTTTGGTGCGTTAACTCAAAGACTTATGATATATTTACCATTTTTAAAAAAAGTCGCCACGATAATTTTAAACATTTCTACTTTTGGGACGAAGCTAAGTTGAGATGTTTTAAGAGCCACCGACACAAAAAGAAATGACAAATAGTAACTAACAACTTCAGTTTGGTAGTTTTGTACATAATTTGAGTTCTCAGGATTCGTTTGGTAAATGATTTCGTTTCGGTTTTAGTTCAATACAGTAGCAAAAATTAATTGATGTAAAAAAAAAAAAGTAAGAATGTTTGTTTTGAAAAATTGAACAAATAAGAATATTTGTTATAGAAAATGAAAATTTTTGTTTTTAATGAATTTTTATTTGAATAATAATAAAAAGTGATTGACATAATATAAAAGTAAGGCAATGCTAGAAAAATGAAATAATGGGTTGTCTTTGCCTTTGCTAAAATGATTTAACAAATAGACCCCGGTTCATAGTTCATAATTGAATTAGATATATATTATATTTAAACTTATTTAAGTTGTCCACAATGAGTAGTTCAAACAGTTGTAAACCATGCACTCTTGGAGGTCACTTCAATATCCCTCCTCCTTCTCTTGTGTGGACATATCAAAAAAAAAAACTTATTTAAGTTATTATTTTTAAGGGAAATGGTAGATGCTCTTCTAGTGTTTTTCTGAAAAATCAATAATGGTAATCTCAAATTCAATAATGATTTTAAAAATTAAATCACAGTTGAAAGGACAATATGAGAACACTAGAAAAACACTTAGCATTTCCCAATTTTTAATGTGTTTGAACTTGTTCACAAATGCTTAATTAATGTTTTTTTTTTTTAATGTGTTTGAACATGCCCAGCAAGTTTTGTACATAATTTGAGTTACAAGGTTTATTTGGTAAATGATTTCGTTTCGCTTTCAGTTTAATAAGATAGTAAAAATTGATTGATGTAAAAAAAAAAAAAAAGTTGTAAGAATGATTGTTTTGAAAAAGTAAGAATATTTGGTATAAAAAAATGAAAATTTTTATTTTGTAATTATTTTTTTATTTTAATAATAATAAAAAGTGATTGAGGTAATATAAAAAGTAAGAGAATGTTAGAAAAAAGAAATGATGAGTTGCCTTTGCCTTTGCCAAAATCATACAAACAGACCCTCAGCTCATAATTGAATTAGATATTATATTTAAATTTATTTAAGTTGTCCCCAATAAGTAGTTCAATTAGCTATAAACGACGTCTCATATTTTCAATGAGTAGTTCAATTGGCTATAGACCACGCTTCATGAAGCGGAGGTTACTAGTTCGAATCCCCTATTCCACTTCTTTTGTGTTGACATGTCCAAAAAAAAAAAAAATTTATTCAAGTTATTATTTTTAAGGGAAATGATAAGTGCTCTTTTAGTGTTTTTCTTGTATCATCCCAATTGTGATATGACTTTTAAAATCACAAATAGATTAAAAGTCAATAATAGTAATTTCAAATTCAATTATGATTTTAAAATTAAATCCAGTTGAAAGGACACTAAGAGAATACTAGAAAACAACTAGCATTTCTCTTTTTAATGTGTTTGAACTTGTTCACAAATGCTTAATTAATTATATATTTTTTGTTAATTCATACTAATTATTATTAAAATTTTATCATTTGAATTAAGTATATTCTTACTTTAAATCTTAATACATATAAATAAAATAATGAAAATAAATAGCTAGAATGTTGAGGTTGATGAGAGTGCTTTGAAAATACAAATAGCTAAAATAGAAATTTATAATTGTTTATCTATTTTGACTAATAAACTTGATAAATCTACTATGGATGCTCTAAAACCTCAAATTTTAACACCTAGTTTTGAAGAATGGAAAAGTTGCATTTCACCCTAATTTATGATTTTTAGATCATTTATTCATCCTCAATAAACTCTCTAAAGTTTACTTTAAGCTGAAATTTGGTTAAAGGAAAATGCTAGGGGTTCTCCCCGTAAGTTCTCCTTCAAATTCTCAGTAAAAATGATGATTTAAAAAAAAAAAAATTGTAGTGGCCTCTACCCATTTTTTAGGCATTAGCATCAAATTTAAGGCATTAGCACCAAATTTGTGAGGCATTAGCACCAAATTTGAGGCATTAGCATCAAATTTAGGATGATCAAATTCATTTTGAGTGATACCATCCCTAAAGGGTTAACCTTTCACCTTTAGGTTTTAGTTTTGAATCCAAAAAAACAAGTTTTAAAGCATTATAACTTAAATATTAACTAATAAAAAATTAATCATAGCAAAAAAACTATTATAATTTTATTTTTCTTAAATTATGTTCTAAGACCAGAACGCAAGAGAATACTATAGAACTAGCAAACCCTTTGGTTAAATTCATTAAAATGTAAACTCCATTAAGTTCTATTTCCTTTTTTATTTTAGAGCTCGTCAAATCTCTCCTTCACATTTGGAGAACAAAATCATTTATTTACTCTATATTTTTTATGTTGTTTATATTTTAACACATTCTCTCTCCCTCACCCATATTGTATGCGTTTGTACCGTTGTGAAGGTGCTTTTGAGAATAAAATATAATGTAGATAGAATAAAATTATATTTAAATATAATAGAGTAAAATTTAGAGAGTTTATTATTTTACTGTTACATAGCTGGTAGTTAAACTAGAAAAAACAAATTTTTAGTCAAATTTTAACTAAAAATAAATAGTTCATTAGAATACTCTTAGTTACGAGATTTATAAAATGGTTTTTTTTTAAAAAAAAAACCATAGATTTGTTTTATGAAAAATAATATAGCTCGTAGTTAAACTAGAAAAAACAAATTTTTAGTCAAATTTTAACTAAAAAAATAAATAATTCATTAGAATATTCTTACTTACGGAGCGATTTAAGTAAAATGGTTTTTTATTTTTATTTTTTTAAAAAAAATGTTGCTGATTTTACAAATGACCAAAAAAAAAAAAAAACATAAATTTGTTTTACGAAAAATAATATAAAGTTGAGCTGTCAAGCTAATTTAAAACATTTCTTTTGGTTATAGTTGGGCTGGTAATTTTTTATTACAACATTTTTATAAAAATAACCATAAAAATCTTACAATCAAGTCTTATCTATACTTTAATATCCGCTAACCTATCTCAAAACTTCAGTTATAAAACATCTATTTTAAATAGAATCAATTTAATACATAGATAACTCATATTCTCACCAGTTATTTTTCCATTTGACAAAACTCTCACATTGAAACTAATCTTTTGACTCAAATGCAAAAACTTTTACTCCAAAATCCATGAAAGTAAATATAATAAAAAAAAATTAAATCTTTATTAAAAAAATAATAAACCAAGGTGAGAGGAAGGTAGTGCAGCATAAGAGCATTCCAGCCGAATCTGTTTCCAATTTATAGGGAATAAGTCCAAAAAATTGTAAAAATCAATTTAATACATAGATAACTCATATTCTCACCAGTTATTTTTCCATTTGACAAAACTCTCACATTGAAACTAATCTTCCTTGACTCAAATGCAAAAACTTTTACTCCAAAAATCGCGCATGAAAGTAAATATAATAAAAAAAATTAAATCTTTATTAAAAAAAATAATAAACCAAGGCGAGAGGAAGGTAGTGCAGCATAAGAGCATTCCAGCCGAATCTGTTTCCAATTTATAGGGAATAAGTCCAAAAAATTGTAAAAAATGTCCTATAACAGATTTTTTATATGTTCCTTAAGTGGAATCTTATATATAAGGCTATAGTATAGCGATCCTGATGAATAATATATCGATAAAACTGATGCTGTCTCTCTTCTCTCTTCTTTTTCCCCTTCTCTTTTCTTCTTCTCCGTTCAGCAAACACAAGCTTCTATGGGAAAAGCAATGAAACCCATTTGTAGAGGCCTTCCCTGACCCACTTTGTAAGCTTAATCTCAAAGAGACCTCTGATTTTGTCTCTCTCGCACCACCAAACAAGCAGCAAACCAAAGATTTCAGATCGAATTGCACCACCAGACGGATCAAACCAGAAATTTCAATCCGAATCAAAGATTTGTTTCAACTTTCAACTTTCAACTTATTAAACCAAAGAAACCTAGAAAATCTCAAAAAGTTGTGCTTAAAAAATAGTGAAAATTATGTTCAACCTTTGATGGGTTTGTGAAGGAGGAGGAGAAAACCGAATCGACGGTGTTGATCGAGGAGAAGGAGAAGAAGCGGAATCGGATGGCCAATGCACTGAAGAGTTCCTGATCGAGCACTGAAGAGATCAAGCAATTTAGGATCTCTTCCTTCAATGTTTAGGATCCTAAACAGTGCTCAATCAACACCATGCACTGAAGAGATAAAGTGGAAGAGTTGCTGATCGAGCACTGAGGAACCAGAATCGAACAGATGAGATAAGAGGCAGAGAGGAGAGAGGTGCAGCTGTAAAGGGAGAAGACAGAAGTGAGATGAGAGAGAAAAAATTAAAAGAATAAAATACAAAAGTACAATTTAAAAAAAAAAATTAATGTTATAAAGAATGGTTAAGGAAAGCTGTTGTAGTGAATTTTGACGTAAAGAAGTAAAAAGTAGGGATGTCAACCCTTCTTTTTTTAAAATTGAACCGGAACGGGGTACCGTTCCTTGTTTTGAAAACCGAATCCCAGGATCCCAGTAAAACTCGTCCCATTTGCCTTCAGTTTACCCAGTCCGTAACCGGTTTTAAAAAAAAAAAAAACTTTTTTCGCATATATAGGTTCAAATATTTTACATTATTTTCAAATAATCTTATAGCATTTTCAACAGTACATTTATGTGGCCAAATTTAATTAATTGAAATTTGTTAATTAATTTAATTAATATGCAGTTCTTGAATTTGTTCAAGCATGCCAAGGATCCTAATCATAGAATTTGTTCAAGCAACCACATGTCCTTAACTACACTGCCAAAGTAGGTTTGAAGTTGATTTTCAAGTTCACTCCTCCATTCTTCAATGTCAAATATTAGGAAACATTCAATAATTAAACTAACGAATTGAGAGCAAAGGAGCATGAAAGGTTACTCGAGAAAGAGAGAGAGAGAGAAAGGGTATTAAGCGGCGGAGAGAGAGAAAAGAGTAGAGAGAGAGAGTATATATATATATATATAACTAAAAAATGTAAAGAAATATATAATTGTAAAATGTAAAGCCATAACTAAAAAATATATATATTTAACACGTTCCCAGAACGGTAAAAACTGGATTGAACCGGTACCATTTTTTGTTTTTCAAACGGGCTGAAACTGCTTCCCTCAGCTGTTCCTGTCATTTTTTGACCCCTAGACATCACAAGAACCAGAAAATTTTATGAGGGACGGCAAAAAAAAAAATCGGTTTTTTAGAATTTTTTTATTAAAAAAAATTATTTTTGTTGATTTTTCAACTAAATACTACTTACAGGCCAAAAAAGTGAACATTTGAAGGTATGAGCCAAAAATAAAAATAAAAACTTAATGAGTATAGCCCAAAAAATTAAGAATAGGGCCAAAATTTTTTATTGGATATGATCATAAAATTTAAAAATAGGGCCAAAAAAATTTTGGGAGGGGGTCAAATGACTAAAATTAGAACCAAACTCTACATTTTTTATTTTTTATTTTTATTTTTCTTACTTCTATTTTTTCCTTTTTGAATGATAGATTTTAAACCTAGACCTTAGATTACCTTTTAGATTTTGAGGAAACCTAAAAACCTTTTCAAACTCAAGGTTTGGGATTAATTTTATGCTTTTTATTAAAATACCATCCTTTAAATAGGAATATTACAACGATTTAGACTTGGAGTAAAACTCTTATATCTGAAGATAAACTTAAAAAGATAACTAGATCTAGATAATTGAAATACAAATAAATATCTCTAATCTAAAATACGATAACAAACTAATCTAAATGAAATCTATTCATTTTAAATATAAAACTACTATAATTTAATGTCTACTTTATCAAAATGGAAGATGAAGAAAGAAGATTAGTGAATATTATAAGTCTTCTTTGAAAAAATTAATTATTATAAGTTATAATAAGTGAAATAAAAAAGCAAAACGGGACAAAGATTGAGAGAAAGAGAAGACTTGATTTATTTTGTAGATGAAGTTTGCAATCGAGGACTATTAAGGCCAATTTTTTTTTTTGTCGTAAATATATGGGGATGGGTAGGCTGGCTCAATAGACTTTGGAAAAAGTGATGTAGCGGGTCTACATGCGGAAAACTTTTTTGGAAAAACGCTCTTGGTACATTGCAGCTACAGTAGCTACAGTGTAATTGTTTTGCACCCAATGATGAAAGACTAATAATAAGTAATTGTTTTAAGAGCCACCGATAAATAGTAACTAATGCCTTTTAGTTTTGTACATAATTTGAGTTCCAGCTCATAATTGAATTAAATAATATATTTAAACTTATTTTAATGTCTTAGAACTTGTTCACAAATGCTTAATTAATGGTTTTATTTTTTTTGTTAATTCATACTAATTATTAATAAAAATTTTATCATATATACTTAATTTAAATCTTAATGCATATAAATACTCTTATCTACATTTGCCAATGTAATAGTTGATTTTTATTGTGAAATTAATGTAAAATCAATTTTTGTAATTGACTTAAATTACAAATCTGTTTTTACCGTATAAAAAATAATTTAAAGTTCCATATGATATGCCAAGTTATCACCAAAAAAATGATGACAAATGTCGCTCTTAATATTTAATTGTAGAGTCTAAATTATTATTTTGGCTACAGTGCGGTTTCCATTCCCGTTCAACACGTAAACAGAGCTTTTAATTATTTTTTTATATCGTAAAGAACGATTTGTAATTTAAGCCAACTACAATGATAAATTATTTGCTATGTCCCAAAGAAAACTCAAGAACAAGTTTTTTTGTTTGTTTGTTTGTTTTTTTTTTTTTTTTTTTTTCAAGTGGGGTTGTCTAATGTAGGACAATATTTAATATTTACTTATATTTTTGGTAAAAAAAAATATCAAAAATAATATTGAAACAGGGTTGCTTGATCAGAATTTTACTCGTTCTTAAACAATAAAAATAAAAAGAAATATTTCACTGATTGTCAATTTTATAATAGAATTTGATTTGATTTGATTAAGATTTATTTTTAGAAGATTTAATTTGATTAGAACTTTATTTATTTTCCAAATTAGGATTAGATTTGCTTTAATTATTGTTCTTTCCTCATTAGGATTAGGTTTATTATTACTACTAAGATTATATTTATTATGTAAAACTTATCAATTGAATTATGATCAAAATCAGAGAATTTTCTTTCAAATTCTCTAAGAAATTTTATCTTTCTTTTAATCTGCTGCTTGTTTTATCTTTTTTGTAGAAGACGAAGATGTTTTCTCTTTACAGTATCAAAGGCGCTAATCTTTAATTAATGAAAAATGTTAAAGGTCTAATTTTTTTAACCAACTTTTGTCTTTTTTTTTTTTAAAGAAAAAAAAAGTAAAAAATAAAAAAAGTGTTTGAAGTAATAATTTTTTTTTTGGGTCATTCTTTTAGTTGATATTTTTTTTAAAAAAAAAAAAAAGGAAAAGCGTTTTCCTTCATAAAAATGGTCAATTTTTTATGAAAATTACCATTTTTATGAAGAAAAATGTAATTTTTTATTTTTTAAAAAACACCAATTAAAAGAAAGACCCAAAAAAAAAAAAAACATTATTGCTTCAAACACTTTTTTTTTTTTTTACTTTTTTTTTTTAAAACAAGTAAAAGTTAGATAAAAATTAAGAAAAAAATTAGGTCTTTATTATCCATCTTAATTAATTACTGTAGTCTTATGCTACGTCACACTTTCGTGCGTGATAAGTAGGATTACGAGCTAAAGCAAATGAATACACATTGTCAAACCGGATCAAGATCCTCTCTATTTCAAAGGAAATGGATATGAGCCGGTTAGTGATTTCATAGAAATAGCATAGTCATTTTACATTAATATTTGAATAAAAATTACTATAATACTCCTTAAAATACACTAAGAAGCTCCTCTCCATTTTCTTTGAAATGGAGAGGATACTTCTGCTGTCAAACCAGGGGACCGGAGCTACAGAAAAAGTTACGGAGCAATTTTCGTTTGGGACAAATTAGTTGAGCTGTTTTCAACCACCCAAAGATAAAGAATAATAAAGTAATCGTTTTAAGACGACAAATGGTAACGCCTTCCATGGGGAATGGACTTTTAGCAGCCATCGGGACTGTTTGTAATTGCGCGAATCGAGGGAAAACAGGAATCTTGTTCTGTACAGATCATTTGAGCTCCAGCGCATTATTGAATTAGATAATATATATTTATTAAACTTATTTCATTTATTTTTTAATGAGTTTAGAACTTTCTTCGAAAATGCTTAATTAATGTGAAATTGCAGACCTAATGAATTATGATTTTTTAATTTATTTGAACTGAAAAATATACCATTAATTATAGTAAAAAAATATTTTTATTCACTTAAAAATGAAAAAACAAAAATGCATAAGTGTATAACTAACATAATGTACTTCAAAGAAATCCTATTCCACGTAAATGTGGATGATTTACAAATTTTTATTATTTTTTAACAACGATTATTTCACAAAATTTTTAAAGTGATTTAAAATTAAATCTTTAACTTTGCATTTTTTTAATTAAAAACCCATAATTTAACTAATTAAGTTTTTTTTTTTCCTTATTGTGATCGATTAACAGACGCGTTAATTTATAACTCAATATAAATGCTTCACTTAAGTTGGCAATGCCAAACACTTTCTACTCACAGCAAACAAACCTTCAAGAGAGCTTTTGAGCATTCCTTCACTCACATTCAAGAAATGGCGGATCAACTTCTGAGCTCGGAGCGAATCATTGATACTTTGACCTCCGGTTTCCAAAGAGATCGGACTGCTCTGGGGTGTCAAGATGAGCTCAAAAGCTGATGAACACCGTCTCAACAATCAAAGTCAGCTTGGATGGAGGAGAAAGCAGTGCAAGAGACCATGTTGTCAAAGATTGGCTTGGAATGAAGATGTCATTTATGATGCGGAAGACTTGTTGGATGATGTTTCCATTGAAGTTCTCTGAAGGAAATGATGACCCATGATCATGTTTCCAAAAGGTACGCGTTTGTTTCCAAATCTAATCCGGCTTTATCATCAATATGAAACGACAAGATTGAGGAGATGAGGAAGAGGTTGGATGCCATCAACGATAGGAGAGATTCCATTTGGTGGTACGTGATGCGAGACACGAGTTGGGAAGCAGACTACATGCAGTCGGAGACTTATTCTTTTGTACGTCTTGGTCGTTATTGGTAGAGGATGATAAGAAGGATGTTATACACCGTCGATGGACTCCAACGTTGAGAGAATGTTTCAATCCTTCCAATTGTTGCCATGGGAGGATTAGGAAAGACTACCTTGGCTCAACTCATATTCAATGACGCAAATCCAAAATCATTTTGAGCTCAAAATGTGGGTTGTGTCTCTGATCCTTTCCATGTTAAAGATATTGTTAAAAAATCTTAGAATGCAACAAAAAAGAAAAAGATGTTCAATGGATACCTGGTAACCCTCTTCAAAAAAAATAGATGGAAAGAAATATTTACTTGTGATGGATGACGTGTGGAATGAAGATCAAAGAGAATGGTCTAAATTGAAAGAAGTGCTGATGGATGGTGCAAGGCGTTAGAATATTGGTGACTACCCGCTTGAAAGGGTTGCAAGGATTTGCGGACAATTGATTCATATTCTTAAGGGGTTTAAATGAACTCGCATCATGGTCTTTATTCATGCAGATGGCGTTTGAGAAAGGACAAGAGCCGGAGGAGAATTCAAGCATAGCAGCAATTGGGAGGGAGATCCTACGAAAGTGTTCTGGTGTCCCTCTGGCCATAAGGACAATTGGAAGTTTACTACGCTTCAAAAATCCAGAAACAGAGTGGTTGCATTTTAAGAATGACGAACTCTCAAAAATCTCTCAAAATGAAACTGACATCTTACCAACTCTGAAGCTGAGTTATGATCAACTTCAATCACATTTGAAGCACTGCTTTGCTTATTGTAGTTTGTTTCCAAAAGATTACAAGATTAAGAGATCAGAATTGATTCGGCTTTGGATAGCACAAGGGTTTGTCAAGTCATCAGATCAACACCGATGCTTGGAAGATGTTGGTAATGAATATTTTCTGGATTTACTTTGGAGATCATTCTTTCAAGAAGCTGAAACGGATGAGTTTGTTAACGTAACTCAGTGCAAAATGCATGATCTCATGCATGATCTTGCCATTTCGGTGGCAGGATCGTTGATCACCACATTAAATGATACAGTGAGAAACTTTGATGAAAAAACTCGTCATGTATCAATTGGTTGCGGTGTCAATGCTTTATCAATTACAACTTCATTGTGTAAAGCAAGTGGGATACGAACATTTCTTTCTCCTACTTCCAACTTCTATGAGGTTGATGAGTCATGTTGTGAAGCAATTATTTCAAATTTCAAGTTCTTGCGCACATTGGATATCTACGCACCAAAGAAATCTTTTATTTTCTGCCAAGCTCTATTGAGAAGTTGAAGCATTTAAGATATCTTAATCTTTCTTATAACTCCAAACTCGAGAAGCTACCCAATTCTATAACCGAGTTGCAGAATTTGCAAACACTGATGCTATTTAGTTGTTACAATCTTGAAGAGTGGCCGAAAGACATGCAAAAATTAGTCAACCTCAGGCATCTTGATATAGATGAGTGTCCTATGTTGGATTATATGCCATGTGGACTGGGGAAATTGACTAATCTTCAAACCTTATCAAAATTTGCTGTACACAAGGATCCTCTCTCTAATGATAGCGGTGGGTTAAAAGAACTACATAGACTAAATAACCTAAGAGGAAAGTTAAAGATTATGAATTTGAGACACGGAAAAGATGTTGTGTCAGAATGTAAGATTGCAAATTTAAAGGGCAAAGAACATCTTCATGCTTTGACTTTACAGTGGTGTTATGAAGGAGATGTCAATGAGTCGGATGTTGATGTTGATGCTAAATTGTTATTGGAAGACCTCCAACCGCACCCAAATCTGAAGAGCTTCATTTTTGAATTCTCTGCTATAAGAGTTTAAAGGCTTCCGAGTTGGCTTTCGTCACTCACAAATCTTGTTAGATTTGATTTATATTTTCTACAAATGCCAATATATGCCACCATTGAGTCAATTGCCTTCTCTCAAGTATCTTTCTCTTGAAGCTTAGATGCTATGGAGTACATAACAACCAGCAATGAGTTTCTTCTTCTTCATCGGCACCAATACCATTCTTCCCATCTCTCAAGAAATCAAGCTCTTAAATGCTATAATCTCAAGGGGTGGAGGAGGAGGAGGCATTCTTCAGTGGAGGTCAATAGCGATGGTGATAATTCTGTTGAAATAACAACGAAACATCGATGATGAGCATTGTTTACTCCTTCATTTCCTTGTCTTTCAACATTAAAGATCTTGGGTTCCCCTATGTTGACGCCCATGCCAATGTTTCCACATCTTGAAAGAGAGTTGGTCCTGTGGTGAGAATACTGAAACCAAGCTCGCAATGCATAATGATGATGAATATGGCAGCACCACAAAGCCCACACCAACAACAATAGGCTCCTCTTCATCCACTCCTCTCTCAAAATTGAAGTTCATAGAATTGGATTTCATCCTGGATCTAGAAACTCTGCCAGAGGAGTGGTTGAAGAACCTCACTTCTCTCGAGTCTTTGAGGATATATAATTGCCATAAATTAAATTCTATTTCCCAAGGTATACAACATCTCACCGCCTTCATAAACTGGAAATTGAGGTTTGTCTGAGCTAGCCAATGACAAGGATGGGATGCAATGGCGAGGCCTTAAGAGCCTCTTCTCTTTGAGCTTTTCAAATCTTCCAAAAATGGTGTCTCTCCCGTTGGGGCTTCAACATGTTACCACTCTACAAAAGTTTAAGATTTCATTTTGTAAAAAATTGACGGCTATACCAGAGTGGATCCAAAACTACACATCACTTCAAGAGTTTAAGATTTGACTCATTTGACATCAACGCCAAGGAATCGTAGCCCTAACTTTGCAGAGGCTGAAAATTTACTCGTGTCCCATCTTATTGCGAAGATGCGAGAGAGAAGTGGGTGAGGATTGGCCCAAAATTGCCCACATTCCAAATTTAGAATTAATAAAAACTATCTTCTAGTATACTCACCCTTTTGTCTTAATGTACCCACCTTCTTCACTATCATTTTCTTCATTTTTTTCTCTCATATTTCTTGGTTGTTAAATTTCAGATGCGTAAGTAGAAGAAACAGAGGATTTGGAGCATATTCAAAACTCTAGGGCACTAAATCTTGATCTTCCCACCACCTCACCGCATCTCAAACAAAAGACAATAAGTCAAGTCGCTCATTGGGATTTTGGCCCACCCTATACCATGGTGTAGTTGTACTTGTGAGGATTGGGCGTGACTAGTGGGATGAAGCCCATGTTGGCCTCTACAAGGAATTGGTATCCAATTATTATTTTCTGTTGTTTGGTTACCTAGATTTGGTTTTTTTGTCATGTTTTCTAGCATTTGTGAGTGAATAAAAGACAGGGTTGTCATTGTTGTTGTTAATAAGTAGATGTCTCGTCCTCTGGATTAAGCCAAATGAATTAAGGAGGCATATGAGAGCTAGCTGAAGATCAGCATTTGCTTGATCTTCACTGGCATTGGCAACAGGGACAGTTTGGACCTCTCTATCTTGTCTCGTAAATGTTTTTGGAGGAATTAATGCTTCTATTCAGTTCTGAAGTTTTATATTTTGATATAAAAAATATACAAGTAAAGATCTCTTTTAAGAGCACAACTTGCATAAAAGGATTAAGTCTTTGATTAAGTTGCTAGGGAAGCATTGAAGTCACCTCAGACAATTAAACTGGGTAGTATTATGGATTTAATGTTGCAATGACTTCTTTTATACATGGATAATGTATTGTCAAGGTGTTTAACTTTTTAAACTCCATTTGTAATATTGGTAACGAAAGTTCCAAAGCATTTTTCTTTACTCATCTTTCATTTTTATGGTTTTTTGAGGTGTATGAGTCTTTTTGTTGTAGACCCATTAACAATTGTATGAAATGTCATACATAAGAAGTTTATATATTTTCTAATTTGGAAATTTGGTTGCTTTAATTTGAATCCAAACAATCTTCCTTTGATTTTATATCCCACCTTACTTGACAGTTTATTGCTGTCATACAGGAAAATATAGAGATACAAGAGTGGGCCAATCTGGCTGATTTAGGGAGCTGCTTGCAACATTTGCAGGTTTTAATCAATATTTTTTTCCTGTCTCAATCAATTTCTCTCATTGTCCCCTACTTTCATTAAAAGTTCCAAATTCGAAATCTTAATAGTATTTATACTTGCAGACTTACGGTTGTGATTTGAAACTGATGAGAAAGCAAGGAACTTTCACAAAATGTTTCATCTTTGCTGAGACTGGGGCCTCATTTTTTCTGGTATTACTTCTGACTTGTGTACAATATAATATGAAAACTTGTGGTATTTGGAGTTATTTGTTAATTAAATTAGGATTTACACTTGTATGGATGTATAGTTTAAACTAGTTCAAATATTTGATTTAGTTAGTGGTTTTAACTGGTTATTTTCAATTTGATGATTTACTTAATTGTTTTGTACATTGGTAGCTTTTATTGGTGCTGAAACTAAGATAATGGGGTTTGCATCATGGCCATGCAAGGCAAATCAAGTAGCTTGAGAATGTTGTAGCATACCACAACAAAAGTATAGCATGAAGCCAAACATTGTTCCTGTATTTGATTAGAGAGCGGCATGATCTCCTTGAAAATCTGCCAGGCTCCCTTAAAATACCCTCTACAACGAGCACAGTAGTGCTTTTGCCTCCTTACTGGACTCACTCATCTAGTCTGCTGAGCAAGCTTCTTTCACCAATTCATTTTTGGAATTGTAAGCTTTTGAATCTCAGGTTTTTCTCAATCATATCTCTCATTCCAGTCTTTTGGGTTTGACTCTTCTCCTCTATGGGTTGAATCTGGTTTTGATTTTTTTTTTTTTTTTTTTTTTTAAAAAAAAAAGTGACATGCATTGTGTAACGTCTTGATATTTCTCTTCTTTTCTTTGTAAATAAAATTGAGTGTTACATTGAAGTAATCTCATATAGCGTAAAAACTGAAATTATCAATACGAAATAATACCGTTAAAAATACTATTCTTTATACAAAATATCCACAATTATGCCAAACAAGGCCTTAATACAAATCTATCCGACTGTCTAAACTCTAGACAAACTTCACCAACTTGAAATCTCTATACATCTCAAATATAAATCTCTAATCACAATAGCATAATTAACTTGACTTTTCATTCCAAGTACTACAAAAGCGGCAAAATAGTGAGTCAATTGATTCTATAATATAAATCATTGTTAAAGCATTTATATCAAAGGCCAGACATTTATAAAACAACAAAGATCTGTATTATTGAATATCAATATCATTCTCAATAAGTAAGAATACTTACAATGGATTATATGAATGAATCATCAAGGTAATTACTTGTTGAAACCCATTCGTCTCTCTCTCTCTCAAACTCTCTTTCTCACCTTCTCTCTCAATCTCCTTTCTGATTTCATCTCAATCTTTCTATGTGAATATAAAGGAAAATAAAGATAACAAATATTTAAAGTGGTAGGGAGATTTCACGTGTGTGAGGATGAGGATTAAAAAGAAAAATAGGAAGTGGGTTGGATTTTAATTTAATAAAAACAAATCTAATAAAATCTTCAAACTTCCAATAATAACCTTAATCCAACGAATTCCTCTTAAATCAATCACCTTATTATAATAATCAATCATCAAATATAATATCTTCAATTAATCAATCATCAAATATCATATCTCTTAAATCACCCAATAAAAATAATCAAGATATAATCTCATATAAATCAACATATTTTTATAATAGCCTCAAACTAATATTCATTCCTAGAATATCTAATAAATTCCTCAAGAATAAATATCATTATCTAATATCATCAAATAAATATCTCCAAATAAGACTTTTAAAATTTTGGGGCGCTACACATTGACCTAAATTACTGATTCTCAAGGGAGAGACGATCACTTTCATGCTGCATTCATCTTATGTTATAAATTTTGAATCACTGATTCTCAATGGTAAATTGCTACCGCAACAAAACAAATCATTTTTGCATTGAAAATCTCCTTTAATGTTTTATGTTCTATTTGAGAAAGAACTATCAGAATACACTAAAAGTGGCCTGGTACATATGCCTTTTCCTAACTTGTCTACATGAAACATGTCAAGATGTTGATGAGAAAGTGGAACAAATAGTTTTTTTGGGTGGAGGAATTCAGAACGAACCAATCTCTCCAAGTTGAGATTTTGTGGGAGAAGATGACTGTAGTAGAGTATGCTGCTCACAGAGGCCTCTGGTTTATCCCATGACAAAAACATAAACACCCAGAAACAAACACATCTTAGGATTCTTGTGTCTTTCATACACGTTGAGAGAGAGAGGGAGCATACCTTGCATGGCTAAGAATATATTTTTTTATTAGAAATAATGAGATTTTTTCCTAATAATAATAAGAGGGAAAATAGAAGAGGGTTGCAGTAGATTCAAAATGTTGGTTTTTGAATACGTTGTTGATGTATTTTGTATGGTAAAGCTTGATAAAACCATAACAGGATGGACATCATGATAAAATTCAAGTTATTGGTCTATTTTGTAATAGCTTTTATGTTCCACTACTGGATTTTGTTACAATAGTAACATTGTGTGCAACATGATCTCTGTCTCTCTTTTGGTCTTGTGTCATTCTGGATGTACTTAAGTCAATATGCCAATCTTCAATAACAGTGGGCCTAATTCCTGGGGAGTGAGGTTCAATAGAAATTGTTCTTACATGCATTTTTGCAATATTTGTTTGCAGGTGAGCGATCGACAACTTTTCTGCTATGGAAAATTTCTTCCTACAGTCGTATCATATGGTGATGAGGGTAGTGTAATGTTGTTGTGAATTGATCACACATGCATGGTTCAATCTCGTCTATTGTTATGTTAGTTTCCCATGTAGTCAACTGGTTTGTAATTGTGTTCAAAGTTATGCAAGGGTTTTAATTGGTTTAGAATCATGACATGACATGAATGCTTGAACTTTATGAACCGATGACTTGGAATTTGTTGAAGTAATATATTAAATTTGAAGAGAATTTTTCTGTATTAATGTTCAGTCTCTATTTTATTTTAGTTTTCCTCTAAAACAAATTTGTGAAAAGTGTACAAGACTCAAAGCATCGGAGTTCACAACAATAGACCTAAAACAAAATTTTTAGTGTAGAAAATACAAACAAATAGTAGGAAATGAGTTAAAAAAATTGCGCACATATCATTAATGACAAAACAACATGTATTATGTGAGATCACTTTCAAACCGAAACCACTCATGCATTGAGAACCCATGTATAAGCTTACTCAAAAATAAACTTGAACTTGCCAATGAGACAAAGTAACTCATGCTGAAATATGTTTTGTGTGAGAGTCAAATCCAGTGTCAAATCATATAAATCGAGTTAGAAATACTCTATAAGCAACGATGGTAAAGATAGACGGTTAAAGGCAAACCTCATAGTACATGGACTTAGAATCCTTCATCCTATATAACCTTTTATAGAACAAGCACTATTTTACTACAGATCTTTTAGTAACCGTATTTTTCTGCAATAAGTTGGTCACTGACTGTTTCTATAGGGATTCTTTTAGCATTAATGATATAGAACCTTTTTGTTCAAATATGTGCTTTTAGAGACATGTAATATATTATTTGTACATAACTAAAAAGAATGCAGGAATGTTTAGGATTTAGGTTCAACGAGCGAATTTGTTAATTTTAGCCGAGCCTAGAACCATAACATTGAGATGGCAGCAGATAAAATATGTTCATATATTTTTGCCATTTTTTTTTATCTGCTTGAAAGACTGACAATGAAGCTATTTTTTTGTAGTAAACCATCAGATTTTGAACATTTTCGTTTGTCAAAAAAAATAAAAATAAAAATAAAAAATCCTAAAGAGAGTTTATCCCACTTCTATCAATTTTGTTTTGTTTTTAATAATATTTTTGGTTTTTTTAAACGGTTCAAATGAGTTATGTCAAGTTATCTAGTTATTTTTCATGTCGTGTTCGTGTTTGAGAATTCAACTCATTTATCTAAATGGGTCGTATTTGTGTTTAGGCTAATTAGGTGGCGGGTCATCATGGGTCATATTCGTGTCTACCTCGTCAACTCATTTTTTCACCCCTAGCTGAAAACCACCAAAGGCCAAACAAGGGTGACTGAAACCACCATTAAAACCCCCAATGGCCTTGGGGATGGTTTCGGCCACCCCCATTTTGCAAGTTAGGGGTGGCCAAATCGGCTAGGGGTGGCTAGGTGGCTCCAGCTACCATTTTTCCAATTTTTAAAATTATTATTTTTTTTAAAATTAATTAGATATGCAGACACGTGTCATTTTTTAAGGAAGTTGATGTGAATTTTCATAAAATTTTAGACAGAAGCTAGATGAAGGTACCATCTCCGTTTTTAGCCATTATCGAAATCTATGATACAAAATTAAACCAATGGGACAAAAAAGTACTCAACCATTTTTTAAATTAAAAACCCATGATTTAAAATGGGGTTAAATACTAAAAATCTCCTACGGTTGGAAGTCTTTATTTTTTACCTCCCAGGTTTTCATTTCTATCACATAAGGTACATGTGATTTTCATAAAGACATAAATTGTACATCCGTTAAAATTTCGACTTAAACTTAACGGAATGCCAGGTCAGTACCAATCAAATTGCACCATGTGTTTTACAATTTTTTTTTTTTTTTTGAAATTAAAAAATTATTTTTTTCAAAAAAAAAAAAGAATTAAAAATCAAAAATTTTGGAGATGGTGGAGCCACCCCATCTAGCCATTTTGGCGGTGGCAAGGAGCCCAGGGAAGGGTAAAGAAGGTCATATCTGCTAGGAAACTCTAATTCGAAATTTTACATTCCCAGATCGAAACTGGAACTCCTTTTATGGTTTTCAAGGTGCATATATAGCTAACACAAACATCTCATTACACTACAAAAAAATGGAAGATTAGTAACATTTGAAAATTCAAACGTTATTAATTTAGTAACGTTTGAATTTTCAAAACGTTACTAATGGAAATCAAACAAAAAAAAACGGAAATCAAACAAAATAATGAAAAAATAAAAAAAAAATCTTCCATTAGTAACGTTGCAGATGTGCAACGTTACCAATGGAATTCCATTAATAACGTTGCAAATCTACAAGCGTTACTAATGAACATTTTTTTTTTTTAACTTTCATTTTTCCTTCATTTGGTTTGTTTTTTTTTTGTTTGCTCCACTTCATTTCTATTACTTGGACATTAGTACTATAATTAACTACATTTTATTTATACTACTAATTAACTATATATATTAAGTATTAAGTACTAATTAATATAATTATATAATTATTATACAACTAATTAATTATATACTATTTTAGTAGTACTTAATTACATATTAAATATAGTTCTAATTAATTATATACTAATTATAGTAGTAATTAAGTATAGTATTTACTAATTATAGTAGTAATGAAATGTATATTAATTATAGGTAAAAAAACAAAAAAAAAAACGAAAATCAAACAAAATAATTAAAAATAAAAAATCTTCCATTAGTAAGCGTTGCAAATTTAGCGTTACCAATGGCTCCATTAGTAACGTTGCAAATCTGCAACGTTACTAATGGAAAAACATTTTTTTTTAACTTTCATTTTTCCTTCATTTGGTTTGTTTTTTTTTTTTGCTCCACTTATTTCTATTACTTGGACATTAGTACTATAATTAACTACATTTTATTTATACTACTAATTAACTATATATATTAAGTATTAAGTACTAATTAATATAATTATATAATTATTATACAACTAATTAATTATATACTATTTTAGTAGTACTTAATTACATATTAAATATAGTTCTAATTAATTATATACTAATTATAGTAGTAATTAAGTATAGTATTTATTAATTATAGTAGTAATGAAGTGTATATTAATTATAGGTAAAAAACAAAAAAACGAAAATCTAACAAAATAATTAAAAATAATAAAAAATCTTCCATTAGTAAGCGTTGCAAATTTGCAACGTTACCAATGGAACCTCCATTGGTAACGTTGCAAATGCAGCGTTACTAATGGAAACACATTTTTTTTTTTAACTTTCATTTTTCCTTCATTTGGTTTGTTTTTTTTTTTTTTACTCCACTTTATTTCTATTACTTGGACATTAGTACTATAATTAACTACATTTTATTTATACTACTAATTAACTATATATATTAAGTATTAAGTACTAATTAATATAATTATATAATTATTATACAACTAATTAATTATATACTATTTTTAGTAGTACTTAATTACATATTAAATATAGTTCTAATTAATTATATACTAATTATAGTAGTAATTAAGTATAGTATTTATTAATTATAGTAGTAATGAAGTGTATATTAATTATAGGTAAAAAACAAAACAAAAAAAACGAAAATCTAACAAAATAATTAAAAATAAAAAATCTTCCATTAATAACGTTGCAAATTATGCAGTTACCAATGGAACCTCCATTAATAGTAACGTTACGTCAAATCTAGCGTTACTAATGGAACACATTTTTTTTTTTAACTTTCATTTTTCCTTCATTTGGTTTTTTTTTTTTTTTTTGCTCCACTTTATTTCTATTACTTGGACATTAGTACTATAATTAACTACATTTTATTTATACTACTAATTAACTATATATATTAAGTATTAAGTACTAATTAATATAATTATATAATTATTATACAACTAATTAATTATATACTATTTTAGTAGTACTTAATTACATATTAAATATAGTTCTAATTAATTATATACTAATTATAGTAGTAATTAAGTATAGTATTTATTAATTATAGTAGTAATGAAGTGTATATTAATTATAGGTAAAAAACAAAAAAAAACGAAAATCTAACAAAATATTAGTAACGTTGCGGTTGCAGCGTTAATCGATTACATTAACGTTGCACATCTCAACGAACCTCCATTAGAACGTTCAAATCTAGCGTTATAATGGAATATTATTTTTTTTTTAACTTTCATTTTTCCTTCATTTGGTTTTGGTTTTTTTTTTTTTTGCTCCACTTTATTTCTATTACTTGGACATTAGTATTATAATTAACTACATTTTATTTATACTACTAATTAACTATATATTAAGTATTAAGTACTAATTAATATAATTATATAATTATTATACAACTAATTAATTATATACTATTTTTAGTAGTACTTAATTACATATTAAATATAGTTCTAATTAATTATATACTAATTATAGTAGTAATTAAGTATAGTATTTATTAATTATAGTAGTAATGAAGTGTATATTAATTATAGGTAAAAAACAAAAAAAAACGAAAATCTAACAAAATAATTAAAAAAAAAATCTTCCATTAGTAACGTTGCAAATTTAGCGTTACCAATGGAAATTCCATTGGTAACGTTGCAAATCTGCAACGTTACTAATGGAAGCATTTTTTTTTTTAACTTTCATTTTTTCCTTCATTTGGTTTGTTTTTTTTTTTGTTGTTTGCTCCACTTCATTTCTATTACTTGGACATTAGTATTATAATTAACTACATTTTATTTATACTACTAATTAACTATATATTAAGTATTAAGTACTAATTAATATAATTATATAATTATTATACAACTAATTAATTATATACTATTTTAGTAGTAGTAATTACATATTAAATATAGTTCTAATTAATTATATACTAATTATAGTAGTAATTAAGTATAGTATTTATTAATTATAGTAGTAATGAAGTGTATATTAATTATATAAAAAACAAAAAAAACGAAAATCTAACAAAATAATTAAAAAAAAAAAATCTTCCATTAGTAATTGCAAATTTAGCTTTAATTTTTCTCCATTGTAACGTTGCAAATTTACGTTACTAACATTTGTAATATTTTTTAACTTTCATTTTTCCTTCATTTGGTTTGTTTTTTTTTGTTGTTTATCCACTTCATTTCTATTACTTGGACATTAGTATTTAATTAACTACATTTATTTATACTACTTTAACTATATATTAAAAACTAATATAATTATATAATTATTATACAACTAATTATATACTATTTTAGTATTTTTTATTAAATATAGTTCTAATTAATTATATACTAATTATAGTAGTAATTAAGTTAGTATTTATTAATTAATTAATGAATTATATATTAATTATAGGTAAACAAAAAAAAACGAAAATCTAACAAAATAATTAAAAATAAAAAATCTTCCATTAGTAACGTTGCAAATTTTGCGTGCGTTCAATGGAACCTCATTATAACGTTGCAAATCGCGTTACTAATGGAAGATATATTATATTTTTTAAACTTTCATTTTTTCCTTCATTTGGTTTTGTTTTTTTTTGTTTGCTCCACTTATTTCTATTTACTTGGACATTAGTACTATAATTAACTACATTTTATTTATACTACTAATTAACTATATATATTAAAAAAAGATATAGAAAAGGAATAAGAAAATGAAAAAACATTGGTAATTAGTTGTAATTAATTATATATTAACTACTATAATTATTAAACATTGGTAATTACATATTACTAATATAGTTCTAATTAATTATATAATAACTATAGTTGTAATTAACTACATATTAATTAACTACTATAATTATTAAACATTGGTATTTTTTCCAGAAATTATTATATATTTTATATATTTATTATTTATTATTTATATTATTTTTTTATAAAATTTTCAACTAGTAACGTTTGAAATATTCAAACGTTACCAAAAAGGTAACGTTTGAATTCTTCAAACGTTACCATACGAAAATAAAAATTATTATATATTTATTTTTATTATTTTATTTTATAAAATTTACATATATAAATATACATATATATTAAGTAGTAGTAGTATTATATATATTTAATTAATAACTACTTAATTAGTAAATATAATTAATAACTACTATAATTAGTACATAATTAATTAGTAGTATAATTAATATGTAATTAATACTACTATAATTAGTAGATATTTAATTGTTGGTATAATTAATACATAATAATTAGTAAGTACTATACTTAATATATGTATATATATTAGTTAATGAATTATATATATTGTTACTATATAGTTAATTAGTTATATTATTAAAATATAATTAATGAGTGTGCTAAGCAATATATAGTTAATCACTAGTCTACCTAATATCCAACTAACCCAGTTAAAATGAAGACAAAAGAAAAAAAAAAAAGAGAAAAGAATGAAACTCAAATGAAAGAACAAAATGAAAAAAAAAAATTATTAAAAACTACAAATGTAATTGCACTTGTAAGCAAAAATATTTTATTTTCAAGTACAGTTACCATTGAGGACGACTGCATTATTTTATTTATTTGATTTGCACAATAATTCCAATTTGATAATAAATGTAGTCTTTGTATTCAACTTCACATATTCACTATTCGTCTCCTCTTTTACATCAAATGAGATGGTTGTTTCTATCCGTCCTATTTGGCCCTTTCATTTCTTTATTCAAAATTTATTATATACTTTATATATTTATTTTGTATTTTATAAAATTTACATATATAAATATACATATATATTATTAATTAATGGTATATTTAATTAGTATATAATTAATTAGAACCATAGTAATATATATTAATTAGGTTATATATATAGTCATTAGGGTTATTTTAAATTTTAATATGTAGTAATTAGGGTTATATATATAGTAATTAATTAGTTATATAGTAATATAATTAATATGTAGTTAATTGCTACTATAATTAGTATATAATTAATGCGAGATTATATATATATTATATATATATGGTAATCATATTAATGTCTATATATTAATTAAGGTTGGTTATATATATTTTGTAGCTAGGTTTCATTAATTACTATATATATGTAGTAAAAATTTAAAAATGAAATCAAAATAAAAAAAAATTATTGGTAACGTTTGAAAAATTCAAACGTTATATTGAAGTAACGTTTGAATTCTTCAAACGTTACTAAAAAATTATTATACTTTATATATTTATTTTGTATTTTATAAAATTTACATATATAAATATACATATATATTATTAATTAATGGTATATTTAATTAGTATATAATTAATTAGAACCATAGTAATATATATAGTAATTAGGGTTATATATATAGTCATTAGGGTTATTTTAATTTTTAATATGTAGTAATTAGGGTTAGTTATATATATAGTAATTAAGGAAGTAATTATGGTTGTATATATAGTAATTAATTAGTAATTAATTAGTTAATGACTACTATTATTAGTATATAATTAATTATAACTATAATTAATATATTAATACTACTATAATTAGTACTATAATTAATTAGTTCTATAATAAATATATAATTAATTATAATTAGTAATATATATAGTTAATTAGTACTATGAAATACAAATAAAAAAATAGTAAATTATATAATTAATTAATAAAAAAAATATAAACGATTAATTATTGCTCTAATTAAACGTTTAAAAAAACAATGAAGAAAAAAGAAACCAAAAAATAATAAATAAAATTCTAAGGGTAACGTTTGAATCATTTTGAACGTTACCAATTTCTAATACAAATTTGACTTTTCAAACGTTACCCTTGGAATTTTTTTTTTTTGGTTTCTTTTTCCTTCATTTGTTTTTTTTTCATTTTATTTCTATTAGTTGGACATTAGTTATAGTAGTAATTAACTACAAATTAATTATATACTAATTAGCTATATATTAAGTATAGTACTAATTAATTAAATTTTAGAACGTTACTAATGAAGTGTATTAATTATAGGTAAAAAAACAAAACAAAAAGCGAAATCAAACAAAGAATGAAAAAAAAAAATCTTATTAGTAACGTTGCATATGTGCAGCGTTACCAAGAAACTCCATTGTAGCTTGCAAGCTCAATTATATGGAATTTCCATTTAACGTTGCACATGTGCAACGTTACTAATGGATTTTTTTTTTGAACTTTCATTTTTCTTCATTTGGTTTGTATTTTTTTTGTTTTTTGCTCAATTTATTTCTATTACTTGGACATTAGTACTATAATTAACTACATTTTATTTATTCTACTAATTAACTATATATATTAAGTATTAAGTACTAATTAATATAATTATATAATTATTATACAACTAATTAATTATATACTATTTTTAGTAGTATAATTACATATTAAATATAGTTCTAATTAATTATATACTAATTATAGCAGTAATTAAGTATAGTATTTATTAATTATAGTAGTAATGAAGTGTATATTAATTATAGGTAAAACAAAACAAAAAACGAAATCAAACAAAGAATGAAAAAAATCTTCTCCATTGGTAATGTTGCACATGTGCGTTACTAATGGAACATTTTTTTTTTTGAACTTTCATTTTTCTTCATTTGGTTTGTATTTTTTTGTTTTTGAATTTATTTCTATTACTTGGACATTAGTACTATAATTAACTACATTTTATTTATTCTACTAATTAACTATATATTTAAGTATTCTAATTAATATAATTATATAATTATTATACAACTAATTAATTATATACTATTTTTAGTAGTACTTAATACATATTAAATATAGTTCTAATTAATTATATACTAATTATAGTAGTAATTAAGTATAGTATTTATTAATTATAGTAGTAATGAAGTGTATATTAATTATAGGTAAAAAACAAACAAAAACTCAAACAAAGAATGAAAAAAATCTTCCATTAGTAACGCTTGCATATGTACAACGTTACCAATGGAATTCCATTGGAAAACGTTGTACATATGCAATACTAATGGAACAATTTTTTTTTTTTTCATTTTTTCTTCATTTGGTTTGTATTTTTTTTTGCTCCAATTTATTTCTATTACTTGGACATTACTACTATAATTAACTACATTTTATTTATACTACTAATTAACTATATATATTAAGTATTAAGTACTAATTAATATAATTATATAATTTGATACAACTAATTAATTCTATACTATTTTTTGTAGTACTTAATTACATATTAAATATAGTTCTAATTAATTATATACTAATTATAGTAGTAATTAAGTATAGTATTTATTAATTATAGTTGTAATGAAGTATATATTAATTGAAATGCTAGGTTCTCCTGATGAGGTTCTCCGATGCCTCCCCTTACATAAAACATGATTTAAGAAAAATAAAATTGTATTTACTCTTTTTAACTATATTAGAATCAAATTTGAGGCATTAGCAACAAATTTGTGAGGCATTAGCACCAAAATTGAGACATTAGCATCAAATTTAGAATGATCAAATTCATTTTGATGATATCATCCTAAAGGTTAACCTTCCACCTTTAGGTTTTAGTTTTGAATCAAAAAATAAGTTTTAAAGCATTAGAACCTAATAATTAACTCATAAAATTAATGTTAGCAAAAAATACTACATTTTATTTTTTCTTAAATCATATTCTACATAAGGTGAGAACAGGGACACTATGGAGAATAGCAAACCCCCTTATTAATTATAGGTAAAAAAAAAAACCGAAATCAAACAAGAATGAAAAAATCTTCCATTAGTAACGTTGCATATGTGCATTTGTTACCAATGGAGTTCCATTATAACGTTGATACATAAGTTACTAATGGAACAATTTTTTTTTTTTTAACTTTCATTTTTCTTCATTTGGTTTGTATATATATATTTTTTTCTCAATTTATTTCTATTACTTGGACATTACTACTATAATTAACTACATTTTATTTATACTACTAATTAACTATATATATTAAGTATTAAGTACTAATTAATATAATTATATATTATACAACTAATTAATTCTATACTATTTTTAGTAGTACTTAATTACATATTAAATATAGTTCTAATTAATTATATACTAATTATAGTAGTAATTAAGTATAGTATTTATTAATTATAGTAGTAATGAAGTGTATATTAATTATAGGTAAAAAACAAAAAAAAACCGAAATCAAACAAAGAATGAAACGTAACTTCCATTATACTTGCATATGTGCACTCAATGCCTCCTCAATAATGTGAATAAATGTTGATCAATGGATGATAACGTTGCACATATGCAACGTTACTAATGGAACATTTTTTTTTATGAACTTTCATTTTTCTTCATTTGTTTGTATTTTTTTTTTTTTCAATTTATTTCTATTACTTGGACATTAGTACTATAATTAACTACATTTTATTTATACTACTAATTAACTATATATATTAAGTATTAAGTACTAATTAGTATAATTATATAATTATTATACAACTAATTAATTCTATACTATTTTAGTAGTACTTAATTACATATTAAATATAGTTCTAATTAAGTACTACTAAAATAGTATATAATAATTAGTAAGTACTATACTTAATATATGTATATATATTAGTTAATGAATTATATATATTGTTACTATATAGTTAATTAGTTATATTATTAAAATATAATTAATGAGTATGCTAAGCAATATATAGTTAATCACTAGTCTACCTAATGTCCAACTAAATTAAAACGAAGACAAAAAGAAAAAAAAAAAAAAAAAAAGAATGAAACTCAATGAGAACAAAATGAAAAAAATTAAAATTAAAAAACTACAAATGGTAAGCTTAGTGGAACGTTATATCTAATTAATAACGTGATAGTACAACGTTACCATTGAAACATTTTTAATTTTTCATATAATTAATATTCTTAATTAGTAAATATAATTAATAACTACTATAATTAGTAGATAATTAATTAGTAGTATAATTAATATGTAATTAATAGTACTATAATTAGTAGATATTTAATTTCTAGTATAATTAATACATAATAATTAGTAAGTACTATACTTAATATATGTATATATATTAGTTAATGAATTATATATATTGTTACTATATAGTTAATTAGTTATATTATGAAAATATAATTAATGAGTATGCTAAGCAATATATAGTTAATCAGTAGTCTACCTAATATCCAACTAACCTAGTTAAAACGAAGACAAAAAGAAGAAAAAATATTAAGGAGTTTTAATATGGCACTCTTGGCTAAACAAGCTTGGCGATTATGGTACTCGTCAAATAGTTTCCTAGCGCAAATTATGGAAGCTAAATACTATCGTGGGCGTAATGTTTTAGAAGCAAAACTTGGTTCCCAGCCATCCTTTGCATGGCGTAGCATTTACAGCTCATGCAGGCTATTGAGAGAAGGATTAATATGGCGGATTGGGAATGGGTTGGGAGTCCGAATTTGGAAGGATAAGTGGCTGCCTCGCTCTTCTACTTTCATGATACAATCCCAGCCGGTAATATTGGATCCTAATGCTACTGTGAAAGAACTGATAGATGGTGCTACAAATTGGTGGAAAATCCCATTGCTGGAACAATTATTTACAAAGGAGGAGGTGCAATTAATTTTAAATTTACCATAATTGGATCTTCACAGTGCTAATTGTTCATGGAGAGGAAATAAAAATGGTCTCTTTTCTGTTAAAAGTGCATATTACATTCATATGGAGATGGAGAAAAAGGGGCTAGCAGAAAGTTCTTCTAATGGGGGGAGGAGTACGGTTTGGAAACAAATATGGGATCTTAAAATTCCCAATGTTGAGAAGAATTTTTTGTGGCGTGCGTGTCATGAAAGTTTACCAACTCGGTATAATTTGTTCCGGAGGAAGATCGTGGAAGACCCCTTGTGCCCCATTTGTGGGTTGGTTACACATTCTCTGGCAAGGTTTTCCGCCGAGATGTGTGGTGGGCCCAAAGAAGCTCTGAGAATTGACTGTGCCGAATTTCTGCAAGTAGTTGAGGGTGTGTTTGCTGCATGCTCTTGGGAAGATACAGCTCAATTTGCAGGAATAGCCCGAAGAATCTGGTTGAGGCGCAACAGGGTGGTGCATGAGGGCATCTTCTCACATCCTAACTCGCTAGTCCAACAAGCTCGGCAAGCCACTGAAGATTTTCATTTAGCGCTGGGTCTGAAGGAGCACCAACAACCTTCTCTTGGAGCTCCTAGCTTGCAGATATGGCATGCCCCTCTTGGGGGGTGGATAAAAGTCAATACTGATGCTTCGGTGGATAAAAAAAAGGGATGGTTGGGATATGGGGCAGTGGCACGAGATGAGAAGGGTGTGGTGATGGCAGCTCAGTGTAGAACTATAAAAGGAAACTTGGAAGTGACTCTAGCTGAAGCTGGGGCGCTACTGATGGCAATCCAATTGTGTCAAAGACTGGGTTTTCATACGGTGCATTTTGAGAGTGATTCACAGATAGTGGTGGAAGGTATTAATTGTAAGAATATTGATTGGAGTAGTAAAGGGCTTATGCTGGGAGACATACAGGAAGCACTTCAAGGTATACACAGCTGGCGACTATCTTTTACTCACAGGGAAGGAAATAAAGCGGCACATTTGCTCGCGAAACTGGCCACTACGATGGAGTCAGAGAAGATTTGGATTAATAAGGTTCCTGATTGTATACGAGATATTGTTTTGATAGAGCAACATGCTCTATCTTCATGATTGATTTATTATGAGAATGAGAAGTTTATATTTTTCAAAAAAAAAAAATGAAAGAACAAAATGAACAAAAAAAAAAAAAATTAAAAACTACAAATGGTAACGTTGCACTTGTGCAACGTTACCATATTAATAACGTGCACAAGTGCAACGTTACCATTAGTTTTTTAATTTTTTTCATATAATTAATATTCTTAATTAGTAAATATAATTAATAACTACTATAATTAGTAGATAATTAATTAGTAATATAATTAATATGTAATTAATACTACTATAATTAGTAGATATTTAATTGCTAGTATAATTAATATATAATAATTAGTAAGATCTAGACCTGCAAGGGCATTATTCTCTTTTAATTTTTTTCTCTCATCCCGCCATACCTCTCCTCCTCTCCCTCTCTTTATTTATAGATATTTTTATTATATAATTTATAATTTATTTATTAAGAACTATATTAGTAATATGTAATTAAGTACTACTATAATTAGTACTATAGTTAATTAGTAATATAATTATTATGTAGTTAATTACTACTATAATTAGTATATAATTAATTAGAACTATAATTAATATGTAATTAAGTACTACTATAATTAGTATACAATTAATTAGTACTATACTTAATATGTAATTAATTACTACTATAAGTAATGTCCAACTAATAGAAATAAAATGAAGCAAAATAAAAAAAAAAAACAAATGAAGGAAAAATTGAAACCAAAAAATAATAATAAAATTCTAAGGGTAACGTTTTAAAGTCAAACGTTACCAAATTGGTAACGTTTGACTTTTCAAACGTTACCAAACGTTTATATATTAATTATATAATTTGTTATTTGCTTTTTATTTTTTTTTAGTAACGTTTGAAGTTCACAACGTTACCATTTGGTAACGTTGGGAATCCCAAACGTTACCAATGATTTTTATACCTGGCCTGCACAAAAGTTTTTCCCTCTCTTCCCCCCTTTTTTCACGCATCCCGCGGTGGCCTCTTTGTCTTTCTTTTCCCCCTCTTTTTCTTTCTCTTCCCCCCTTTTTTCACGCATCCCGCGCTGGCCTCTTTGTCTTTCTTTTCCCCCTCTTTTTCTTTCTCTTCCTTCTCTTTTATTTTATTTCTATTTTTTTTGTTCTCTCAGTCGAACACCGAAATGGATTTGCTCGTCGTCGTCGGTCTCAGTCGAACACCGCTGGCCTGCTCGTCGTCGCCGGCATCCGGCGACCCACTTCTTCACTGCCAATCTCCGGAACAAATTAAAGGCAGAGGGTTTGCTTTGTGGGTCGAATGGGTAATGTCTTTTTCGCTTTTTTTTTTTTTTTTTTTAAACTATAATTTGTTTATCGGAAATTGGTTTTGATAAATAAGTTTGTTCCTGCTTTATAGTTTTTGCTTTATATTGTTTATCCCTGCTTTGGATGTTTGGTTCAGTTGAAGACATTTTCTTTGATAGACTGATAGATTTTACAGTGGATCAAATTGTACCTGTTCTTGGTGTATCATAGAGATATATAGGAGAGATGATGAAGAAGAAAAACAGAGAAATTAAAGAATTTGTGTTGCATGCTTGGTTCCTTCAGACCCTCAGATTTACTCAACCAAACGCCTCCCTCTATCATCGGTAAGTTTTTCATTTTCCTATTTAAAAACTTTTCTTCTTAATTTTTTGTCTCCATTTTTTCTTCTTCTCACAGTACCACTTTTCTTCTTAGTTTTCATTTTGTGTTGCAGCAGAGAAAGCAGAGCAGATGGAGTGGGTCGGCCAAGGGCAATGTGGGAGAAAGAAAAGAGAGGAAGGAAAAAAGAAAGAAAAAAGAAAGAACATAGCTGCGTCACTGCGTGGAAGAAACAAATTAAAAGATGTGGCTGGGGTGCACCCACGTGCACTACAAAAAAATGGTAGAAAAAAAAATGGTGACATGCGTGGCCGGCGAGGGAAAAAAAAAATTTTATTGCCGGCCGGCGAGGGAAAAAAAAATTATATTGCCGGCGAGATTGCTGCATGTCCGGCGGGGGAAAAAAATAATAAAAATAAGAAACAAAGAAGATAGTGGAATGGCAGGAATGTACTGGAATGGCCGGCTGCATGTCAACGTACAGTACAATGTCCATATTTTCAAAATTTGAAAATATGGCAGGAATTTTATTTATTTTTAATTATTATTTAACCTTTAGTAACGTTTCAAATTTGAAACGTCACTAATGGAGCCGAAAAATTTTTTTTTAAAATTCCAATGGTAACGTTTCAAATTTGAAACGTTACTAATGGAGCTGAAAATTTTTTTAAAAATTTCAATGGTAACGTTCTAAATTTGAAATGTTACTAACGGAGCTGAAAATTTTTTTAAAAAAATTCCAATGGTAACGTTTCAAATTTGAAACGTTACTAACGGAGCTGAAAATTTTTTTTTAAAAAATTCCAATGGTAACGTTTCAAATTTGAAACGTTACTAATGGAGCCAAAAATTAAAAAAAAAAAAAAAAATTCCAATGGTAACGTTTCAAATTTGAAACGTTACTAACGGAGCTAAATTTTTTTTTTAAAAAAAATTCCAATGGTAACGTTTCAAATTTTAAATGTTACTAACGGTTTTCAGAAATTGAAAAAAAAACAAATTACCATTGGTAGCGTTTCCAAAAAGTTGCGTTACCAATAATCCGATAACTAACTATTACTTTAGTAACTGACCATTGGTAACGTTTTTAACACGTTACCATCCATTAGTAACGATTTAATTGTCCCTAAAACGTTACTAATGGACAGTTACTAAAAAATAAAATTTTTGTAGTGTTATTTGACAACATTTTGCTTTGGTTTCTTGATTCTTTGTTTTTCTGTCCGCTTCAGGATTCTTCTAATGGGAAAAGTAACCAACAGAATCTGGGCACCATCAAGTCCTCAAATCTCTGCACTGAGATCATTGAGTTCTCAGGTCCGACTGAAACTGCAGTTTGCAATTTAGCATCCATTGCTTTACCACGATATGTCAAGGAAAAGGTGGGTCTTTCAACTTTCATTTATCGTTCCAAGTAACTTTGTTCCTCTTTCGTTAATATGTAATCAACATATTAACGAAAGTTAATCAGCAACCTTCCAAACTGTTTAACATGAACACCCCTGCACATAAATAGCAAACAAAAGATATAGAGTACATTTATTCATCAAAAGCAACTCCACCCCCCTCTCCCTTTCCCACGATTTTTCTTCCCAACCTGATAGGAGATGCAGAGGGTGCCTCAAACCCACTGGGCTCCATGGGGGTGGCATGCCGCCCCCATCTGGCCAAATGGGGGTGGCCCGGCCACCCCCAAACCGGCCAGAAGGGGGTGGCCAGGCCATCCCCATGGCCAAAGGAAATTTTTAATTTTTTTTTTCCTATTTTTTTTTTAAAAAATTTTTAACCTAAAATTAATTGTAGGACATGTGGCACAATTTGATTGGTGCTGATGTGGTGGCATTCCGTTAAGTTTTGAATAGAATTTTAATAAAACTACAATTTTCGTCTTTATAAAAACTACATATACCTCTTGTGATAGAAATGAAAACTTAAGAGGTAAAAAATAAAGACTTGAAATTATAGGGGATTTTTAGTATTTAATCCTTTAAAATATTGTAATTTTTTTTTTTCTGTTGATTAATAGATTTAGACTAACAAACAGTTTAGAAAAATATAGAGTTAATTATAGGCTCTATTTGTTTGGATGTAAAATAAGAACATTCATGGTAGACTTAAGTGTTAACAAGTGGTAGTTCGATACGGTTTGTGAGCACGCGTCTTATAAAGGCGAAGGTCGCGTTCGAATCCACACCCTACCCTTGTGTGGACATATCAAAAAAAAAAAAAAAAAAAGTGTTAAAAACGCTCCCAACGTGCCCAACAAAGTACCCAGTGGATTGTTGACTACTGTAGCTCAACAAAGCTAAATGGTATATGTTAAACAAATAGCCGGTCAGGCATCGTGTGCTACAACCTCTCTCCTATATTAAATATACTTTTATCTTTCTTCTCAGCATGTGCTACATGCCGTTGGATATAACAAAAATATCTTTCTCTTCTTTCCATGCATGTGCTACAAACCGTTGGATGCTATTCTACTATTGGATGATATGAAGGAAAAAAAATATATAGAAAGAAAGAATAAAAAATAAAGATAGAGAAAAATTATTTAAATAAAATAATAAAAGTGGTAAGTTAAAATATTGCGAGTACTTTAAAAGGTGAATAGTTAGATAGTTAAAATAAAGTAATTTTTTTGACTAAATTTAGCCAATATTATTCCTAATGATAAATCCTCTTTAGCTAAAAAATATTTTTTATCAAACACCGAAAATAATAAAAAAATTCAAAATAAAAAGAAACATTTAATTTCTAAACAAAAGTAGGACCTTGATCCCCTCCCATTAGTGGAAGAATATGAAAGAAATGATAGGAGTCAATAATATTTTTTTTTATTTGTATTTTATTTTATAAATTATTATTAAATTATAAGCTATAAATGATATATCCACAAATCTAATAATAAGCCATAGGAAAATATGAACCAAATATAAACCTTTTCTTATTTTTAAAACAGTTTCAATATAAAATCATGGTTTATTGAACAGAGACGAGCATAAAAATTTCTTTTGGGGGGCAACGCGGTGGTAAACGCAAGTCACATGTGAGGCTAATTTAAAACATTAATTTTGGGATAAAGTCGAGCAGTTTTCCACCCAAGCCCCCCGACACAATTTGAAACGACGACAAATGGTAACGTGGTCGGTGGAGTTAGCGGCCGTCGGGACTGTAAACTGTGCGAATCGAGCGAATCTTATTTTGAGTTCAAGGCTCCAGCTTTATTATTGAATTATATAATATATCTGAATTCGAACTTGTTTGTCATGTAATTAATTTTTTTATTTTTGAAAAATTAAAATATTTTTTAAAAAAAAACAAAACAAAAATTTGGGGTAGTTTTTTATTTTTGTTAGAAAAATATTTTTTTTTTAAAAAAGAAAGAAAAAATTTTGGTGGATTTCTTCGATTCAAACCAAATTGGGGGTGGCTTCGGCCACCTCAATTTTAAATATATATTTTTAATTTTTGTTTAAAATAAAAATAAATTACATGACACGTGTCAATATTTAATTGGTCTACGTGTCATTTTCGTTAGTCAACTAACAGTCAATGGATGGAAGGACCAACTTGGTCCTTTATCAAAACCACAAGGATCTCCTGTGATAAAAATCAAACCCTAGGGAGGAAAAAATAAAGAAGTGAAACCCTAGGGAGTAATTAGGTATTTAACCCTTTAAAATATTGTAATTTTTTTTTCTTCTAGAGATTAACAGTCGGGGAGTTGAGTTTCAATATAGATGCTTGACTTAAGTTGGCCACGCCAAAGCCTTTCTACTCACAGCAAACATATCTTTAGACTTCAAGAGCGCTTCTGAGTTTTGAGCATTCCTTCACTCACATTCAAGAAATGGCAAAACAACTTCTCTTTGGAACTGCCGAGCGAATCATTAATACATTGACCCCACTGGTTTCCAAAGAGATCGGACTGCTATGGGGTGTCAAAGATGAGCTGAAAAGCCTGATGAACACTGTTTCAACAATCAAAACTGTGCTTCTGGATGCGGAGGAGAAACAGGCTGCTGGAGACCATGCAGTCAAAGATTGGCTGGGAAGTTGAAGATGTCATTTATGATGCGGATGACTTGCGGATGATGTTTCCACTTGAAGTTCTACAAAGGAAATAATGACTCATGATAAGAAGGCCAAAAAGGTATGCTTTTCTTTTCCAAATCTAATCGCTTTACTATCGTCAAAACGGCCCATAAGATTAAGGCGATGAGGAAGAGGTTAGATGCCATCAACGCCGATAGAGAGAGATTCCATTTGGTGTACGTAATGCGATTGAAGAGACACAGTTGGGAAGACTACGTGAGTCGGAGACTTATTCTTTTGTACGTGTGGAGTCGAGTTATTGGTCGAGAGGATGATAAGAAGGATGTTATACTCTGGATGGACTCAACGTTGAAGAGAATGTTTCAATCCTTCCAATTGTTGCCATGGGAGGATTAGGAAAGACTACACTGGCTCAACTCATATTCAATGATGAGCAAATCCAAAATCATTTTGAGCTCAAAATGTGGTGTGTCTCTGATCCTTCCATGTTAAAGATATTGTTGAAAAATCTTAGAATCTGCAAAAATCAAGAAACAAGAAGATGTTCAATTGAATACACTGGTAACCGATCTTGAAAAGAAATTGATGGAAAGAATACTTACTTGTGTTGGATGACGTGGAATGAAGATCATATAAAATGGTCTAACTTGAAAGAAAGTGCTGATGGGTGGTGCAAGAGGCGAGAATATTGGTGACTACCCGCACTGAAAGGGTTGCAAGGATTTGCGGGACAGTTGATCCATATTCTTAATGGGTTTAAATGAACTCGCATCATGGTCTTTATTCATGCAGATGGCTTTTGAGAAAGGACAAGAGCCGGAGGAGAATTCAAACATAGCTGCAATTGGGAGGGATATCCTACAAAAGTGTAAAGGTGTTCCTCTGGCCATAACAACAATTGGAAGTTTACTACGCTTCAAAAATTCAGAAACAGACTGGTTGAATTTTAAGAATAATGAACTCTCAAAAATCTCTCAAACTGAAACTGACATCTTACCAACTCTGAAGCTAAGTTATGATCAACTTCAATCACATTTGAAGCACTGCTTTGCTTATTGTAGTTTGTTCCCAAAAGATTACGACATTGAGAGATCAGCACTAATTCAGCTTTGGATAGCTCAAGGGTTTGTCAAGTTATTAGATCATTGCCAATGCTCGGAAGATATTGGTAATGAATATTTTATAGATTTACTTTGGAGATCATTCTTTCAAGAAGCTGAAACAGATGATTTTGGTAACGTAACTCAATGCAAAATGCATGATCTTGCCATTTTAGAGGTAGGATCATTGATTACAACATTAAATGACAGAGAGAGAAACTTTGATGAAAAAACTCGTCATGTATCAACTGGTTGCTACAACAGTACTTTATCTATTACAACTTCATTGTGTAAAGTAAGTGGGATACGAACATTTCTTTCTCCCACTACCAACTACTATGAGTGTGAGATTGAGTTAGATTGTGAAGCAATTGTTTCAAGTTTCAAGTTCTTGCGCACATTGGATCTACACCGCCAAAGAAATCTTTATTTTGTGCCAAACTCTATTGGGAAGTTGATGCATTTAAGATATCTTAATCTTTCTTATAACTTCAAACTTAAGAAGCTACCCAATTCTATAACCAAGTTGCAGAATTTGCAAACACTAATACTATTTTGTTGTAACAACCTTGAAGAGTTGCCAAAAGACATGCAAAAATTAGTCAACCTCAGGCATCTTGATATAGATCTGTGTCATAAGTTGACTTATATGCCATGTGGATTGGGTAAATTGACTAATCTTCAGACGTTATCAAAATTTGAGGTACACGGGGATCCTCTCTCTAATGATAGCAGTGGGTTAAAAGAACTGCACGGACTAAATAATCTAAGAGGCAAGTTAGAGATTGTGAATTTGACACACGGAAAAGATGTTGCGTCTGAATGTAAGGCTGCAAATTTAAAAGGGAAAGAACATCTTCATGCTTTGATTTTATGGTGGAGTTATGGAAAGGGAGTTATGGATATTGATGTTGATGCTGAATTGTTACTGGAAGACCTCCAACCGCACCCAAATCTGAAAGAGCTTTGTTTTCAATTAAAGCATTGTAAGAGTTTAAGGCTTCCGAGTTGGCTTTCGTCACTCACAAATCTTGTTAGATTTGAATTATACGAGTGTAAGGAATGCCAATATATGCCACCATTGAGTCAATTGCCTTCTCTCAAGTGTCTTTCTCTTGGATTTTTAGAAGCTATAGAGTACATAACAACCAGCAATGAGTTCTCTTCTTCTTCATTGGCACCAATACCATTTTTTCCATCTCTCAAGGTAATCAAGCTCTTTAATTGCTATAATCTCAAGGGGTGGTGGAGGAGGAGGAGGCATTCTTCTGTGGAGGTCAATAGCGATGGTGATAATTTTGTTGAAATAACAACGGTAACATCAATGACAGAGCATTGTTTACTCCCTTCATTTCCTTGTCTTTCAACATTAGAGATCATTAATTGCTCTATGTTGACATCCATGCCAATGTTTCCACATCTTGAAAGAGAGTTGCTCCTGAGGAATACGAGCTCAAGCTATGCAATGCATAATGATGATGAATATGGCAGCACCACAAAGCCCAACACCAACAACAATAGGCTCCTCTTCATCCACTCCTCTCTCAAAATTGAAGTTGATGAAATTGGATCCCATTGCAGATCTAGAAACTCTGCCAGAGGAGTGGTTGAAGAACCTCACTTCTCTCGAGTCTTTGAGGATATCTAATTGCCATAAATTAAATTCTATTTCCCAAGGTATACAACATCTCACTGCCCTTCGAAACCTGGAAATTGGGAATTGTTTTGAGCTTGAGCTAGCCAATGACGAGGATGGGATGCAATGGCAAGGTCTTAAGAGCCTCTTCTCTTTGTGCTTTTCAAATCTTCCAAAAATGTTGTCTCTCCTGTTGTGGCTTCAACATGTTACCACTCTACAAAAGCTCAAGATTTCATCTTGTAAAAATTTGATGGCTATACCAGAGTGGATCCAAAACTACACATCACTTCAAGAGTTTGAGATTTCCTACTGCTACAGTTTGACATCACTACCCAAAGGAATGCGTAGCCTAACGTCTTTGCCAAGGCTGAGAATTTTATACTGTCCCAACTTATTGAAAAGATGCGAGAGAGAAGTGGGTGAGGATTGGCCCAAGATTGCTCACATTCCAGATTTAGAATGCTGGGACTGATTCAGGTATATACTCATCCTTTTGTCTTAATCCTTCACGGAAATTTAAGTACCCACCTTCTTTACTATCATTTTCTTCATTTTTCTCTCTAATATTTATTTGTTGTTAAATTTCAGATGCAGAAGCAGAAGAAACATAAGATTTGGAGCATATTCAAAATGCAAGTGCACTGAATTCGTGATTCTTCACATATCTGGAGAAACAATTAGCCTCTATATATTCTTGATCTTTCCACCACCTCACTGCTGTCATCTCAAACAAAAGAGAATAAGACAAGTTGCTCATTGGAATTTTTGCCCACCCTTATACCATGGTGTGCGAGTTGTACTGTGCAGGAGGATTGGGCGCTGACAAGTGGGATGAAGCGCATATTGGCCTCTACACGGGAATTGGTATCCAATTATTATTATTATTATTATTATTATTATTATTATTATTATTATTATTTTCTGTTGTTTGGTTACTTAGATTTTGGTTTTTTGTCTTGTTTTTCAGCATTTGTGAGCAAAAAAAAAAGACAGTTTTGTCATTGTTGTCGTTAATAATGGTGTTACTACAAAAAAATTAACAATTTTTGGCGTGTTAGAACCTTGGTCGAAAAAGCCACGTCACAATTTTTTGACGTGGCAAAAATTAAAATGTCAAAAAAGTTAATAATGAACTTTTTTGACGTTTCAATTTTGACGTGGCACTATTCAAACATCAATTTTAAAAAAAAATAAATTTTTTAATTGAAAAAAAAATTACAGAAAAAATTTAGAAAAAGAAAATTTATTTTTTTTAATGACTTTTTAAATTTTTTTGACATGGCGAAATTGCCACGTCAAAAAAGTTAAAAAATTATTATTATTTTTTTTTGAAAAAGAAAAATTAAAAAATTATTTTGAGGTGTGAACAGTGCAAATTTTTTTTGACATGGCATTGTTCAAAACATCAAAATTGTGACTTTTTTGACATGCGAAACACGTTAAAACAGTCACATTGAAAACATTTTTGACGTGCCAAAAGCCTAGAAACGTTAACAAAGTACTGTAAAAAAAACTTAGTTTTTTGTAGTTTGTAAATGTCTCGTCCTTTGGATTAATTAAGCAAAACGAATGAGGCATATGAGAACTAGCTGAAGATTAGCATCTGCTTTATCTTCACTGGCACTGGCACTAGCATTGGCAACAGGCACAGTTTGGCCCTCTCTATCGTTCTCTCATAAATGAATTTGGAAGAATTAATGCTTCTATTCAATTCTTGTAAATCACAGTTTGTTAGTGATTTGGACCATCTTTCATTTAGTGTTAATTCAAAATGCTTTAACATTGTTGTTGAAGCATACCACAACAAAAGTAGCAGTATGAAGCCAAACATTGTTCTTGCATCTGATCAGAGAGTTGCATGATCTCCCTAAAAATCTGTCGAGCTCCCTTAAAATACCACGTGCAACGAGCTCAGCTCCTTGGCCTCAGCTCCTTGCCGGACTCACTCATCTGGTCTGCTGAGCAAGCTTCTTTCGCCAATTCATTTCTGGCCATTTGTATATTCATCACTATTTTGCGCCTTAGCCTCCTTTATGTGCTCTCTCCGAAAATGAAGCTTTGAAGTAGATATCAGCATCAAAGAGACTTGCAAGCTTTTGATCTCAGGTTTTTTTCAATCGCTCATTCTATTCTTTTGGGTTTGATTGTTCTCCTCTATGAGTTGAATCTGGATTTGATTATTATTATTTTTTTTAAAAAAATGTGACATGCATTGACACAACGTGAGTCACAACCAGACCCACGGTGGCGTCTGGTGGTGACACTACAGTTGACCTTGGGTCACAAACAATACAACTAATTTTGTTTTGTTTTATTTTTGGTTTTGGTTTTAAAAAAGGTCATTTTGTGAATTTCATACATTTTAGTAGATATACTAAATTGTCGGTTTTTTTTTTTAATATTTTTATTTTTATTTTTATTAACTTTGAGGGAGGGAGACATTACTAAAGTGATTGAAGATCTAAGGAGTTTGAGCATAGTTTCTCCTGTATTTAATAATATTGTGTGTTTCTATAATAATAATAACATTGTGTGCAGCATGATCTCTGCCTCTATATGGTCTTGTGTCATTCTGGATATACTTTAGTCAATATGCTAGTCTTCAATAATAGTGGGCCTAATTCCTGTATAGTAAATCTAAAAGTTCAACTCTTATACAATTCCTATATAACTGGATTTTTGCCCACCCCTATAAACTGGGTAGTATCATGGATTTAATGTTGCAATGACTTTTGTTCATCCTCCATCTTCTTTGAATTAATACTGCCTTTAATACATGATAATGTATTGTCAAAGTGTTTTAACTTTTTAAACTCCATTTTTAAGATTGGTAACGAAAGTTCCAAAGCATTTTTCTTTACTCATATTTCATTTTTAAGGTTTTTTCTTAAGTTCTGGTCTTATTGTGATGTTCTTTGAGGTGTACAAGTCTTTTTACAGTAAACCCATTAATAATTGTATGAAATGTTATACATATATAAGAAATTTATATATTTTTTAACTGGGAATTTGGTTGCTTTAATTTGAATCCAAACAATCTTCCTTTGATTTTATATCTCATCTTACTTGACGGTTTAGTGCTTTCACAGGAAAATATAGAGATACACTTACAAGAGTGGGCCAATCTGGTTGATTTAGTGAGCTGCTTGCAACATTTGCAGGTTATATATATATATATATATATATATATATATATTGTTGGATCCAAATTTATCTAATATGGGCCCTGCAACCCATTTGACGTCAAGCCCAAGAAGGGGGTGTCCAAAAGTATATTAGTTTATCCGAGTATGCTTAGCCGACTGTTAGTTATTCAGTTCTTCCGAATGTTATTCCCGATTTATAAGTACTCGGCTTCCCGAGCGTTGATCTTCCGATCATAAGTTGATTATGACCCTTGGATCATGATCGAGGACCAGTTTCGCCGACCATGATGACGTCACCAAGTCCCAATAAAAGGAAGACTCCACCCGCACTCCAAAGGTATCCTGTTTTCTCAAAACTCACTTATTTTCTCCAAGTTATCTGATTACCCATAATTAAACACTAACTTAGGCATCGGAGCTCCCGTCGCTAGGACACCCCCGGCCTTTCTTATCTTCTTCTATTTTGCAGCCAAATCAACCCATACACCATCATCACCGTCAACATCATCATCAACGATCCAGTAACCCGACGAATCAGAACTCTCCACGTCATCCTTGAAAAATTGTGTTCTAACAGTTTGGCGCCGTCTGTGGGAATCGATTTTTTAATCCTTTCTTACGAAAAAGAAAAATTTCAAAGGATGACCATCCCGTCACCGTCGCGCGTAAGAATACCAGAAGATCAAGCAGCACCTACGGACCCAAATACTTGAATAAGTTCATTAGAAGAGGTCATAAAACGTATTAGCGAGGCAATGGAGGCTATGAAGAAAACCAACGAAAACCTCGCTTCTAGACACCCCTCCAAAAACAGCCCGGGCATGAAGAGAAGCGTAAACCGGTAGGAAAGGAGAAAATACGAGATAGGGAGGAAGAAAGTTCTGTTCATGGTGATCATAGAACACATAGCGAGAAAAATTCTTCCAACAAAAGGTCTCATCAAACTAAAACTTCGACCGAACAATCAAGCGAAGAAGCATCGTCATATCAACCATCCCAACATAGCAGGTCCTACCGGAGTCGAGCTGACAAAACAAGTGGTAAGAAAAGTCAAATGGAGCAGGACATTAAGGATTTTCAGGAAAAATACAAGGAAATGGTCCTCTTCATGGAGAACGGAGAGGGACAGTCCACAGTCGAGCATCTGATGGCGAAGACGACTTTACCCTTTACTAATAGAGTGTTAAATTTCCCGCTCCCGGGCAAATTTAAAGACCCTTGGGTGGACAAATATGACGGAAGTGGAGACCTCTCCGATCATGTAGAAGGATTTCGCGCTCATCTCGCGCTCCATGGAACCCCAGATGAAATAGCCTGTCGAGCCTTCCCTTTAACCTTAAAGGGGGTACCAAAAGATTGGTTCAGTAACCTGAAACCCCAATCCATTGATAGTTTTGACACACTAGGATGACAATTCATGAACCAATTCCTAGCCGTACACAGAAGGAAGAAAAATCCCGCTTACCTCTTATCCTTAGTTCAAGAAAAAGAAGAACCTCTGAAAGACTATCTCCACAGGTTTAACCAAGAAAAACTTACAGTCGAGAGTCCTGACGATCAGACGATTTTGTCGGCTCTAATGAACGGCATTAATGCAGACGGTCCCTTAATGGCCGAGTTAGCACGAAAACCCACATTAGGTACCCTCCCCCAGTTTATGAGGAAGGCCGAGGAATTTGTCAACCAGGAAGAAACTATCAATGCCTTGACCAAAAGAAAAAAGGTTAAGCGAGAAGAAGAAGAAGATAAAGAAGAAGGACCCTCGAATAGGAGAAGGAAAACCCCGAGAACTGTGGAGCAAAAAACCGAGCCTTTCCAAGTAAGAAACCAACCCCAAAGTCAAAAGTGGACACTTCTGAACGCTAATTTGTCGACCGTACTTATGGAAATCAAACGTGATCCGGCCTTCAGATGGCCACCAAGAATGAGAACTCCCCCAGAAAAACGGAACTATCAAAAATTTTGTGAGTATCACAACGATCACGGGCATCAAACCGAAGACTGCATGGTGTTAAGAAGGGAAATAGAGCTCCTAATTCAGAATGGAAAGTTAATCAAGTTTGTGCCTAGCGAAAAGAGAGGCGATGGAGAAAGCCGAAGATCTCCTCAGCAAAGAATTGTGAGCCTACCAAGAAAAACCTCCCCGGAAAACCGACATGATCGGAAGGAAAGACGAGAGCGCAGCAGGGGGCCTAGAAGATCAAGAGGAGAACACGACCAGAGGGGCGAGGAAAGCATGAATAATGAAAGTCAGCCACAAAACCAGTTGGTGGTCAGGGAAATTCATACTATTTCCGGGGGATTAGCTGGAGGAGGCGAGTCCATTTCAGCAAGAAAAGCTCATGCCAGAAGCATCCACATGGAAGAAGTATACCAAATAGTTCGGCCTCGCAAGATGCAAAAAAAGGACATAGAAACAATATCTTTCTCTGACGAAGATGCTAATGGGGTGTCGATGCTCCATGATGATGCGCTGGTAGTAACCATGACTGTGGCTAACCACACCATCCACAGAATTTTGGTCGACAACGGCAGTTCAGCCGAAATCATATATTGATCGGTGGTACAGCAAATGGGAATACCACTTGACAGGATCAAACCTTTCGGACCGCCCCTTGTCGGTTTCACTGGGGAGCAAGTTCAAACAATAGGGGTAATATCATTGTCGATTAGGTGCGGAGCTTCGCCTAGAGATTCAACGGTAATAGTGGATTTCTTAGTTATCGACCATCTCTTAGCGATTATCGGTGCCCGCTTTGAATAAAGTTGAGAGCAATCACATCGACTTATCATCGATGATGAAATTCACCAAAAGGCGAATTGGAGCTTAAAGGAAATCAAGTAGTAGCAAGAAGATGTTATAATATATCCCTAAAGGGAGTAATAAATTCGGAATTCCTTCATGTGAGTATGGTCAGCGGTACTAATGAGGCGGAGATCAAAGGGAAACCCGCTGAAAAATTAGAAGAGATAATTGTGGGTAACGGAAGGGTATTGAAGATTGGGTCATGTTTAGCACCAGATATCCGAGAAGGAATCATTGACTTCCTTCGTGAAAACGTAGATGCCTTTGCATGGACTCATGAGGACATGCCGGGAATTGACCCTGATGACATAATTCATTGCTTGAACATCAGTCCAGAGGTAAGCCCGATTAAGCAGAAGCGGAGGAAGTTCGCCCCCAAACGTAATCTAGCAATAGCCAAAGAAGTGGAAAAATTGCTGAAAGCCCGTTTTATCCGCGAAGTGTATTACCCCGATTGGCTAGCCAATGTAGTATTGGTCAAAAAGTCTAACGGAAAATGGAGGATGTGCATAGATTTCACCGACCTTAACATAGCTTGTCCTAAAGATAGTTTCCCTCTTCCTCGAATTGACACGCTTGTGGATTCAACAGTCGGACACGGCTTACTAAGATTTATGGATGCCTTTTCTGGTTATAACCAAATCCGTATGCATCCAACCGATCAAGAGAAGACCGCCTTCATCACCGACCAAGGCATATATTGTTATCAAGTCATGCCATTCGGATTAAAGAACGCGGGCGCAACATTCCAAAGGTTGATGAACAAGATGTTCCGAGAGCAAATCGGATGAAACATGGAAGTTTATGTCGATGATATTCTCGTCAAGAGTCTATTGCCTATAGATCATGTTGGCGACTTGCAGGAGGCCTTTAGAATTCTCAAAAAATACCGAATGAAGCTTAATCTGGCAAAGTGTGCTTTCGGGGTATCTTCGGGTAAGTTCCTTAGCTTTATGGTCTCAAGCCGAGGAATTGAAGCAAACCCAAAAAAGGTTCAAGCCGTTTTAGACATGCAATCCCCGAAGAACACCAATCAAGTCCAGCAATTGATAGGAAAGATTGCAGCTTTAAATAGGTTTATCTCGAGGTCTACAGACAAGTGCCTCCCTTTCTTTAGTGTATTGAAGAAAGCGTTTGAATGGTCGGAAGAATGCGAAGAAGCATTCGAACAGCTTAAGAAATATTTATCCAGCACTCCTTTACTAAGCCAAACCACTCTAGGAGAACCTTTGTATCTTTACTTAGCGGTCTCGCCAACAGCGGTAAGTTCTGCATTGATACAAGAGGAGGCAAACATTCAAAAACTGATTTATTTTATCAGCCGAGCATTAAGAGGAGCCGAACAACGATACATGCAAATGGAGAAAATGGCTTTCACATTAACCATCGCTTCTAGGAAACTCAGGCCATATTTCCAGGCTTATATGATCAAAGTCCTAACGGAATACCCACTGAAGAAAGTCCTCCGCAAGTTGGACCTATCCGGGCGATTGGTAAACTGGGCCATTAAGCTCAGTGAGTTTGACGTTGAATTTGTTCCTCGGAATGCAATTAAGGGGCAAGTATTAGCTGATTTTGTAGTCGAATTCATTGGCATTACAGAGGAAGCACCTTTGAAGGTTGATTTATGGATAATTCACGTAGATGGTTTGGCGACAAGACAAAGTGGTGGAGCCGGAGTGGTGATAAATGCCCCCAACGGAGAAAACTTACATAGCTCCTAGCGATTGGAATTTCGGGTTACGAATAACGAGGCCGAGTACGAGGCAGTGATAGCCGGGCTTAGGATAGCCCAAGAGATGGGCGCCGAACATGTAGAACTACGAAGCGATTCTCAAGTAATCGTCGGCCACATTCAAGGTAAGTTCGAAGCCAAAGGCGAAAAGATGAAGCTTTACTTATCCCGGGTCCAGGATATGCAAGCTTCCCTCAAACGATTTAGTATTGTTAAAATACCGAGAAACCAAAATGAAGAAGCTGACCTCTTGGCTCGGATGGGCTCGGGTACGACTAAGGACTCGGAGAGAAAAATGAATGTCCCGATTCAAGTTCTCGCCCAACCAACGGTATCCAAAGAGACTACCATTCTTACACTTGATATAATGCCTCCATGGGGGAACGAGTTGGTTAGTTATTTACAGGAAGGGGATCTTTCGATTGATAAGAAGGCGGTGGTAAAACTAAAGATTAAAACTGCACAGTTCACCTTGATCAACGACACTTTGTACAAAAGAGGTTTTATGTTGCCATTACTAAAATGTGTATCGCGGGAGGAAGGTAATTACATCCTTCATGAAATTCACGAAGGCGTTTGTGGAAATCATTCGGGATCGAGGATGTTAGCACATAAGGCTATTCGAGCAGGGTTTTATTGGCCGAATATGAGTCGCGATTCCATGCAAATAGTCAAAACACATGACAAGTGCCACCGTAGCGTCTCAATGACCACCGAGGATTTAAGCTCCGTATCTTCACTGTGGCCCTTCTCCCAGTGGGGGGTAGACCTAGTTGGACCCTTCCCTTAAAGAAAGGGAGGAGTTCATTTTGCGGTAGTAGCAGTTGACTATTTCACCAAATGGGCAGAAGCGGAGGCTTTATCCAGTATCACCGCCAAGTGTATAGAGAAGTTTTTATGGAAAAATATCATCTGTCAACACAGCATTCTTCATGCATTTGTCACTGACAACGGTAAACAGTTTGACTGTGATTCATTCCGAGAATGGTGCGCCAAACTCAACATAAGAAACTACTTTTCATCACCAGGTCATCCCCAAGCAAACGGCCTGGTAGAAGCTACCAATAAGACCAATTTCAAGATTCTGAAAAAGAAATTGGGTGATCGGAAGGGAGATTGGGCCGAAGATCTCCCTGAAGTGTTGTGGGTGTATCGAACTACGAAGAAAACAATCAGGAAGAAACTCGATGCTCTCACCTTGAATAGGCTATCGTTCTTGAGATTGGATCGGGAAGTTACCATGTTGAAGCCTTTCAAACAAGAACCAATGACCAAGGCCTTAAATTGCATTTAGACTTGTTACAGGAAAGGCGTGATCAAGCCGAAGCAATGATGGCCATACATCAAGAACGAACCGCTCGGTACTTCAATCGAAAAGTCCAGCATAGAAGCTTCAGGGTTGGTGATTGGGTTTTACGAAAGGTCACAACCGTTACTAAAGATTCGACAGAAGGCAAACTAGCTCCGAGCTGGGAAGGACCATATAGAGTCGTCGAATGCCGCAGGTCGGGAGCTTATCATCTCAAAAGCGTAGAGGGAAAATCATTACCGAGGCCATGGAACGCTGGGCATTTAAAGAAGTATTTTTTGTAAATGAGAAACATGTTGTATTCCTACGATCAATACTATAAAGTCTTTTGTTAAAGTAATAGCATGATAAGTAACTCAAAATATAATCATTCTTAAAGATTGCTCCCAGAAAAACCTATTTGGAGTGGGCAGCCCCTGTAGAAGGAGTGCTCCGAATGAATAAATAGACATTCTCGGAACGTGCAGCCTCTGAAGTAGGAGTGTTCCGAGAATGAATGATTCGATTAGGCTGGTAGCCTCTCTGTAGTAGGAGTGTTCTAACCTATTGTGGGCGACCTCTGTAGAAGGAGTGCTCCGAATAAATATAGACATTCTCGAAATGTGTAGCCTCTGAAGTAGGAGTGTTCCAAGAATGAATGATTCGGTTAAGAACTGGTAGCCTCTGTAGTAGGAGTGTTCTAACCTATTCGGAGTGGGCAGCCTCTGTAGAAGGAGTGCTCCGAATAAAATAGACATTCTCGAAACATGCAGCCTCTGAAGTAGGAGTGTTAGGAGCAGTGATTGGTTAACTGGTAGCCTCTATAGTAGGAGTGTTCTAACCTATTGAATTGGGCAGCCTCTGTAGAAGGAGTGCTCTGAATAAATATAGACATTCTCGAGCGTGCGACCTCTGAAGTAGGAGTGTTTAGAAGCGAATGATTCGGTTAAGAACTGGTAGCCTCTGTAGTAGGAGTGTTCTAACCTATTCGGAGTGGGCAGCCTCTGTAGAAGGAGTGCTCCGAATGAATAAATGGGCATTCTCGGAACGTGCAGCCTCTGAAGTAAGAGTGTTAGAAAGTGATTCGTTAGGCGTAGCCTGTAGTAGGAATGTTCAAAACCTATTCATGCATCTATGTAAAAGAAATGCTTCGAAAGTGGCAAACCATGAAACAGGTGTCCCTTTAAAATATGGACATACCAAAAAGACAAAATGCGTTTGAATTTACAAGTTCTTAAAGCAATATAGACACATAAAATATGTATAAGTAATTTATGCAGAAAAAGTCAAATCAATTTAGTTGGGTTTATAATTGACTCGAAGGAGTTCGAGTTCACTCATATAGTGGGGTGGGGCACCTTGCATTCGGTGAAAGCAAACAAAAACTAGAGAAGAATTATTGTTCTCTTTGAGACAAGAAAATGTCATCACGCATCTAGTAAAGCAATAAGAAATTGACTTATGAATACAATTCATCACGCCATCTTCCGGACGGTCCCAAGATTCGAGAAGAATTGATCGATTGTGTGGAAGTCGACATCCGATTCTTTCGATCGTCCACTTCGGAGGAAGTTGAGCTCGATTGAGTTTCGATCGATCATATATGAGATGGGGCCTAAACCCCATTTGTTTGATCCTCGACAATCGTGCATTTCCTTTCGACCAACGGAGGAAACCTTAGAAATCACCTGTTTCAGAGGCGCAACATCTCTGGGAGAGATGGTGTCTATTTTTGGAACATTTTCTGGTTTTTTGACCCAATCTCTGAGAGTTTCGAACCCTCCTAGATAACCCATGTAGAACCCAGTATCTCGCCCCCTGGAGGCGAAGCTTAGTTGCCGATAGAAACTCCGAGCTTTAGTCTTGTATTCACATAGTTTCTCTTTGGCTTTGCGGAATTTCGTCTTCACAGCAAGAAGTGACTGTGATAAAGCGTCAACTTTGCTACGGCACACCCCCAATTCGGTAGTTACATCCAAAAGCCTTGCGTTGAGATGGCTGGCTTCCTCTCTTGCAGAAATGAATTTCCCGTAAGTGGTTTCGTGCTCCTTCCGAAAACACTCTCATACATCATTTGGGAAGCCTCCACTTTGCTCTCTAGCCACGATCTTCATCTGAGATTCTTCGAGCTTCCTCCTCAACGTCTCGTTCTCAGTAACCAACTGTTCGTGAGTTTCTCGAAATCCAAGATAAAAAATCATACCCTTCAAGAAACCCTGGGAAAACAAAAGATGTCGAAGGAAATTCATTATCAGTCGAGTTCAACGAAAGGACAAGAAAGGGAGAAGAAAGTTAGAAGGGCTTACGTCTACAAGGTATTGAAACATTTTATTCATTGTTTCCTTGCGAGACAATGCAACGGCGTCTGTCGCTGAACTCACGGGAATCAAGTCTGCAAACGCCTCGAGGGGGTCACTTACCCAATTGATTTCTCTTCCTAAAAACTTAATCGATTCATTAGAAGTTCGGTTGTTTGAGGGTCCGCTAAAATTCGGATTTGCTGTGAAGAATCGATCATTGGTCGAATGTCCCTTTAAAAATCCCGTAACCTCGTCATCATCCATAAAATCGGGTTGCAATGAAAAAGCCCCACTTTTATCCATCTCGTTGGAAGCGGAGGGTTCCATAGTCTCTGCTTCAGAATGGGGGTTTTCTTGAATTGGCCCGGTCGTTGGGAGGTCAAGAGGATCGGTAGCGAAAGATAGTAAAGGGGGGTGTGCCACCTCAAGTGATGGAGGAATCAAAGAATTACTTCCCTCGGCAATAAGTGACACATCCCTAGACGGAATTATCAAAGGATTATTCTCTTTAACGAGACTTATTTCCCTAGATGGACGGGCAAGTAAGTCGAAGATCGTAGATTCTTTTTAGCATACGTAAGTAATGGGTGAAGGAGTCAACTAATTGGGGATCTTCTGAGAACTTGGATTTGCTTTATTTTCCCTTTATCATCTGATTTCGTGGAAAGGCCATCTCTTTTGGAAGAGAGAGTTGAAGTCGCGCAAGACTTCGTTGGTTGTAATGGTCGAAATGTCGGAAGAAATCTTAGATCTCTTTCCACGGGGAATTGAGGCCTTGAAGTTTCAATATCAGCCACTTCTCTTCTTTGTCGATTGTGTCTTTGATCCTTGATAACAATTCGTCGCCTAAACCTTGATTTGAGGTATCTGGTATCTTTGGTGTTTAAAATAGCATCAAAGTTCATCTTGAAGAGCCTTCATGAGCATATTTCCATAACGATCTATCGATTCTTCTCATCCGGATTTGACAGGTTCTTCTCACCTGGCGAAGGAAGGCGTGTCTCCCTAGGGACATCAAGATCTTTGATTATTTGTCATAGAAAATTCCCAATCCTTGAGCAAAAAAAGAATCTCTTTCTCCAAGCTTTATTGTTGGAGCGACCCATCAATCGAATGAATTTGGTAGACGTCGCTCTTGGAAGTTGAAGAGGTATTGGCGCCGAAACCTCCAGTTTGTATATCTTCAAGAATTCTTTGATCGAAGATTTTCCTTCTCCAATGCCTTGGGCCATAGAACCACCACAGTGAAGAATATTTTCCAAGCGTTCGGGGTTAGTTGATGAGGAGCTATTTGAAGGAAATGAAGTAATTCTCGCACTACCCTTGGAAAAGGAAATCGAAACCCTGCTTTGAACATGTCTTCATACACACAAACCTCGTGCACGTCATCTCTTACCGTTGCGCCGGTTTTCTTCGCAGTGAATCGCAAGGTAATTGAAGACGGAATAGAGTAAAGGCGAAGTCGAGCCTTCATTTGTGATTTCAGATCTCCAAGAACACAGGTATGAATCCCCCGATGAATCGGCGATATATCTTCTTTCTAGCTCATCTTTCGACGAAAGACAGATTCCAATAAGAGGGGAAACGCAAATGTGTTACTGGAAAATCTGTCGAAATAAAGGAAAAACCCTAATGTAGGATGCGAATGGAAAGGAACGGTAGATGGTATAAATTGGAATAAGAAATCTTCTTGTAAAGAAGAAGGTCAAGACATAAATTTCCTAAAACCTTCTGATTAGGAAATTTGGGGGGTAACTGTTGGATCCAAATTTATCTAATATGGGCCCTGCAACCCATTTGACGTCAAGCCCAAGAAGGGGGGGTCTAAAAGTATATTAGTTTATCCGAGTATGCTTAGCCGACTGTTAGTTATTCAGTTCTTCCGAATGTTATTCCCGATTTATAAGTACTTGGCTTCCCGAGCGTTGATCTTCCGATCATAAGTTGATTATGACCCTCGGATCATGATCGAGGACAAGTTTCGCCGACCATGATGACGTCACCAAGTCCCTATAAAAGGAAGACTCCACCCACACTCCAAAGGTATCCTGTTTTCTCACAACTCACTTATTTTCTCCAAGTTATCTGATTACCCATAATTAAACACTAACTTAGGCATCGGAGCTCCCGTCGCCGGGACACCCTCGGCCTTTCTTATCTTCTTCTATTTTGCAGCCAAATCAACCCATACACCATCATCACCGTCAACATCATCATCAACGATCCAGTAACCCAATGAATCAGAACTCTCCACGTCATCCTTGGAAAACTGTGTTCTAACATATATATATATATATATCTGTCTCAGTCAATTTCTCCCATTGTCCCCTACTTTCATTAAAAGTGCCAACTTTGAAATCTTAATAGTATTTATATTTGCAGTTGTGATTTGAAACTGATGAGATAGAAAGGAACTTTCACAAAATGTTTCATCTTTGCCGAAACTGGGGGATCATTTTTTTCCGGTATTACTCCTGACTTATGTACAATATCATATGAAAACTTGTGGTTTTTGGAGTAATTTATTAATTAAATTAGGATTTACACTGTATACTTGTATGGATGTATTGTTTAAACTACAAATATTTGAATTAGTTAGTGCTTTTAACTGTAATAAATTGATTGTTTTCAATTCAATTTTTCTTTTTGTTTTTTTACCCTTTTGTGATTTAAAAATTATTATAAAGATTCCTCAAATATATAAGGAGAAAAGGAGAAAAGGTGAATACAGGATCATCAACATTAATCGAGTAGAGCCAGAGGAGTTCGATTTCGCGGGGTTGAGCCCATCATAATAAGGTGGCCGGCCTTCTTCAACCTTGGGCATTGTGGCTGCCCCAAGGTTAGTGGATGATCAAGAGGGCACAAGTATGGCACCCACCATGCATCTTGTTTTGTATATTTTAAGCTCAACAAGACTTTTGTAGCATGCATCTTTGTTACGGGCCTCCGTAACGAGAGATGAATAATCAATAAGAGCGATAGATTTGTGGTAGGATAATTCGAGGAATCCTATGTCTCCTAATTTTAGGGTAGTTCGAGGAACCCTAAACCTCCCAAAACAACTATTAAAGTTGAATATTAAACTTCTCATATATTTTGATCACTCTTAGTTATATATAGACTATTACATGACAAAAATAGAAATACATATAAATGGAAAATATAATTCTAATGGGAGACAAATCCCATATTTCTTACTAAAGATATTGCTTCATGAGCAAGTCTCGTATTTCCCTAATAAGACTAATAATTCATCATTACCTTATTTAATAATAATTCTAATATACTATTACCATATAGTAGATCCGTAACAATCTTCTTTTGAAGTCAACCACATATTGATGATTTACTTAATTGTTTTGTACATTGGTAGCTTTTCTTGGCACTGAAACTAAGATAATGGGTTTTGCATTATGGCCATGTAGGGCAAATCAAGTAGCTAAAGAATGTTGAAGCATACCACACAAAAGTAGCAACATGAAGCCAAACATTGTTCATGGCATTTGATTAGAGAGCTACATGATCTCCTGAAAATCACAGCTCCCTTAAAATACCCCCGCAATGAGCTCAAAAGGATTTAGCTTTGTACTCACTCATGGTCTCTGAGCAAGCTTCTTTTCGCCAATTCATTTTTGGAATTGGAAGCTTTTGAATCTCGTGTTTTTCAATCTCATTCCATTTTGGGTTTGACTCTTTTCCTCTATGGGTTGAATCTGGTTATGATTTTTCTCCTGATTGAATCGCTTAATCTCGTGTTTTGTTGATATGGGTTTTGAAGAAATTAATAATCAAATTGAAAAATAAGATAATAGCGGAAATAAAATAAAATAAACAATAAATTTTTTGTGATTTAGCCTATCAGATAAAGTCCTAAATGCTACATTTGCTCTTATTCAATGAATAAATTTACAATACATAGAGTCTCTATTTATAGGAATTCAGAAAGTACAAAAAATTAAATCAAATTAAATTTAATTGTATTTAAATCTGATTTGATTTGATTACGATCGATGAGAATAAAATCATATATGGTAATAATATATTCTAATAGGTTTTTCATGCTTTTGGGAGTTTTGGTTTCAATCTCAGGTTATGGTTGATCTAGGAGAGTGGGCCAGTTTTCGTGGGTCTTCATTGGGTGTGTGATTGGATTGGTGGCCGGGTAAGATGCACTCTCATGATGCGAAGGGAGCTCAGGTTAGGCTAGCGGTTCATTTTAGGCTTTGGGTGGAATTAAATATTGGTTCAGAGAAATTGTGAGATTGTGGCAACTTCAGTATCTTCAAAAGGGTAACTTTATTTAGCCTCATAAAATATCGCGCATTTTGCAAACATCTATCTAATGTTTAAATTCTCTTAATTTGGTGTATTGAACTTTCATTTCATTCCAGTTACCCTATTCAGCTAGATAGTAGGGTTAAATGAGATTGTAGAAATGGTAAAAAGACTTTTATAGTCCTAAAATTTTGCACCCCTTCGTTAAAATTTAACAAAAAATCCTAACGGATGTGTAATTGAAATGAAATGAAAATTCAATACATCAAAATGAGAAACTTCAGACAAGAGTTGTTTGCAAAAGGCGCGACATTTCAATAAGGTTAAGTGAAGTTAACCCCTTAAAAATTTTATAAAATTTTAAATTTGTCCTTATTTAAAATGATTTCGTTTTAAAAAAGTGACCCGCATTGACCCAACATGAGTCACAAGGGGTCTGGTGGTGACCTTGCCGTTGGCCTTGAGTCACAATAAAAATAATGAATTTTGTGTAGTTCATACCATTTAGCTACGACTTAACAAAAAATCATAATGGAGCGGGACAGTGCAAAAAAATAGAAGTTCTGAGAGTTTTTGAATTTTAAGAGACATTATAGAATTGACGAAAAGGTGTTTGCAAAAGGCACAACATTTCACTGAGGTTAAGTAAAGTTATCCCCTTAAAAATTTTATAAAATTTTAAATTTGTTCTTATTTAAAATGATTTCGTTTTAAAAAAGTGACCTGCGTTGACCCAATATGAGTCATGAGGGGTCTGGTGGTGACCTTGCCGTAGACCTTGGGTCACAATAAAAATAAGGAATTTTGTGTAGTTCATACCATTTAGCTACAACTCAACAAAAAATCCTAATGGAGGGGGACAGTGCAAAAAAATAGAAGTTCTGAGAGTTTTTAAACTTTAAGAGACATTATAGAATTGACGAAAGTTTGAAAGGGTTTTAGTGAAGTTTCCTTAAATTTAACCTTTCAAACAATCAAACTTTAACAAAAATTATAATAAGATCATTTATTTACCATAAAATTGATCTTGCTCTGTTCCCAAAACCTCTTCAAATACACTAGAAGTGGCCTAGTACATATGCCATTTCCTAACTTGTCTACAACAAAAACATGTCGAGATGTTGACGAGAAAGTGGAACAAATAGTTTTTTGGGTGGACGAATTCAGAGCGAACCATCTCTCCAAGTTGTGATTTCGTGGGAGAAGATGATTGTAGTAGAGTATGCCGCTCACAGAGGCCTCTGGTTTATACCATGACAAAACATAAACACCCAGAAACAAACACATCTTAGGATTCTTGTGTCTGTCATGCACGTTGAGAGAGAGAGAGAGAGGGAGCATACCATGCATGGCTAAGAATATATATATTTTTGGTTAGAAATAATGAGATTTTTCCCCAATAATAATAAAATGGAAAATAGAAGAGGTTGCAGTAGATTCAAAATGTTGGTTTTTGAATACGTTGTTGATCTATTTTGTATGGTAAAGCTTGATAAAACCATAACAGGATGGACATCATGATAAAAATTCAAGTTATTGGTCTATTTTGTAGTAGCTTTTATGTTCCACTACTGGATTTTGTTACAATAGTAACATTGTGTGCAACATGATCTCTGTCTCTTTTTGGTCTTGTGTCATTCTGGATGTACTTAAGTCAATATGCCAATCGTCAATAACAGTGGGCCTAATTCCTGGGGAGTGAGGTTTAATAGAAATTTTTCTTACATGCATTTTTGCTATATTTGTTTGCAGGTGAGCGACAACTTTTCTGCTATGGAAAATTTCTTCCTACAGTCACATGTTCTGTGGACTTGTATACATGGTTCAATCATGTCTATTGTTATGTTAGTTTCCCATGTATTCAATTGGTTTGTAATTCTGTTCCAAGTTATGCAAGGGATTGATGCCTTGTAGAATTGCCTTCCCCTTTCAAAAAGAGAAGTCCAATGGTTTTTGTTTCGAACTTAGAGTCATTACACAAGGGATTTATTAGTTCTTCATCTGTGAAATAAAGTTAGTTCTTTAGCATTGCTGGCAATAGAACCAGTACCAATGTTTAGAATCATGACATGAACGCTTGAACTTGATGAACCAATGACTTGGGATATGTTGAAGCAGTATATTAAATTTGAAGAGAATTTTTTTCAATGGTAGCAGAGTCTGGATAAGTCATGGGTTTTTTTTTTTAAAGCAAATTTGGGAAAGAGGTACAAGACTCAAAACACCAATAAAGGAATCTCCTACTCAAAACAAAATGTATGGTGTAGAAAATACAAACAAATAATAGGAAATAGGTCAAAACATGATTTGGTCCTCTCAAAGGAAGTAATATAAAGCAGTACGAACACCAAAATAGAGAGCATTGGTAGGGGCATGATTTTCTTGATACCCTTTAATCATATTTGAACCCTCAATGCAAGGGAAGTAGACAGGGACATAACCCTCGAAATACCGGCAAGTAGGCGACATGTCGACTTCGGACAAAGACAAGAAGATAGGTGGGAGAGAGCACACTATTCATCATTTACACTCATAGTCTCCTACCCTTCAAAAATTAACTATTCATCATTTTCACTCATAACCTCTTACCCCTGTAAGAATTAACATACTGACTTAAGTATCAGAGTATGCTTGCATGCAGCCCCCAACAAGTCACTCATGTTTGTTTGTCTTTCTATGTGTTTTAGGTTAGATTGTAGTAGTGCGGTCAACTATATCAAAAAAATACTATTGTAGATTATTGTAGTTTTTACATCTAAAAAAAAAAAAAAAAAAAGCCTCTCCAAGATCTTTCATATCAAGATGTACTATATAATTTTTTTTTGTATTATTTATCATATGAAATTAGAGCTAAATATTAATTAGTTAGTCATCTACATAGTTTTTTATTTTATTTTTTCAAATTTTTAATTTTTTTTTATAATGGTTATCAATAACGATTTTTGATATTTGTAGTGAGCAAGAAATTCGGATTTTTGTGGGTTTGGCTCGACACAAGTGTGGATGAGACTGAATGCTTTTATTCATGAAGGAAGCTTTGCTCATCCAAATGTGCTGGTTCAGAAAGCCCATAGTGCTATGGATGATTTCGATGATGCATGTAGAACGAACAGACTGGAGCATGAACGTGTAGCAGGAAGAGAAAAGTGAATTGGAAAGCACCTCCGGTGGAATGTAAAAGGCAAATTGGGACGCTGCTTTGAATCTAAAAAGTGAAAGAATTGGAATAGGAATTGTCATACGCGACCAACAAGGAAACGTGAAAGCAGCCCAAAGCAGTGTTCGCAGGGGCAGACTGGACCCAACCACAGCAGAGACTGTAGCGGTTGTGCAAACATTGAGATTTTGTAAGGAAATTGGCTTGGCCAAGATTTATTTGGAAGGTTATGCAAAGAATGTGGTGGACGCATTGCTCTCTTTGGAGGCAAACTGGAGTAAGTCGGGTCATATTATTGCGGAGGCACAGCTGTTGTTGCAGGATTTTATATATTGGGAGATTAAATATGTTAGTCGTGAAGCTAATTTTGCAGCTCATAATCTTGCAAAATTAGCTGCCATTCTGGGCTTAGAGAGACAATGGATGGATGAGATTCCTGATTTTATCTCGGAGATTATTCAGGGTGAGCAAGTTTCTTTACCTCATTGATTAATGAAATTATAAAACATTGTCTTCTTTAAAAAAAAATCAACCCAAATCCTAGAACTAGAGAGAGAGAGAGAGATTTGTTGGCATAAACAGATCTGCTCACTGGATTGACCCATCTTCGTCTGCAAGTTGAGCACTCTGTAGATGCTAGCATTTATCTTCTTTGCTATGTTCTGTCTTAATTTTCCTCTATCCACTCAAGCCCGCTGTCTCAGTAGGTTGCAGCAGCAACCAATGCAATAAACAGAAAGATATCCCTGAGACCGTCTCTCTGGAATTTTTTTTTTTAAGGTTTAATTTTTAAATTAAATTAATAAAAAATTAATATTTTAATGACATGAAATAATGCGTTTTGATTGGGACTAACATCTGTTAAAAAATTTTGATGATAGAAATTTTATTGGTATTTCAATTCACATAGGAAGGTAAATTTCAAAATAAAAACTTAAGGAGATAACAATTTTGGTGCGTTAACTCAAAGACTTATGATATATTTACCATTTTTAAAAAAAGTCGCCAACGATAATTTTAAACATTTCTACTTTTGGGACAAAGCTAAGTTGAGATGTTTTAAGAGCCACCGACACAAAAAGAAATGACAAATAGTAACTAACAACTTCAGTTTGGTAGTTTTGTACATAATTTGAGTTCTCAGAGTTCGTCTGGTAAATGATTTCGTTTCGGTTTTAGTTCAATACAATAGCAAAAATTAATTGATGTAAAAAAAAAAGTAAGAATGTTTGTTTTGAAAAATTGAACAAATAAGAATATTTGTTATAGAAAAATGAAAATTTTTTGTTTTGTAATGAATTTTTTATTTGAATAATAATAAAAAGTGATTGACATGATATAAAAAAGTAAGGCAATGCTAGAAAAATGAAATAATGGGTTGTCTTTGCCTTTGCTAAAATGATTTAACAAACAGACCCCGGTTCATAGTTCATAATTGAATTAGATATATATTATATTTAAACTTATTTAAGTTGTCCACAATGAGTAGTTCAAACAGCTGTAAACCATGCCTAATGAAACGGAGGTCACTTGTTCGAATATCCCCTCCTCCTTCTCTTGTGTGGACATATCAAAAAAAAAAACTTATTTAAGTTATTATTTTTAAGGGAAACGGTAGATGCTCTTCTAGTGTTTTTCTGAAAAGTCAATAATGGTAATCTCAAATTCAATAATGATTTTAAAAATTAAATCACAGTTGAAAGGACAATATGAGAACACTAGAAAAACACATAGTATTTCCCAATTTTTAATGTGTTTGAACTTGTTCACAAATGCTTAATTAACGTTTTTTTTTTTTTTTTTTAATGTGTTTGAACATGCCCAGCAAGTTTTGTACATAATTTGAGTTACAAGGTTCATTTGGTAAATAATTTTGTTTCGGTTTCAGTTTAATACAATAGTAAAAATTGATTGATGTAAACAAAAAAAAAAAAAAAAAGTTGTAAGAATGATTGTTTTGAAAAAGTAAGAATATTTGGTATAAAAAAATGAAAAATTTTATTTTGTAATTATTTTTTCATTTTAATAATAATAAAAAGTGATTGAGTTAATATAAAAAGTAAGAGAATGTTAGAAAAAAGAAATGATGAGTTGCCTTTGCCTTTGCCAAAATCATTTAACAAACAGACCCTCAGCTCATAATTGAATTAGATATTATATTTAAACTTATTTAAGTTGTCCCTAATAAGTAGTTCAATCAGCTGTAAACGACGTCTCATATTTTTAATGAGTTCAATCGGCTATAGACCACGCTTCATGAAGCGGAAGTTACTAGTTCGAATCCCCTATCCCACTTCTTTTGTATTGACATGTTCCAAAAAAAAAAAATTATTCAAGTTATTATTTTTAAGGGAAATGATAGGTGCTCTTTTAGTGTTTTTCTTGTATCATCCCAATTGTGATGACTTTTAAAATCACAAATAGATTAAAAGTCAATAATAGTAATTTCAAATTCAATAATGATTTTAAAAATTAAATCATAATTGAAAGGACACTAAGAGAACACTAGAAAAACAACTAGCATTTCCCTATTTTTAATGTGTTTGAACTTGTTCACAAATGCTTAATTAATTATATATTTTTTTTTTGTTAATTCATACTAATTATTATTAAAATTTTATCATTTGAATTAAGTATATTCTTACTTTAAATCTTAATACATATAAATAAAATAATGAAAATAAATAGCTAGAATGTTGAGGTTGATAAGAGTGCTTTGAAAATACAAATAGCTAAAATAGAAATTTATAATTGTTTATCTATTTTGACTAATAAACTTGATAAATCTACTATGGATGCTCTAAAACCTCAAATTTTAACACCTAGTTTTGAAGAATGGAAAAGTCGCATTTCACCCTAATTTATGATTTTTAGATCATTTATTCATCCTCAATAAGCTCTCTAAAGTTTACTTTAAGCTGAAATTTGGTTAAATTACGCAAAATGTAAACTCCATTAAGTTCTCTATTTCCTTTTCTATTTTAGAGCTCGTCAAATCTCTCCCTCACATTTGGAGAACAAAATCATTTATTTACTCTATTTTTTATGTTGTTTATATTTTACCCCACACATTCTCTCTCCCTCACCCATATTGTATGCGTTTGTACCGTTGTGAAGGTGCTTTTGAGAATAAAATATAAGTGTAGATAGAATAAAAATTATATTTAAATATAATAGAGTAAAATTTAGAGAGTTTATTATTTTTTACTGTTACATAGCTAGTAGTTAAACTAGAAAAAACAAATTTTTAGTCAAATTTTAACTAAAAAAATAAATAGTTCATTAGAATACTCTTAGTTACGGAGCGATTTAAGTAAAATGGTTTTTTTTTTAACAAAAAAAACCATAAATTTGTTTTATGAAAAATAATATAGCTCGTAGTTAAACTAGAAAAAACAAATTTTTAGTCAAATTTTAACTAAAAAAATAAATAATTCATTAGAATACTCTTACTTACGGAGCGATTTAAGTAAAATGGTTTTTATTTTATTTTTTTAAAAAATGTTGCTGATTTTAAAAATGACCAAAAAAAAAAAACCATAAATTTGTTTTACGAAAAATAATATAAAGTTGAGCTGTCAAGCTAATTTAAAACATTTCATTTGGTTATAGTTGGGCTAGTAATTTTTTATTACAGGCAAGCAGCACCACCAGACGGATTTTGTCTCTCTCGCAACACCAAACAAGCAGCAAACCAAAGATTTCAGACCGAATTGCACCACCAGACGGATCAAACCACAAATTTCAATCCGAATCAAAGATTTGTTTCAACTTTCAACTTATTAAACCAAAGAAACCTAGAAAATCTCAAAATGTTGTGCTTAAAAAGTAGTGAAAATTATGTTCAACCTTTGATGGGTTTGCGAAGGAGGAGGAGAAAACCGAATCGACGGTGTTGATCGAGGAGAAGGAGAAGAAGCGGAATCGGATGGCCGACGCACTGAAGAGTTCCTGATCGAGCATTGAAGAGATCAAGCAGTTTAGGATCTCTTCCTTCAATGTTTAGGATCCTAAACAGTGCTCAATCAACACCATGCACTGAAGAGATAAAGTGGAAGAGTAGCTGATCGAGCACTGAGGAACCAGAATTGAACAGAGGTGAGATGAGAGAGGCAGAGAGGGAGAGAGGTGCGGCTGTAGGGGAAAGGGAGAAGACAGAAGTGAGTTGAGAGAGAGAAAAAAATTAAAAGAATAAAATACAAAAGTACAATTTAAAAAAAAAAAAATTAATGTTATAAAGAATGGTTAAGGAAAGTTGTTGTAGTGAATTTTGACGTAAAGAAGTAAAAACTAAAAAGTAATTTGAAGAAGTAAAAAGTAATTTGAATTCTTAAATATAGGGAACGGGACGAGAAAGCTCTAGGAATGCTCTAAGCAAATAACGGTTGGAGCAATTGTACCATAAAAAAAAAAAAAAAATGGAAGATGAAGAAAGAAGATTAGAGTCTTCTCCTCCCCCACCCATCTGATTTTTTCTGGCTATGATTGTGGAGAGGACGAGGCTAGGAACCGCTGTAGCTACATTGTGGTTCCATACTGTAGCTACCACTACAAAAAAAAATGGTCTTTAGTGGCGGCTATTAGTAGCAAAGTCGCCGCTATTGCCTAATAGCAGCGACAAAGTTGCCGCAATTCAATGGTTGCTGATGGTCCGACGCAATTGCCAAATAGCGGCGACTTTTTTTGTTGCTGCTAATAGGCAATCATTAGCGACGACTTTTGTTGCCGCTACTATATATTTTGTTTCGCCGGGAAAATTGTTGAAAACAACGTTAGGGTCGCCACTAATGACATAGCAATAGCGGCGACTTCTTGTTGCCGCTAATGACATAGCATTAGCGGCGACTTCTTGTTGCCGCTAATGACATCGGGAAAAAAACTATTAGCGGCGCAACATAGTTGCCGCTAATAGTTAAAAATTTTTTTTTAAAGCCAATAGCAGCGACATGCATGTCGCCGCTAATGATATCAGGGAAAAAAAATTAAAACGATCAATAGCGGCGACCCTAATGATATTTAGAAAAAAGGGGGAAAAAATATTGAAATTATCAATTGCGGCGACCCTGGAGTCGCCGCTAATGTAGTTTTAAAAAAAACTGTATATAAATATATATATTTTTTTATTTTTATTTATATATGTTTTATATTTTTTTATTTTTATATATATATTTGAAGTGTAGTGACGGTTTTTTAGTGTTAATTGAACACCTAGTCACCAACAAAGCAAAAAAGAAAAAACCTATTGCATTTACTCTTAAGTTGGCAGGGTCACCATGGTCACTTTCAGAATATTGAAAGATAGATGACAGCATTGAGAGAGACTCACCCAAATTGCAAAAAAAAAATTAATACTTATTTCCAATCATATGTATACAAAACTGTGTTATATCACATGCTAGAACTGGTCAGTCAAGACATTTCACCATGTAACGCCCTTCAAGCTCATACCCCAATTTTCGGTAGTAATGGCGGGTTCCTATGCCTGAAATGACTGCTATTTTTGTTGATCTATGCTCCCTTCGTGCAATCTGCTCTGCCTCCTCCATCAAAACTCAAAAGTGTACCGTATCCCTGAGAGGATAATAAAGGGAATGAAAAATCAGAGACCAAAAAAATTGGAAAAAAAAAAAAATCAAGTGAGAATATTTTAGGCACTGTACCGAGGCAAGGCAAATATAGCATACAAATTTGTCCATGTTCATAAATTTTAATGGCATCAATCCAAGGTTGTAAACTAGACAGTTACTTTACATGAGCCATTTTCATTGCCAATAAATTCAACTAAAGGTCTTATTTAAATTAGTAATAATTAATGAACAAGCTTTACTATATATTACCTGGTGTTGTAACTTGTCAGCATCCCGCCCATAAACTGGAACAGCAGTACCATAAACACGGAGTTCACGGATAATAGAACATTTCCATGAGTGCTGGGCAAGTGGTGTTCCTGCCACATTTTCGCAATCGCAGCAACCCAACAAGAATATCCTGGTGTCCAAACAGATGATGAAAAATAAAGGTTTGGACAGTGAAAAATAAAGGAATTCCAACTAAAAGAATGAAAACAAGGGTACAATATATCTCTGCAAGCACAAGCTGCTTCAACAAGATCATATTAAGTCGCAACTATTATGGGATGCTCAATTTATCTAGATTTGACTAATGTAAATGACAGAAATGTTTAGTTGTCAAATTCACCTATAGCTGCCAATGCAAAGAACAAAGACATCATTCTAGACAGCACCACAATCACTAGATTTAAATTCATACCCTAGCAGTTTTCCAAAGCTTTGGAAGTTCAGAATCAATAAGAGAAGCGCCAAAAGAGCATTTGATAATAAAATAAGATCTAAAATGTATGTAAAAATCTAGATGTCTCGGATGATCAATCAATTTTAAATTGATATGGAAAGAACAAAAGAGAATCCATTTTCTTTCACACACCAACACAGTGAGAGCAATTGCAAAATCAATTTTTACCATGAATGCTTTATGATAACTGCCTTTGCACAATCTATCCCAAAAAAAGAGTGAACATTTATGTGCTTCTAAATGCACATCAACTAATCTCACAAACAAAATAAACACCCCAAAATTTTCTTACATACTAAAGCTGAGATTGGCGGTCATTTCGGTTTACCATGGTTGCACAAAACATGCCATTTTCATATAATGTGCATTCATTACAATAAGCATTTTTCGATTACTCTACACGACACACGAAATGGCAACTACTAGCTTTATCTCATGAAATTCACAAATCCATTACATTTGCAATTACATGCCTTTCAAGCAGGAGAGAACCTATAACAAATATAAAGGACACAAACCACTTGAACAAAATAAGCAAACTTCTTTGGAGCAGACTTTCACGTTCACTAAAAGAACACAACTAAACAAGAGCAAAAACGATTGGATCCCAACACCAGGAAATCCGGCCTCTTGTCTCAGACAATCAAATCTGATTAGAAGAAAAGGGAAAGCATTATCGACCATTTTTTTGATAGGTAAGAGTGCATGGTAAATTAAAAATGTAAAAATCTAGATTTTTAGCTTATCAGCCATTCAAGGAAAAAAAAAACAAGAGAAGTCAATATGACTATTAAACTTTAGGAAACATATAATGGTGTAAATTTCAGGAAACCATAACTAGACATTAAGTGGCAAAGCATGCACTTATGAGAGAGAGAGAGCTTGTCATGCTCTTTCTAATGCATTTTGGCATATAGCTAATGGTAATATATTGTTTGTTTTGATCATTTCGGGCATCAAACTTATGGATAAAGTACTCTGTGTCAGCAAAAGAAATTTCAAAGTAAGGAAACTAATTATACCTGGCAGCTGAAATAGTCTTTACAAACAAGAAAAGCTGCATTCACTGAAGATAGCTTTGGAGGGGAAAGAATGGAAACCTTAGTTACAATACCCAAGGATCCTTCACTTCCTACAATGATGATAGCAAAAGTCCATATACTTTAAACTATAGTTCTTTGCATTAAAGTATCAATACAATATAGTGTGTTTAATACATACCTATAAACAAATGCTTCACGTCATACCTAATATTATCTTTCCTAAGAGTCCCAAGCATGTCAAGCACATCACCATTTGCTAAAACAGCTTTAGAATTTTTTTAAAAAAAACCACAAGAGAAATGACAGATGTTTAAGGACTCAATATTGTAGATAAACCCAAGAATTTACATCAAGGAAATAAAGAATTAGAAACTCCAAAAACTTGCGGAAGAAACAATAAGTATAAAGTTTATGTACCTTTTATTACAAGTGCCCCATTAACTGCAGTATCAAACTCATACATTGTAAAGGTCAGAGGGCAGCCCACAATTTTGTCACCAGGATCAAGTACACATCTGCAGCATATATTAAATAACAACAAAATCCATAAAAGATTAGGGACTGTTGACTGCTGTATGGAGATAGACACTAACAGGCATTTTAATTTGGAAACGTATAAAGGCTAAGTCAGTTACATTACCACTAAGAGCACCCTGGACAAATAAGAAGTAGCAAAAAAACAAAGATGATCCTTGTGTACAAACATAATCATTTTATGTTCTGCAAAATTCAAATAAAACTAAGCTCACCACATCTAAAATGCAAATCTAAAGCTTTATTACCTGTAAAACATAAGCCGGGTGGTTATAACGACAATTAATTTCATAACCACACAACCCAGTCCTCAAATAATATAAACAATCAGCTTAATCAAATTTCACCAAAAAAAAAAAAACCCACATAGCAACAAACCATCAAATGAAGCCATGACTTTATTAGCTAATTCACAGGCCCATTAGAAGAGGATTGGAGGGCAAAATTACTGGATGATTGTCAAGTCTTATTTTTATAGACATGGGACTAATCATCTTTATGCAGCCAAAGTAAGATTGTCCAGCAATAGCAATAACAGGACACCTCTACTTGCTATATTACTTTAGAAAATATAAAAAAAGTATCTACAACCAAGCAAGCATATGATGCTTCCCATCATATCCAAACTAAATATTTAGCTAGAAAAGATTGAAAGTCGGTAATCATGCATGGAATCTAATAAGTCGCGTGGCATAGGCCCGACCAATGACGACAAGCGATGATGCCTAGTGGCTGGAGACGAGTAAATCTTGGCGAGGTCAAGTGGATACTTTCATGCCACTAACCCACAGAATTTTGAATGATAATTGCACTTAGTAACGAGTGCAGTTCTACAAGAGCTTTCACCCAAATTCAAAGGCTGATGAACATCCCAATGTGAGCCTCGTGGCATTGAAGTGGGATGAAAGATGAGTATCAAAGTATGTATCATTATTCCTAAATGATACATGCATGCCTTAGAAGCAATTACGCAATATTAAAAGGATTAAAAAAAACTAAATAGCTTAATCTCTATTCCAGTTACAAACTCATTTTAATATCTAATTAGAATCCTTCAGAAAACCCAACTTTCTTTCTTAAACCTTGAAACCCACAGCAAACCAAATCAATCAACAAACCAAAATTACAGAACCCCACATTGCCAAAATCATATATAAACTAAAAAATTTTAGATACATACACAGTACATAACATAGGCAAGCACGCATAGAAACATATAAATGTACAACCCAACACTATCCAACAAAAGCAGAAAAACCCATGTTAGGAATCACAAAATCAATGCACCAAAACGAATAACCAACCTCATATAAAGGTCAGTGACATCTAGCGAGAGTTGGGCGTGCCACTCCGGCTTCTCCACAAGCCAAACGGCCCGGTCATCTTTGCTCCGGTAAAACCCCAAGCTCCTCAACCAGAATACAGGCCTCAATACAGGGTAAGCTGTGAGAGTAAAGGAGCTTCTTCTTGTTCGTAAGCTTCTTCAGCCACTCGTCCTCTGGGCCTATCTAAGAGCTCCTCAAGAGACCCAAAGCTCTTGTAAGGAAATCGTAAGGAAATAGCACACTTGTAAGGAAATTGTAAGCGTGAAACAGGAAAGGAGAAGATGAAGAGAAATGAAATTGCTTGTAAAAAAAAGCTCTTTTCTTATCCCTATATTTTTATCACGCCCTTATTTCACTGGGCGCCAATTGTTTTTTCACTGAGCGCGCCCAAATATTTCACTAAATAGCGGCGACTACTGTCGCCGCTGTTTAGGGCCTTTTTTTATCTAACTTTTTTATTTTAGGAAAAACCAATATTAATAGTAGTCAAAAGTATAAAAACTCTTATAATTACAACATACAGTTTTACAAAATTATAGCCAAAGCAAAAAGATTACAAGTTATGAAAGTCAAAAACATACCGATCTTACAATGAAAAACTAATATATGACATTAAACATTCGTTATCTCAGCTCAATCTTTAGTTTATATAACAAATCTGCTAACACAAACTCCTTCCGATGGTACAAAAAGCCATTTTCTAGGCATGAGCAAAACGCCTACACCCAAACTATTCCCCTCTCGACTGAAAGCTATAAGCATTATTGACATTCTGAGCCCAACAGCCAGGACCATAAAATAAAAACAAAAATTTTTAAGATAATATATATTTAACATTTTAACATCAAACCCTAATGGATGGGAATATTACATCAAATTAGATGTTTGATAAGTAAATTCTTGACATATTAACTAATAATTTATGTTTAATAAATTTTTATCAAACACAATCGAATGCTCAATTGAACATTCAATTGTGTCAAATTGGATAAATTATTTGATTATATCACAATCGATCATATTAATACCCTTGGATCGATCGATTGATCGAGCACTGAAGAGATCAAGCAGTTTAGGATCTCTTCCTTCAATGTTTAGGATCCTAAAGCGATTGCTCGATCAACATCATGCCTTTGAAGAGATAAAGTGGAAGAGTTCTTGATCGAGCGAGGAACCGAATCGAGAGGTGAGATGAGAGAGAGGAGAGAGGTGCGGCTGTAGGGAAAGGAGAAGACAAAAGTGAGATGAGAGATAGAAAAAAAATTAAAAGAATAAAATACAAAAGTACAATTTAAAAAAAAAATTAATGTTATAGAGAATGGTTAAGGGAAGCTGTTGTAGTGAATTTTGACGTAAGGAAATAAAAAGTAATTTGAATTGTTAAATATAAGGAACGGGACGAGAAAGCTCTAGGAATGCTCTAAGCAAATAATGGTTGGAGCAATTGTACCATAAAAAAAAAAAATGGAAGACGAAGAAAGAAGATTAGAGTCTTCCCCTGCCCCACCCGTCTGATTTTTTCTGGCTCTAATTGAGGAGAGGACGAGGCTAGGAACCGCACTGTAGCTATAGTGTGGTTCCATACTGTAGCTGCAGTGTACCATAAAGATTTCCACCTGCATACCCACTGCAACCCCATCACCTTTTCCAAAAGTCTATTAAGCCAACCTATCCCATCACCTCATATATTTATGACACAAAAATTTTTTAAAAAAAAAAAGAAAATTGGCCTAAAGTGTCACTGGTTGCAAATTTCATCTACAAAACAAACCAAGCCCTTTCTTTTAGCTTTTATACGTAAACTTCTCATTTTAATTAACTTTTATAAAATATAATATAGTTATAAGTTATAATGTTTAAAAAATTAAACAAACTTGAGAAAATAAGAATAAAATAAAATAAAGGATAAATCAGTTTTCTAAAAAACGGTGCATTTAACATATATATAACTAAACGTTATAAAAAAACTTTGAATATTACAAGTCTTCTTTGAAAAAAATTAATTTTTATAAGTTATAATAAGTGAAAGGTTGAACAAAATTAAAAAAGCAAAACGGGACAAAGATCGAGAGAAAGAGAAGACTTGATTTATTTTGTAGATGAAGTTTGCAATCGAGGACTATTAAGGCCAATTTTTTTTTTTTTTTTTGTCGTAAATATATGAGGTGATGGGTAGGCTGGCTCAATAGACTTTTGGAAAAAGTGATGGGGTGTAGCGGGTCTACATGCGGAAAACTTTTTTGGAAAAACGCTCTTGGTACATTGCAGCTACAGTAGCTACAGTGTAATTGTTTTGCACCCAATGATAATAAGTAATTGTTTTAAGAGCCACCGATAAATAGTAACTAATGCCTTTTAGTTTTGTACATAATTTGAGTTCCAGCTCATAATTGAATTAAATAATATATTTAAACTTATTTTTAATGTCTTAGAACTTGTTCACAAATGCTTAATTAATGTTTTTATTTATTTTTGTTAATTCATACTAATTATTAATAAAATTTTATCATATATACTTAATTTAAATCTTAATGCATATAAATACTCTTATCTACATTTGCTAATGTAATAGTTGACTTTTATTGTGAAATTAATGTAAAATCAATTTTTGTGATTGACTTAAATTACAAATCTGTTTTTACCTATAAAAAATAATTTAAAGTTCCATAAAATAAAGTTATTTTCCATATGATAATTTAAAATAATTTTCGTTTGGGACAGATTAAAATAATATTCCAAAAGATGAAGAATAATAAAGTAATCGTTTTAAGACGACAAATGGTAACGCCTTCCGCGGGGGAATGGACTTTTAGCAGCTATCGGGATTCGGGACTGTTTGTAATTAGTTGAGCTGTCAAACCAAAAGATGAAGAATAATAAAGTAATCGTTTTAAGACGACAAATGGTAACGCCTTCCGCGGGGGAATGGACTTTTAGCAGCCATCGGGACTGTTTGTAATTGCGCGAATCGAGGGAAAACAGGAATCTTGTTCTGTACAGATCATTTGAGCTCCAGTGCATTATTGAATTAGATAATATATATTTATTAAACTTATTTCATTTATTTTTTAATGAGTTTAGAACTTTCTTCGAAAATGCTTAATTAATGTGAAATTGCAGACCTAATGAATTATGATTTTTTTAATTTATTGGAACTGAAAAATATACCATTAATTATGGTAAAAAAATATTTTTATTCACTTAAAAATGAAAAAACAAAAATACATAAGTGTATAACTAACATAATGTACTTCAAAGAAATCCTATTCCACGTAAATGTGGATGATTTACAAATTTTTATTATTTTTTAACAACGATTATTTCACAAAATTTTTAAAGTGATTTAAAATTAATCTTTAACTTTGCATTTTTTTAATTAAAAACCCATAATTTAATTAAGGTTTAAATACCTAATATCACCCTAGGATTTCAAGACTTTATTTATTCCTCCTTAGGGTTTGATTTTTATCATATGAAGTACTTATGATTTTCATAAATGATTGTTTTGGTACTTCCATCCACTTGTCGTTAAGTTATTTAACGAAACTCCATGTCACTACAGGTAGTACACTAAAATTTGAACACGTGGCATAAGTGCCACATCATAAATTATGCACCCTACTACTAATATCTAGGTAAGTAAATTAAAAACATTAACTTTTATTTTTTTTAAAAAAGGAATTAATATTAATTAAAAATTGAAACAAGTACAGATTTAAAATACCCACAACCATCGAATTAAAACATTGTTTTCACTTTTCACGTTTTCAATTCCTTTAGCTTCTAGAACAGAATGCCCAAACATTAGGTGAATGATTGAAAACGTGAAAAGTGGAAAGCTGTTTTAATTCGATGGTTGTGGGGAAGTAGTTGTGGGTATTTTAAATCTGTACTTGTTTTAATTTTTAATTAATATTAATTCTTTTTTTTAAAAAAAATAAAAGTTAATGCTTTAATTTACTTACCTAGATATTAGGTAATTTATGATGTGGCACTTATGTCACATGTCAGTGTTAGTATGGAGTTCCGTTAAAATAACTTAATAATGGATGGAAGTAAAACCATAAGTACCTTCTATGATAAAATCAAACCCCTAATTAACTTCCTTATTAACACTTTCTACTCACTTCAAGAGAGCTTTTGAGCATTCCTTCACTCACATTCAAGAAATGGCAGATCAACTCCTCTTTGAAATGGCCGAGCGAATCATTGATACTTTGACCTCACTGGTTTCCAAAGAGATCGGACTGCTGGGTGTCGAAGATGAGCTCAAAAGCCTAATGAACACCGTCTCAACAATCAAAGCTGTGTTTCTGGATGCGGAGGAGAAACAGGCTGCAAGAGACCATGTTGTCAAAGATTGGCTCGGGAAGTTGAAAGATGTCATTTATGATGCGGAAGACTTGCTGGATGATGTTTCCTGAAGTTCTGAAGGAAATGATGACTCATGATGTTTCAAAAAGGTGCGCGTTTTGTTTTCCAAATCTAATCCGCTTTATCATCAATATGAAACGACCCATAAGATTGAGGCGATGAGGAAGAGGTTGGATGCCATCAACGCTGATAGAGAGAGATTCCATTTGGTGGTACGTGATGAAGAGCCACAAGTTGGGAATAGACTACATGCGAGTCGGGAGACTTATTCTTTTGTACGTGCGGAGTCAGTTATTGGTAGAGATGATGATAAGAGGCGTGTTATACACCGTCTGATGGACTCCAACGTTGAAGAGAATGTTTCAATCCTTCCAATTGTTGCCATAGGAGGATTAGGAAAGACTGCACTAGCTCAACTCATATTTAATGATGAGCAAATCCAAAAACATTTTGAGCTCAAAATGTGGGTGTGTGTCTCTTATCCCTTCCATGTTAAAGATATTGTTAAGAAAATCTTAGAGTCTACAAAAAACATGGAACAACCAACTGTTCAAATGAATATATTGGTAAACCATCTTCGAAAAGAAATCGATGGAAAGAAATATTTATTGGTGTTGGATGACGTGTGGAATGAAGATCAAAGAAAATGGTCTGAATTGAAAGAAGTGCTGATGGATGGTGCAAGAGGCAGTAGAATATTGGTGACTACCCGCACTGAAAGGGTTGCAAGGATTTGCGGGACAGTTGATTCATATTCCTTAAGGGGTTTAAATGAACTCGCATCATGGTCTTTATTCATGCAGATGGCGTTTGAGAAAGGACAAGAGCCGGAGGAGAATTCTAACATTACTGCAATTGGGAGGGAGATCCTACAAAAGTGTTCTGGTGTCCCTCTAGCCATAAGGACAATTGGAAGTTTACTACGCTTCAAAAATTCAGAAACAAAGTGGTTGAATTTTAAGAATGATGAACTCTCAAAAATCTCTCAAACTGAAACTGACATCTTACCAACTCTAAAGTTGAGTTATGATCAACTTCAATCACATTTGAAGCACTGCTTTGCCTATTGTAGTCTGTTTCCAAAAGATTACAAGTTTGAGAGATCAACACTGGTTCGGCTTTTGATAGCACAAGGGTTTGTTAAGTCATCAGATCAACACCGATGCTTGGAAGATGTTGGTAATGAATATTTTATGGATTTACTTTGGAGATCATTCTTTCAAGAAACTGAAACAGATGAGTTTGGCAACGTAACTTATTGCAAAATGCATGATCTCATGCATGATCTTGCCATTTCGGAGGCAAGACCGCTAATCAAAACATTAAATGACAGAGAGATAAACTTTGATGAAAAAACTCGTCATGTATCAATTGGTTGCAGTGTCGATGCTTTATCAATTACAACTTCATTGTGTAAAGCAAGTGGGATACGATCATTTCTTTGTCTCACTCCCAACTTCTTTGAGTGTGATGAGTCATGTTGTGAAGCAATTGTTTCAAGTTTCAAGTTCTTGCGCACGTTGGTTCTACGCCACCAAGAAGAGCTTTATTTTGTGCCATACTGTATTGGAAACTTGAAGCATTTAAGATATATTGATCTTTCTTATAGCCCCTACCTCAAGAAGCTACCCGATTCTATAACCAAATTGCAGAATTTGCAAACACTGATACTATTTGGTTGTTCCAAACTTGAAGAGTGGCCGAAAGACTTGCAAAAATTAGTCAACCTCAGGCATCTTGATATAGGTCGGTGTCAGAACTTGACTTATATGCCACGTGGACTGGGGAAATTGACTAATCTTCAAACGTTATCAAATTTTGTGGTGCACTGGGATCCTCTCTCTAATGATAGCAGTGGGTTAAATGAACTACACAGACTAAATAACCTAAGAGGAAAGTTAGTGATTGAGGATTTGAGATGCGTAAAAGATGTTATGTCCGAATGTAGGATTGCAATTTTAAAGGAGAAAGAACATCTTAATGCTTTGACTTTATGGTGGTGGTCTAGATATGGTGTCAACGACTCCGATGTTGATGTTGATGCTGAATTGTTATTGGAAGGCCTCCAACCGCACCCAAATCTGAAAGAGCTTCATTTTGTATTACAGCATTGTAAGAGTTTAAGGCTTCCAAGTTGGCTTTCGTCACTCACAAATCTTGTTAGATTTGAATTATATGGGTGTACGGAATGCCAATATATGCCACCATTAAGTCAACTACCTTCTCTCAAGTATCTTTATATTGGACTTCTAGAAGCTATGGAGTACATAACAACCAGCAATGAGTTCTCTTCTTCTTCATCGGCACCAATACCATTTTTCCCATCTCTCAAGGTAATCAATTGTCTCAAGGGGTGGTGGAGGAGGCATTCTTTGGAGGTCAATAGCGATGGTGATAATTCTGTTGAAATAACAGAGGTAACACCGATGACAGAGCATTGTTTACTCCTTTCATTTCCTTGTATTTCAACATTAGAGATCAATAATTGCCCTATGTTGACGTCCATGCCAATGTTTCCACATCTTGAAAGAGAGTTGGTCCTTTGGCGTACAAGCTCAAAGATATTGCAACAGACAATGATGATGAATATGGCAACTCCACAAAGCCTAACACCAACAACAATCGGCTCCTCTTCATCCACTCCTCTCTCAAAATTGAAGTTGATAAAATTATCTTACATTGCGGATCTAGAAACTCTGCCTGAGGAGTGGTTGAAGAACCTCACTTCTCTCGAGTCTTTGAATATATTTTGTTGCCGTAAATTAAATTCTATTTCCCAAGGTATACAACATCTCATTGCCCTTCATAAACTAGAAATTGGGGGTTGTCCTCAGCTTGAGCTAGCCAATGACAAGGATGGGATGCAATGGCAAGGCCTTAAGAGCCTCTTCTCTTTGAGCTTTTCAAGTCTTCCAAAAATGGTGTCTCTCCCGTTGGGGCTTCAACATGTTACCACTCTACAAAAGCTCACAATTTCATATTGTTATTTTTTGACGGCTATACCAGAGTGGATCCAAAACTACACATCACTTCAAGAGTTTGAGATTTCTGGCTGCCCTAGTTTGACATCACTGCCCGAAGGAATGCGTAGCCTAACGTCTTTGCAGTTGCTGAAAATTCATCACTGTCCCAACTTGTTGAAAAGATGCGAGAGAGAAGTGGGTGAGGATTGGCCCAAGATTGCTCACATTCCAAATTTAGAATTATGGTATATACTCATCCTTTTGTCTTAATCATTCACGGAAATTTAAGTACTTTAGTCAATACGCCAGTCTTCAATAACAGTGGGCCTAATTCCTGTATAGTAAATCTTAAAGTTCAACTCTTATACAATTCCTATATAACTGGATTTTTGCCCACCCCTATAAACTGGGTAGTATCATGGATTTAATGTTGCAATGACTTTTGTTCATCCTCCATCTTCTTTGAATTAATACTGCCTGTAATACATGATAATGTATTGTCAAAGTGTTTTAACTTTTTAAACTCCATTTTGAAGATTGTTAACGAAAGTTCCAAAGCATTTTTCTTTACTCATCTTTCATTTTTAAGGTTTTTTCTTAAGTACCGGTCTTATTGTGATGTTCTTTGAGGTGTACGAGTCTTTTTACAGTAAACCCATTAATAATTGTATGAAATGTTATACATATATAAGAAATTTATATATTTTTTAATTGGGAATTTGGTTGCTTTAATTTGAATCCAAACAATCTTCCTTTGATTTTATATTCCATCTTACTTGACAATTTATTGCTTTCAAAGGAAAATATAGAGATACACTTACAAAAGTGAGCCAATCTGGCTGATTTAGTGAGTTGCTTGCAACATTTGCAGTTATATATATATATATATATATATATATATATATATATTTCCTCTGTCTCAGTCAATTTCTCCCATTGTCCCCTACTTTCATTAAAAGTGCCAACTTCGAAATCTTAATAGTATTTATACTTGCAGTTGTGATTTGAAATTGATGAGATAGCAAGGAACTTTCACAAAATGTTTCATCTTTGCTGAAACTAGGGGCTCATTTTTTTCCTGTATTACTCCTGACTTATGTACAATATCATATGAAAACTTGTGGTTTTTGGAGTAATTTATTAATTAAATTAGGATTTACACTGTATAATTGTATGGATGTATTGTTTAAACTACAAATATTTGAATTAGTTAGTGCTTTTAACCGTAATAAATTGATTTTTTTCAATTCAATTTTTTTTTTTTTACCCTTTTGTGATTTAAAAATTATTATAAGGATTCTTCAAATATATAAGGAGAAAAGGAGAAAAGGTGAATACAGGATCATCAACATTAATCGAGCAGAGCCATTGGTAGCTTTTCTTGGCACTAAAACTAAGATAATGGGTTTTGCATTATGGCCATGCAGGGCAAATCAAGTAGTTAAAGAATGTTGAAGCATACTACACCAAAAGTAGCAGCATGAAGCCAAACATTGTTCCTGCGTTCGATCAGAGAGCTGCATGATCTCCCTGAAAATTTGTCGGGCTCCCTTAAAATACCCTCTGCAACGAGCTCAGCAGTGATTTAGCCGCCTTGCTGTACTCACTCATCTGGTCTGGTCTGCTGAGCAAGCTTCTTTCGCCAATTCATTTTTGGAATTGGAAGCTTTTGAATCTCAGGTTTTTCTCAATCTCTCATTCTAGTCTTTTGGGTTTGACTCTTCTCCTCTATGGGTTGAATCTGGTTATGACTCTTCTCCTCTAGGTTGAATCTGGCTCAGAATCTCAAGTTTTGTTGATATGGGTTTTGAAGAAATTAATAATCAAGTTGGAAAAAATAAGATAATAGTGCAAATAAAATAAAATAAAATAAACAATAATTTTTTCGTGATTTAGCCTATCAGGATAAAGTCCTAAATGCTATATTTGCTCTTATTCAATAAATAAATTTACAATACAGACAGTCTCTATTTATAGGAGTTTGAGAAAGTACAAAATTGTATAAATATCAAATCAAATTAAATTTAATTGTATTTAAATCTGATTTGATTTGATTACGATCAATGAGAATAAAATCATATATGTTAACAATATATTCTAATAGGTTTTTCATGCTTTTGGGAGTTTTGGTTTCAATCTCAGGTTATGGTTGATCTAGGAGAGTGGGCTAGTTTTCGTGGGTCTTCTTTGGGTGTGTGATTGGATTGGTGGGTAAGATGCACTCTCATGATGCGAAGGGAGTTCAGGTTAGGCTAGTGGTTCATTTTAGGCTTTGGGTGGAATTAAATATTGGTTAAGAGAAATTGTGAGATTGTGGCAACTTCAATATCTTAAAAAGGGTAACTTTATTTAGCCTTATGAAATATCGCGCATTTTGCAAACACCCATTTAATGTTTAAATTTTCTTAATTTGATGTATTGAATTTTCATTTCATTCCAGTTACCATATTCCGTTAGATATTGGGGTTAAATGAGACGATAGAAATGGTAAAAAGACTTTTATAGTCCTAAAATTTTGCACCCCTTCATTAAAATTTAACAGAAAATCCTAACGGATGGGTAATTGAAATAAAATGAAAATTCAATACGTCAAAATGAGAAACTTCAAACATTGAAGGGTTGTTTGCAAAAGGCGTGACATTTCAGTGAGGTTAAGTGAAGTTACCCCCTTAAAAATTTTATAAAATTTTAAATTTGTCCTTATCTAAAATGATTTCGTTTTAAAAAAGTGACCCGCATTGACCCAACATGAGTCACAAATCTGGTGGTGACCTTGACCCACAATAAAATAATGAATTTTGTGTAGTTCATACCATTTAGCTACGACTTAACAAAAAATCATAATGGAGGGGGATAGTGCAAAAAAATAGAAGTTCTGAGAGTTTTTGAATTTTAAGAGACATTATAGAATTGACGAAAAGGTGTTTGCAAAAGGCACAACATTTCACTGAGGTTAAGTAAAGTTATCCCCTTAAAAATTTTATAAAATTTTAAATTTGTTCTTATTTAAAATGATTTCGTTTTAAAAAAGTGACCCGTGTTGACCCAATATGAGTCACGAGGGGTCTGGTGGTGACCTTGCCGTCGACCTTGGGTCACAATAAAAATAAGGAATTTTGTGTAGTTCATACCATTTAGCTACAACTCAACAAAAAATCCTAATGGAGGGGGACAGTGCAAAAAAATAGAAGTTCTGAGAGTTTTTAAACTTTAAGAGACATTATAGAATTGACGAAAGTTTGAAAGGGTTTTAGTGAAGTTTCCTTAAATTTAACCTTTCAAACAATCAAACTTTAACAAAAATTATAATAAGATCATTTATTTACCATAAAATTGATCTTGCTCTGTTCCCAAAACCTCTTCAAATACACTAGAAGTGGCCTAGTACATATGCCATTTCCTAACTTGTCTACAACAAAAACATGTCGAGATGTTGACGAGAAAGTGGAACAAATAGTTTTTTGGGTGGACGAATTCAGAGCGAACCATCTCTCCAAGTTGTGATTTCGTGGGAGAAGATGATTGTAGTAAAGTATGCCGCTCACAGAGGCCTCTGGTTTATACCATGACAAAACATAAACACCCAGAAACAAACACATCTTAGGATTCTTGTGTCTGTCATGCACGTTGAGAGAGAGAGAGAGAGAGGGAGCATACCATGCATGGCTAAGAACATATATTTTTTTGGTTAGAAATAATGAGATTTTTCCCCAATAATAATAAAATGGAAAATAGAAGAGGTTGCAGTAGATTCAAAATGTTGGTTTTTGAATACGTTGTTGATCTATTTTGTATGGTAAATCTTGATAAAACCATAACAGGATGGACATCATGATAAAAATTCAAGTTATTGGTCTATTTTCTAGTAGCGTTTATGTTCCACTACTGGATTTTGTTACAATAGTAACATTGTGTGCAACATGATCTCTGTCTCTTTTTGGTCTTGTGTCATTCTGGATGTACTTAAGTCAATATGCCAATCTTCAATAACAGTGGGCCTAATTCCTGGGGAGTGAGGTTCAATAGAAATTTTTCTTACATGCATTTTTGCTATATTTGTTTGCAGGTGAGCGACAACTTTTCTGCTATGGAAAATTTCTTCCTACAGTCACATGTTCTGTGGACTTGTATACATGGTTCAATCAGGTCTATTGTTATGTTAGTTTCCCATGTATTCAATTGGTTTGTAATTCTGTTCAAAGTAATGCAAGGGATTGATGCCTTGTAGAATTGCCTTCCCCTTTCAAAAAGAGAAGTCCAATGGTTTTTGTTTCGAACTTAGAGTCATTACACAAGGGATTTATTAGTTCTTCATCTGTGAAATAAAGTTAGTTCTTTAGCATTGCTGGCAATAGAACCAGTACCAATGTTTAGAATCATGACATGAACGCTTGAACTTGATGAACCAATGACTTGGGATATGTTGAAGCAGTATATTAAATTTGAAGAGAATTTTTTTCAATGGTAGCAGAGTCTGGATAAGTCATGGTTTTTTTTTTTTTTTTGAAAGCAAATTTGGGAAAGAGGTACAAGACTCAAAACACCAATAAAGGAATCTCCTACTCAAAACAAAATGTATGGTGTAGAAAATACAAACAAATAATAGGAAATAGGTCAAAACATGATTTGGTCCTCTCAAAGGAAGTAATATAAAGCAAGACTGAACACCAAAAATAGAGAGCATTGGTAGGGCATGATTTTCTTGATACCCTTTAATCATATTTGAACCCTCAATGCAAGGGAAGTGACAGGGAGGACATAACCCTCAAAATACGGCAAGTAGGCGACATGTCGACCTTGGACAAAGACAAGAAGATAGGTGGGAGAGAGCACACTATTCATCATTTACACTCATAGCCTCCTACCCTTCAAAAATTAACTATTCATCATTTTCACTCATAACCTCTTACCCCTTCAAGAATTAACATACTGACTTAAGTATCAGAGTATGCTTGCATGCAGCCCCAACAAGTCACTCATGTTTGTTTGTCTTTCTATGTGTTTTAGGTTAGATTGTAGTAGTGCGGTCAACTATATCAAAAAAACTATTGTAGATTATTGTAGTTTTTACATCTAAAAAAAAAAGCCTCTCCAAGATCTTTCATATCAAGATGTACTATATAATTTTTTTTTGTATTATTTATCATATGAAATTAGAGCTAAATATTAATTAGTTAGTCATCTACATTTTTTATTTTATTTTTCAAATTTTTATTTTTTTTTATAATGGTTATCAATAACGATTTTTGATATTTGTAGTGAGCAAGAAATTCGGATTTTTGTGGGTTTGGCTCGACACAAGTGTGGATGGGACTGAATGCTTTTATTCATGAAGGAATCTTTGCTCGTCCAAATGTGCTGGTTCAGAAAGCCCATAGTGCTATGGATGATTTCGATGATGCATGTAGAACGAACAGACTGGAGCATGAACGTGTAGCGGGAAGAGAAAAAGTGAATTGGAAAGCACCTCCGGGTGGAATGTAAAAGGCAAATTGGGACGCTGCTTTGAATCTAAAAAGTGAAAGAATTGGAATAGGAATTGTCATACGCGACCAACAAGGAAACGTGAAAGCAGCCCAAAGCAGTGTTCGCAGGGGCAGACTGGACCCAACCACAGCAGAGACTGTCGCGGTTGTGCAAACATTGAGATTTTGTAAGGAAATTGGCTTGGCCAAGATTTATTTGGAAGGTTATGCAAAGAATGTGGTGGACGCATTGCTCTCTTTGGAGGCAAACTGGAGTAAGTCGGGTCATATTATTGCGGCACAGCTGTTGTTGCAGGATTTTATATATTGGGAGATTAAATATGTTAGTCGTGAAGCTAATTTTGCAGCTCATAATCTTGCAAAATTAGCTGCCATTCTGGGCTTAGAGAGACAATGGATGGATGAGATTCTGATTTTATCTCGAGATTATTCAGGGTGAGCAAGTTTCTTACCTCATTGATTAATGAAATTATAAAACATTGTCTTCTTTAAAAAAAAAAAATCAACCCAAATCCTAGAAAGAGAGAGAGAGAGAAATTTGTTGGCATAAACAGATCTGCTCACTGGATTGACCCATCTTCGTCTGCAAGTTGAGCACTCTGTAGATGCTAGCATTTATCTTCTTTGCTATGTTCTGTCTTAATTTTCCTCTATCCACTCAAGCCCGCTGTCTCAGTAGGTTGCAGCAGCAACCAATGCAATAAACAGAAAGATATCCCTGAGACCGTCTCTCTGGATTTTTTTTAAGGTTTAATTTTAAATTAAATTAATAAAAATTAATATTTTAATGACATGAAATAATGTTTTGATTGGGACTAACATCTGTTAAAAATTTTGATGATAGAAATTTTATTGGTATTTCAATTCACATAGGAAGGTAAATTTCAAAATAAAACTTAAGGAGATAACAATTTTGTGCGTTAACTCAAAGACTTATGATATATTTACCATTTTAAAAAAGTAACGATAATTTTAAACATTTCTACTTTTGGGACAAAGCTAAGTTGAGATGTTTTAAGAGCCACCAACACAAAAAGAAATGACAAATAGTAACTAACAACTTCAGTTTGGTAGTTTTGTACATAATTTGAGTTCTCAGGGTTCGTTTGGTAAATGATTTCGTTTCGGTTTTAGTTCAATACAGTAGCAAAAATTAATTGATGTAAAAAAAAAAGTAAGAATGTTTGTTTTGAAAAATTGAACAAATAAGAATATTTGTTATAGAAAAATGAAAATTTTTTGTTTTGTAATGAATTTTTTATTTGAATAATAATAAAAAGTGATTGACATAATATAAAAAGTAAGGCAATGCTAGAAAAATGAAATAATGGGTTGTCTTTGCCTTTGCTAAAATGATTTAACAAACAGACCCGGTTCATAGTTCATAATTGAATTAGATATATATTATATTTAAACTTATTTAAGTTGTCCACAATGAGTAGTTCAAACAGCTGTAAACCATGCCTAATAAACGGAGGTCACTTGTTCGAATATCCCCTCCTCCTTCTCTTGTGTGGACATATCAAAAAAAAAACTTATTTAAGTTATTATTTTTAAGGAAATGGTAGATGCTCTTCTAGTGTTTTACGAAAAGTCAATAATGGTAATCTCAAATTCAATAATGATTTTAAAAATTAAATCAGTTGAAAGGACAATATGAGAACACTAGAAAACACTTAGCATTTCCCAATTTTTAATGTGTTTGAACTTGTTCACAAATGCTTAATTAATTTTTTTTTTTAATGTGTTTGAACATGCCCAGCAAGTTTTGTACATAATTTGAGTTACAAGGTTCATTTGGTAAATAATTTCGTTTCGGTTTCAGTTTAATACGATAGTAAAAATTGATTGATGTAAACAAAAAAAAAAAAAAAAAAGTTGTAAGAATGATTGTTTTGAAAAAGTAAGAATATTTGGTATAAACAAATGAAAAATTTTATTTTGTAATTATTTTTTCATTTTAATAATAATAAAAAGTGATTGAGTTAATATAAAAAGTAAGAGAATGTTAGAAAAAAGAAATGATGAGTTGCCTTTGCCTTTGCCAAAATCATTTAACAAACAGACCCTCAGCTCATAATTGAATTAGATATTATATTTAAACTTATTTAAGTTGTCCCTAATAAGTAGTTCAATCAGCTGTAAACGACGTCTCATATTTTCAATGAGTAGTTCAATCGGCTATTGACCACGCTTCATGAAGCGGAAGTTACTAATTAGAATCCCCTATCCCACTTTTTTTGTGTTGACATGTCCAAAAAAAAAAAAAATTATTCAAGTTATTATTTTTAAGGGAAATGATAAGTGCTCTTTTAGTGTTTTTCTTGTATCATCCCAATTGTGATATGACTTTTAAAATCACAAATAGATTAAAAGTCAATAATAGTAATTTCAAATTCAATTATGATTTTAAAAATTAAATCACAGTTGAAAGGACACTAAGAGAACACTAGAAAAACAACTAGCATTTCCCTCTTTTTTAATGTGTTTGAACTTGTTCACAAATGCTTAATTAATTATATATTTTTTTTGTTAATTCATACTAATTATTATTAAAATTTTATCATTTGAATTAAGTATATTCTTACTTTAAATATTAATACATATAAATAAAATAATGAAAATAAATAGCTAGAATGTTGAGGTTGATGAGAGTGCTTTGAAAATACAAATAGCTAAAATAGAAATTTATAATTGTTTATCTATTTTGACTAATAAACTTGATAAATCTACTATGGATGCTCTAAAACCTCAAATTTTAACACCTAGTTTTGAAGAATGGAAAAGTCGCATGTCACCCTAATTTATGATTTTTAGATCATTTATTCATCCTCAATAAGCTCTCTAAAGTTTACTTTAAGCTGAAATTTGGTTAAATTACGCAAAATGTAAACTCCATTAAGTTCTCTATTTCCTTTTCTATTTTAGAGCTCGTCAAATCTCTCCCTCAAATTTGGAGAACAAAATCATTTATTTATTCTATTTTTTTATGTTGTTTATATTTTACCCCACACATTCTCTCTCCCTCACCCATATTGTATGCGTTTGTACCGTTGTGAAGGTGCTTTTGAGAATAAAATATAAGTGTAGATAGAATAAAAATTATATTTAAATATAATAGAGTAAAATTTAGAGAGTTTATTATTTTTTACTGTTTTTAGCGGTTATTAGTTTAAATGTTCACCGCTAATCATTAACCGCTTTTTTTATATAATATATTTTGTAATTAGAATTATAATAATATTTATAATATAACTTAATCAATTGATCATTAATGATTAAATCACATTTTTGTTTTCAATAATTAAATTACAAATTGAGTATTAATATATTATCACTATTTATATAATTATATCACATGATCAATTGATCATTAAATCATTTGATTATATAATAACAAATTATATATATATATATATATATGACTATAAGTCATAAGTCTACAAGTTAATCATATGATTCATATTATTCATGTATAATGATAGTATGATACTAACAATTAAATTAAACAATGTGTTACCTATAACCACAATTGAATCAAAGCATTATTAGATACTTTATACTTAGAAAATATATCACATTATCTTAGATTCTTAGATCTAAGATAATTTTATTATATTAATATGAATTGTGAGATAATATGATCATTTAATTTAAGTATGAGTGTATGACAATTAGATCATTAGGAATTTACGATTTAGGAGTTTGAGCATTATTATTAGATAATAAGTTCAATTAAAAAAAAGACTAGTAAATATGATAATAATTTAAATCATTAATCATATGATCTAATTTAATGAGATCATATGATTATATAATATCAAAGACATAAGTTTGTAATTGAATAAAATATTTTTGAAATTGTATATATTTATATCTTCTAGCATTTATTTATTTAATTTTTCCATATATATATTGTCTATTTTATATTAATAATAATAATGAATTTCACATCAAAACGACCTTTTGAGAGAAAACGATTAAGGGTTAGGTAGGATTTTATCTTATTCTCTTCTCCTTCCCTATCTCACTCATGCCGCTATCGCCTCTCAGACTTTACCTCCTGGACCCTCTCTCGCCACCTCTTTCTCTTTTGACTCTCTCTATCTCGTAGTTTTAATGTTTTATTTGTATCATTTAATGTTTTATCTGAACATTTTTTTATATGCTATGTTGAACTTTTTTATATGTTTTATTGAACTTTTTTATATTTTTTATATGTTGTGTTGAACTTTGTTTCTATATATATATATATATATATATATATATATATATTTAAGTTAACTAGTTATGAACTTATGATTTAATATTTAAGGATTTTTTTAAAAATTTAAAGTAGGTCAAATATTTTTATTTTCAATATGAGCTCTTTTTATAGTAATTTGGCCCAAGAAGACACTAAAAATACAAAAAAAAAAAAACAAACAAACAAACAAATGAGAGTGAAAAATAGTGCTTAAAGTTAACTATTTTACGACTAACCGCTTAACGCTATCCGCTAACCGCTAGCGGATAACTGGGTTAGTGAAATTAATAACGCTATGGTTACGTTAGCGATTTTTGCAAATAACCGCTAATCGTAAATCACTTTTCACCCCTATAAAAAAATAAATAGTTCATTAGAATACTCTTAGTTATGGAGTGATTTAAGTAAAATGGTTTTTTATTTTATTTTTTAAGAAAATGTTGTTGATTTTACAAACGACCAAAAAAAAAAACCATAAATTTGTTTTACAAAAATAATATAAAGTTGAGCTGTCAAGCTAATTTAAAACATTTCTTTTGGGAGAATAATTTAATATTTTCTAGTTTCAAGACTTTATTTATTTTCTTAGGGTTTGATTTTATCATAGAAGTATTTATGGTTTTCAAAGTATTGTTTCCATTCATTTGCCGTTGTTATATAAACTTCATATCTAACACTAAAGAATTGGACATCATAAATATACCATGCCACCTAATATCTATGTAAGTAAATTAAAAACATTAACTTTTTTTTTTTTTTTTAAGGAATTAATATTAATTAAAAATTAAAACAAGTACAGATTTAAAATACCTACAACCACTTCAAAAAAAAAAAAATAACCATCAATTAAACACTATTTCATTTTCACGTTTTCAATTCCTTCACCTAAGGTTTAGGCATTCTATTCTAGAAGCTGAAAGAATTGAAAACGTGAAAAGTGAAAATAGTTTTTTAATTTGATGGTTGTGGGTATTTTAAATTTGTACTTGTTTTAATTTTTAATTAATATTAATTCCTTTTTTAAAAAAAATAAAAGTTAATGTTTTTAATTTACTTACCTAGATATTAGGTGGCAAGGTGCATAATTTATAATGTGACACTTATACCACGTGTTCAAATTTTAGTGTACCACTTGTAGGATAATGAGTTCCTGCTAAATAACTTAATAAAAGCAAAAGCACCAAAATCTCATTTATGAAAACCATAAATACCTCCTATTATAAAAATCAAACCTTAAGGAGAAATAAATAAAGTCTTGAAACCCTAGGGTGGTATTAGGTATTTAATCCTTAAAAAAAATAATAAACCAAGGCGAGAGGAAGGTAGTGCAGCATAAGAGCATTCCCAGCCAAGTTTGTTTTCAATTTATAGGGAATAGGTCTAAAAAATCGTAAAAAACGTCCTATAACAGATTTTTTATATGGTTCCTTAAGTGGAGCCTTATATATAAGGCTTTACTATAGAGATCCTGATGAATAATATATCGATAAAACTAATGCTGTCTCTCTTCTCTCTTCTTTTTCCCCTTCTCTTTTCTTCTTCTCCGTTCAGCAAACACAGGCTTCTATGGGAAAAGCAATGAAACCCATTTGTAGAGGCCTTCCCTGACCCACTTTGTAAGCTTAATCTCAAAGAGACCTCTGATTTTGTCTCTCTCGCAACACCAAACAAGCAGCAAACCAAAGATTTCAGACCGAATTGCACCACCAGACAGATCAAACCAGAAATTTCAATCCGAATCAAAGATTTGTTTCAACTTTCAACTTATTAAACCAAAGAAACCTAGAAAATCTCAAAAAGTTGTGCTTAAAAAATAGTGAAAATTATGTTCAACCTTTGATGGGTTTGCGAAGGAAGAGGAGAAAACCGAATCAACGGTGTTGATCGAGGAGAAGGAGAAGAAGCGGAATCGGATGGCCGACGCACTGAAGAGTTCCTGATTGAGCACTGAAGAGATCAAGCACTTTGGGATCTCTTCCTTCAATGTTTAGGATCCTAAACAGTGCTCGATCAACACCATGCACTGAAGAGATAAAGTGGAAGATTTGCTGATCGAGCACTGAGGAACTAGAATCGAATAGAGGTGAGATGAGAGAGGCAGAGAGGGAGAGAGGTGTAGCTGTAGGGGAAAGGGAGAAGACGGAAGTGAGATGAGAGAGAGAAAAAAAATTAAAAGAATAAAATACAAAAGTACAATTTTTTTTTTTAAAAAAATTAATGTTATAGAGAATGGTTAAGAGAAGCTATTGTAGTGAATTTTGACGTAAGGAAATAAAAAGTAATTTGAATTTTTAAATATAGGGAACGAGATGAGAAAGCTCTAGGAATGCTCTAAGCAAATAATGGTTGGAGCAATTGTACCATAAAAAAAAAATGGAAGACGAAGAAAGAAGATTAGAGTCTTCCCCTCCCCAACCCGTCTGATTTTTTCTGGCTCTAATTGCGGAGAGGACGGGGCTAGGAACCGCATTATAGCTACAGTGTGGTTTCATACTGTAGCTGCAGTGTACCATAAAGATTTCCACCTGCAAAACCACTGCAACCCCATCACCTTTTCCAAAAGTCTATTAAGCCAGCCTAACCCATCACCTCATATATTTATAACACAAAAATAAAATAAAAAAAAAAAAAAAGAAAATTGGCCTGAAGTGTCACTGGTTGCAAATTTCATCTACAAAACAAACCAAACCCTTTCTTTTAGCTTTTATACGTAAACTTCTCATTTTAATTAACTTTTATAAAATATAGTATAGTTATAAGTTATAATGAGTAAAAAATTAAACAAACTTGAGAAAATAAGAATAAAATAAAATAAAGGATAAATCAGTTTTCTCAAAAACGGTGCATTTAACATATATAACTAAACGTTATAAAAAAACTTTGAATATTATAAGTCTTCTTTGAAAAAAATTAATTTTTATAAGTTATAATAAGTGAAATAAAAAAGCAAAACGGGACAAAGATTGAGAGAAAGAGAAGACTTGATTTATTTTGTAGATGAAGTTTGCAATCGAGGACTATTAAGGCCAATTTTTTTTTTTTTTTTTTGTCGTAAATATATGAGGTGATGGGTAGGCTGGCTCAATAGACTTTGGAAAAGTGTTAGTGTAGCGGGTCTACATGCGGAAAACTTTTTTGGAAAAACGCTCTTGGTACATTGCAGCTACAGTAGCTACAGTGTAATTGTTTTGCACCCAATGATAAAGACTAATAATAAGTAATTGTTTTAAGAGCCACCGATAAATAGTAACTAATGCCTTTTAGTTTTGTACATAATTTGAGTTCCAGCTCATAATTGAATTAAATAATATATTTAAACTTATTTTTAATGTCTTAAAACTTGTTCACAAATGCTTAATTAATGTTTTTATTTTTTTTGTTAATTCATACTAATTATTAATAAAATTTTATCATATATACTTAATTTAAATCTTAATGCATATAAATACTCTTATTTACATTTGCTAATATAATAGTTGATTTTTATTGTGAAATTAATGTAAAATCAATTTTTGTAATTGACTTAAATTACAAATCTGTTTTTACCGTATAAAAAATAATTTAAAGTTCCATATGATATGCCAAGTTATCACCAAAAAAATGATGACAAATGTCGCTCTTAATATTTAATTGTAGAGTCAAAATTATTATTTTGGCTACAGTGCGGTTTCCATTCCTGTTCAACATGTAAACAGAGCTTTTAATTATTTTTTTGTATCGTAAAGAATGATTTGTAATTTAAGCCAACTACAATGATAAATGATTTGCTATGCCCCAAAGAAAACTCAAGAACAAGTTTTTTTGTTTGTTTGTTTGTTTTTTTTTTTTTTTTTTCAAGTGGGTTTGTCTAATGTAGGACAATATTTAATATTTACTTATATTTTTGGTAAAAAAAAATATCAAAAATAATATTGAAACAGGGTTGCTTGATCAAAATTTTACTCGTTCTTAAACAATAAAAATATAAAAAGAAATATTGTCACGATTTCACTGATTGTCAATTTTATAATAGAATTTGATTTGATTTGATTAAGATTTATTTTTAGAAGATTTAATTTGATTAGAACTTTATTTATTTTCCAAATTAGGATTAGATTTGCTTTAATTATTGTTCTTTCCTCATTAGGATTAGGTTTATTATTACTACTAAGATTATATTTATTATGTAAAACTTATCAATTGAATTATGATCAAAATCAGAGAATTTTCTTTCAAATTCTCTATGAAATTTTATCTTTCTTTTAATATGCTGCTTGTTTTATCTTTTTTGTAGAAGACGAAGATGTTTTCTCTTTACAGTATCAAAGACGCTAATCTTTAATTAATGAATAATGTTAAAGGTCTAATTTTTTTACCCAACTTTTGTCTTTTCTTTTTTTTTAAAGAAAAAAAAAGTAAAAAAATAAAAAAAGTGTTTGAAGTAATTTTTTTTTTTTTTTTTTTGGGTCATTCTTTTAGTTGGTATTTTTTTTAAAAAAAAAAAAAAGGAAAAGCGTTTTCCTTCATAAAAATGGTCAATTTTTTATGAAAATGACCATTTTTATGAAGAAAAATGTAATTTTTTTTTTTTAAAAAAACACCAATTAAAAGAAAGACAAAAAAAAAAAAATTATTGCTTCAAACACTTTTTTTATTTTTTTACTTTTTTTATTTTTAAAGAAAGTAAAAGTTAGATAAAAATTAAGAAAAAAATTAAGTCTTTATTATCCATCTTAATTAATTACTGCAGTCATATGCTACGTCACACTTTCGTGCGTGATAAGTAGGATTACGAGCTAAAGCAAATGAATACACATTGTCAAACCGGATCAAGATCCTCTTCATTTCAAAAAAAATAGATATAAGCCGGTTAGTAATTTCACAGGAATAGTACAGTCATTTTACATTAATATTTGAATAAAAATTACAATAATACTTCTTAAAATACACTAACAGACTCCTCTCCATTTTCTTTGAAATGGAGAGGGTACTTCTGCTGTCAAACCAGGGGACCGGAGCTACAGAAAAAGTTACGGAGCAATTTTCGTTTGGGACAAATTAGTTGAGCTGTTTTCAACCACCCAAAAGATAAAGAATAATAAAGTAATCGTTTTAAGACGACAAATGGTAACGCCTTCCGCGGGGGAATGGACTTTTAGCAGCCATCGGGATTCGGGACTGTTTGTAATTAGTTGAGCTGTCAAACCAAAATATGAAGAATAATAAAGTAATCGTTTTAAGACGACAAATGGTAACGCCTTCCGCGGGGGAATGGGATTAGGATCCCCTCATATTGTGAGAAATATGAGAATCTCATATTTCTCAAATCCTCGTCGTTCCTGAAATCTAACGGTTTAATATATTGACAGCTGTCTATTGTGTTTGAATTTCAAAACTAAAGAAATCTTCTCCTCTCCCCTTCGTCTGCTGTTTGAATTTCAAAAGAATCAGAACTAAAGAAATCTTCTCCTCTCCCCTTCTTCTTCCTCACACGAAAAAAAATATTCCCAGCTTTTCCAAGCCTTCCTCAGCCCATGCCACGCCGGTAATGAGCAGTCCCATGGACAACTCTTCCAACCCTTCCTACGCCGCCACTCGCGCAAGAGGTAACAAAAATACTCACCGGCGTCGGTTTTTCTGGGTTCGGAAACGAAGGTGGTTTGGGGTCGGAGGTTTTCCTCTGAAGACACTGGTCGTTTTGGATCCGGTAGCGATGACGGTTTGGGTCCGGTGGAGTTTTGCCTAGAAGACACCGGCGATTTAGCTCCAGCTCTCTCTCAAACTACTCTTTTAGATCTGGAGGTTTGGGTCCGTTGGCAGTTGACTGGGTTCGGAAACGAAGGTGGTTTGGGGTCGAAGGTTTTGCTCTGAAGATGCCGGCAGTTTTGGCTGGTAACGACGATGGTTTGGGTCCGACGGAGGTTTTGCTGGGTGAGCTTATCTTCTTTCAATTGTTGAAGTTTTCATATTATTGTGATTTGTTTAAATGGACGAAAATTGGCGGTTAAAGCGAGTTAGGTTGATTTTTAGTGGGTTTTGTTTTGATCTTTCCTTTGATTTTTATAAGAACTGAATGGGTTTTCTTTGGGTTGTTTGCTAAATCAAAATGGGTATGAAATTTTAGTTAGTTATGGTTTGCTTCTTGGTCAACTATGATGGTTGGATACGCCTCCGCTGAGAAAATGGCTTCAAATCAAACTCCAGATCACTGTTTTAAAATTCGTTATTTTCATGAGAGAAGCAGAAGGTAGAAAATGAATACAGCAAGTAATACTCTAAATGCCGAACCCATATAAATTAGGAAAGCAAGCACCTGGACAAATTAATGGCTTCTTGGGCTAATTTTAAAAAGAATATGACAAAGTATGGCAGCGATTCAGAGCACTTGAATGTGTGACATGTCAAAGTTGCCATTTTCTTTGAAGTAATACTGACCATATAGATGAAGCATGTATGGCAAGAGAGTGTGGCTTTGAACTCAATCAAATTGACTAAGGTGAACATCCATATAATTTATCTTCAAGGCTTTATTCTTTCCCCATTATCCATAGTTGTTGAAATCATATCAAAAACTTTTTAAAAAATAGAGAAATTTGCATATCTTCCACCAAACTGCAATTTAGATCTACATTTTACCAGAATGGTATTAGTTGCAACAATAATGGAGAGGAGTATCTGTTGATTTAATACTAAATAACCACACAATTTGCATATTAGAAATATTTGTAGTCTTCTTCAACTATATGTAATATTCTCGCTCGCACATGGTGCTAAACAATTAAAGATTTTTGGTGCAGAAAACGTTGTTGCTTTCTGATAGTTGGATGATGAAAGCAATTCCAAATTAGTGCTGCTGTGGTTCTCTACGTGACACCCTTTAGGATAATTGCTTTGCTTGCAGGCATAGTTTGGCTAAGGTATCCCAAATTCCGAAGCAAGCTACCCTCAGTGCCCAGCAATTTCTTCAGAAGACTGCCATCTCGCGCTGATAGCATGCTTTGAGATGAAAGGAGATAACACAAGCATGCCATTCCACTATGCAATCATATTAATTGTTCTGTTTCTTTGCTGTTTTTTTTGTATTTTCTATTTTTGAATTCCTGTGTCGTTTGGGACTCAATGTCTTGAAACTAACTATTTGGTTAATAAAGTTTTTTTGATTTCTTTCCTTAGTTCTTAATTAAATACTTACAAGTAAAACAACCACTAATACTGCAACACAGGCGTGCAAACCCAGAACTCACAAACAACGGACAGCAAACCAAACAGTTTCCATGGGCGTAATAGGTCAACATGAATGAATATTTGGTTCACCCATCTTAAGGGAACACCGGCCCATTGATAAGCACAAATAAATCACATTCATTTGTCAATGCGCAATGGATATCAATCAATGGAATCAAGATGAAGAAAAGTCAAAATTACTATTCCCACAAGACATTGTACTTCAATGCACCAAAATAGGTAGTGCAAGGATCAAATATCAACGTGTTGCATCAAAATATCCAATTAACATTTCTATATGAGAACTGCATCTACATGTTACAAGTTTCAACATGGAAAAGAATCACTCCTTTGAATATAAATTTTCCTGTTAGAATGAAGGAATAACCTAAAAATACAAACAAGGTAAAAGATAATTAAGTACATAGTGTAACATAAAATTGTCTTCTCCTTTGTTATTGCTCTGGGTTGCCTCTCCAATAACCACGGTGTGTCAATACTCCCATCTCTTCTACCTCTAGCAAAATAAGTACTTTTTTGTAAAACTTCAGGTTTAGCAAACTGCAAGCTGTGATTGCTAAAACTTCAGGTTTAGCAAATATATACACATTCTTTCTCTGTCTCTGTTTCCTTCTCCCATAGTCCCCTACTTTCATTCAAAGTACCAAATTTGAAATCTTAAAAGAATTTATACTTGCAGTTGTGATTTGAACCTGATGAGATAGAAAGGAACTTCCACAAAATGTTTCATCTTTGCGGAAACTGGGGGTCATTTTTTTTGGTATTACTCCTGATTCATGTACCATATAATATGAAATAGAGGTTGATGAAAACCTGTGGTTTTTGGAGTTATTTGTTAATTACATTAGGGTTTACATTGTATACTTGTTTGGATGCATGTATTTATTTAAACTAGTTCAAATATTTGATTTAGCTAGTGCTTTCAACTGTTTGTTTTCAATTTGATGATTTTCTTAATTGTTTTTGTATATTGGTAGTTGTTCTTGGTACTAAAACTAAGATAATGGGGCTTGCATCTATGTACTACTCTCTCTTTCTTTCGCTCTCTTTGAGTTGATTTGGTAGCCTGGAAGGATTATGAATTTTGATCCGATTCTTAATTGTTGAGATTACTCAGATTATCTGTCCACAATCAAGTGTGTGCATATATATATATATATATATATATATATTCATTTGATTATGGAGAACATTTAAGTTGATTTCAGTTTCCATTGAGCCACAACATGTTCTTGGCTGACAATTCAAGTTAGAAAATTTTTGTAGTGGGATTATCCTACGGTTGACATTTCATAGAGGCATTGTCCACATCAAGTCTTGGTAGCCTTGAACTTCTTTGAATGAAAATAAAACTTTCTTGTCTGTGATTTGGACCATCTTTCGCTTAGTAGTGTTAATTCAAAATGCTTTAACATTGTTGTTTGAGCTCAGGTTTCCTTGATTGTTTCTTCTATTCATGATGTTGCTAATTTCTTATCATCCTGATCAATACGAGCATTATGGCCATGCAGGGCAAATCAAGTAGCCAAAGAATTTTGAAGCTTACACTGCATACCACAATAAAAGTAGCAGCATGAAGCCAAACATTGTTCCTGCATCTGATCAGAGAGTTGTATGATCACCTTGAATATCTATCAAGCTCCCTTAAAATATCCCGTGCAACGAGCTCAATGGTGCTGCAGTGATTTGGCCTCCTTGCCGGACTCACTCATCTGGTCTACTGGCCAAGCTTTTTTTGCCAATTCATTTCTGGCCATTTGTATATTCATCATTATTTTCGCCTCAGCCTCCTTTATGTGCTCTTCTCCCAAAGCGAAGCTTTGAAGTGGATACTAGCATCAATGAGACTAGCAAGCTTTTGAATCTCAAGTTTTTCTCAATCGCTCATTCCAGTCTTTTGGGTTTGACTCTTCTCCTTTATGGGTTGAATCTGGTTTTGATTGATTTTTTATTTTTTAAAAAAGTGACGTGTTGACCCAACGAGAGTCATAACCAAACCCACAGTGGGGTCTGGTGGTGACCCTGCGATTGGCCTTGGGTCACAAACAATACAACTGATTTTGTTTTGTTTTGCTTTGTTTTTTTGTGAATTTCATACATTTTAGTCAATATACTAAATTATAGGTTATTTTTTAACTTTGAGGGAGGGAGACATTACTTAAGTGATCGAAGTTTGAGTATAGTTTCCCCTATATTTAACAACATTGTGTGCAACATGATTTTGCCTTTATGTGGTCTTGTGTCATTCTGGATGTACTTTAGTCAATATGCCAGTCTTCAATAACAATGGGCCTAATTCTTGTAGAATAAATCTAAAAGTTCAACTCTTATACAATTCCTATATAACTGGATTTTTGCCCACCCCTATAAATTGGGTAGTATTATGGATTTAATGTTGCAATGACTTATGTTCATCCTCCATCTTCTTTGAATTAATACATGGATAATGCATTGTCTAAAATATGACATTTTTTCAAAGTATTGCCTTCCATCATTTTGCGGTCTTTAATAATGTATTGTCAAAGTGTTTTAACTTTTTAAACTCCATTTTTAATATTGGTAACGAAAGTTCCAAATCATTTTTCTTTACTCATCTTTCAATTTTAAGGTTTTTTCTTAAGTACTGGTCTTACTGTGATGTTCTTTGAGGTGTATGAGTCTTTTTACAGTAAACCCATTAATAATTGTATGAAATGTTATACATATATAAGAAATTTATATATTTTTTAATTGGGAATTTGGCTGCTTTAATTTGAATCCAAGCAATCTTCCTTTGATTTTATATTCCACCTTACTTGACAGTTTATTGCTTTCACAGGAAAATATATAGATACACTTGCAAGAGTGGGCCAATCTGGCTGATTTAGTGAGTTGCTTGCAACATTTGCAGGTTATATATATATATATATATATATATATTTCCTCTATCTCAGTCAATTTCTCCCGTTGTCCCCTACTTTCATTAAAAGTGCCAACTTCGAAATCTTAAAAGTATTTATACTTGCAATTGTGATTTGAAACTGATGAGATAGCAAGGAATTTTCACAAAATGTTTCATCTTTGATGAAATTGGGGGTTCATGTTTTCTGGTATTACTCCTGACTTATGTACAATATAATATGAAAACTTGTGGTTTTTGGAGTTATTTGTTAATTAAATTAAGATTTACACTGTACACTTGTATGGATTTATTGCTTAAAATAGTTCAAATATTTGATTTACTTAGTGCTTTTAACTGGTTATTTTCAATTTGATGATTTACTTAATTGTTTTGTACATTGGTAGCTTTTCTTGGTACTGAAACTAAGATAATGGGGTTTGCATTGTGACCATGCAGGGCAAATCAATTAGCTGAAGAATGTTGAAGCATACCACAACAAAAGTAGCAGCATGAAGCCAAACATTGTTCCTGCATTTGATCAGAGAGCTGAATGATCTCCCTGAAAATTTGTGGAGCTCCCTTAAAATACCCCTGCAACAAGCTTAGCAGTGTTGCAGTGATTTAGCCTCCTTGCTAGACCCACTCATCTGGTCTGCTAATCAGCAAGGATTCTTTCGCCAATTCTTTTTTGGAATTGGAAGCTTTTGAATCTCAGGTTTTTCTCAATCTCTCATTCCAATCTTTTGGGTTTGACTCTTCTCCTCTATGGGTTGAATCTAGTTTTGATTTTTCACTGAGTTGAATCTGCCTCATAATCACAGGCTTTGTTGATATGGGTTTTGAAGAAATTAATAATCAATTCGAAAAAAATAAGATAATAGTGGAAATAAAATAAAACAAACAATAGATTTTGCGTGACTTAGCCTATTAGGATAAAGCCCTAAATGTTACATTTGCTCTTATTCAATGAATAAATTTACAATACAGGTTTATAAGAGTTTGAAAAGTACAAAATTGTATAAATATCAAATCAAATCAAATTTAATTGTATTAAAATCTGATTTTATTTGATTACAATCAATGACAATAAAATCATATATGGTAATAATATATTCTAATAGGTTTTTCATGCTTTTGGGAGTTTTGGTTTCAATCTCAGGTTTTGGTTGATCTAGGAGAGTGGGCTAGTTTTCTTGGGTCTTCATTGGGTGTGATGGGATTGGTGGGAAAGATGCACTCTCATGATGTGAAGGGAGTTCGGTTTAGGCTAGTGGTTCATTTTAGGCTTTGGGTGCAATTAAATAGTGGTTCATATCCTTAAAAATTTAATAAAATTTTAATTTTGTCCTTATTTAAAAATGACTTCGTTTTAAAAAAGTGACCCACATTGACCTAATGTGAGTCACGAGGGGTCTGGTGGTGACCTTGCTGTCAGCTTTGGCTCACAATAATACAACTTTAAAAATAAGAAATTTTGTGTAGTTCATACCACTTAGTTAGGATTTAACAAAAAAACCCTAATGGAGGGGGACAATGCAAAAAATTAGAAGTTCGATGCACTAAATTGAAAGTTTTAGTAATGAAAGTTTGAAATGGTTAAAGTGAAGTTTCCCTTACATTTAACTTGTCTACAAGATGTTGACGAGAAAGTGGAACAAATAGTTTTTTGGGTGGAGGAATTCAGAGTGAACCAACCTTTCCAAGTTGAGATTTTGTGGGAGAAGATGACTGTAGCAGAGTACGCTGCTCACAAAGGCCTCTGGTTTATCCCATAACAAAAACATAAACACCCAGAAACAAACACATCTTAGGATTCTTGTCTGTGATGCACGTTGAGAGGGAGAGAGGGAGCATACATGCATGGCTAAGAATGTATATATTTTTGGTTAGAAATAATGAGATTTTTTCCCTATAATAATAAAATGGAAAATAGAAGAGGTTGCAGTAGATTCAAAATGTTGGTTTTTGACTACGTTGTTGATCAATTTTGTATGGTTAAGCTTGATAAAACCATAAAAGGATGGACATCATGATAAAATTCAAAGTTATTGGTCTATTTTGTAATAGCTTTTATGTTCCACTACTGGATTTTGTTACAATAGTAACGTTGTGTGCAACATGATCTCTGTCTCCCTTTGGTCTTGTGTCATTCTGGATGTACTTAAGTCAATATGCGAATCTTCAATTAACAGTGGGCCTAATTCCTAGGGAGTGAGGTTCAATAGAAATTGTTCTTACATGCATTTTTGCTATATTTGTTTGCGGGTCAGCGACAACTTTTCTGTATAGAGCATGCCAGCCCCCAACAAGTCACTCATGTTTGTTTGTCTTTCTAGGTGTTTTAGGTTAGATTGTAGTGGTGCGGTCAACTATATCAAAAAAAAATACTATTGTAGATTTTTGTAGTTTATACATCTTAAAAAAAAAAAAAAATTAGCCTCTCCAGATCTTTCATATCAAGATGTACTATATATTTTTTTGTATTATTTGTCATGCAAATTAGAGCTAAATATTAATTAGTTAGGCATCTACATAGTTTATTTTATTTTATTTTATTTTATTAATTTTTTAAAATTTTTAATTTTTAATTTTTTATAATGGTTATCAATAACGATTTTTCATATTTGTAGTGAGCAAGAAATTCGGATTTTTGTGGGTTTGGCTCGACAAGTGTGGATGAGACTGAATGCCTTTATTCATGAAAGAGTCTTTGCTCATCCAAATGTGCTGGTTCAGAAAGCCCATAGTGCTATGGAAAGCACCTCTGGGTGGAATGTAGCGGCAAATTGGGACGCTGCTTTGAATCCAAAAAGTGAAAGAATTCCCAACCACAGCAGAGACTGTAGTGATGCAAACATTGAGATTTTGTAAGGAAATTGGCTTCACCAAGATTTATTTGGAAGGTGATGCAAAGAATGTGGTGGACGCATTGCTCTCTTCGGAAGCAAACTGGAGTAAGTCGGGTCATACGATTGCGGATGCACAGCTGTTGTTGCAGGATTTTATATATTGGGAGATTAAATATGTTAGTCGTGAAGATAATTTTGCAGCTCATAATCTTGCAAAATTAGCTGCCCTTCTGGGCTTAGAGAGACAATGGATGAATGAAATTTCTGATTGTATCTTGGAGATTATTTTGGGTGAGGAAGTTGCTTTACCTCATTGATTAATGAAATTATAAGACGTTGTCTTCTTCTTCAAAAAAAAAAAAAAACACAACCCAAAACACCCCAACTCCCGTTCCACTTTCTATTGCTCAAATTTTCTCGGGAACCAAACGAAAACCCATCCCTCACCATGAAAAAACTAACAAATAAAAATAATCAACCCAAATCCTAGAACTAGAGAGAGAGAGAGATTTGTTGGCATAAACAGATCTGCTCACTGGATTGACCCATCTCCCATGCAGATCTGGCTGACTGGATTGACCCATCTCTTTCTGCAAGTTGAGCACACTGTAGATGCTAGCTTTTATCTTCTTTGCTATGTTCTGTCTTAATTTTCCTCTATGCACTCAAGCTCGCTGTCTCAGTAGGTCGCACCAGCAACCAGTGATATAACCAGAAAGATATCTCTGAGACCGTCTCTCTGTATTTTTTTTTTTAAAAAAAATTAAATTAATAAAAAACTAATATTTTAATGACATGAAACAGTGGGTTTTGATTGAGACTAACATCTATTAAAATTTGAACAATAAAAATTTTATTGGCATTTCAATTGACATAGGAAGCTAAATTTCGAAAAAAAAAAAATGTTTTGGTTCAATACGGTAGCAAAAATTGATTGATGTGAAAAAAAAAAAAAGTAAGAATGTTTGTTTTGAAAAGGTGAAAAAATAAGAATATTTGATATAGAAAAATGAAAAAATTTGTTTTGTAATGATTTTTTTATTTAAATAATAATATAAAGTGATTGACGTAATATAAAAAGTAAGAGAATGTTAGAAAAATAAAATGATTGAATTTGTCTTTGGCAAAATCATTTAACAAACCGACCCCCAGCTCATAATTGAATTAGATATTATATTTAAACTTATTCATGAAACTAAGTCACTTGTTCGAATCTCTTATCCTCTTTCTCTTGTATGGACATGTAAAAAAAAAAAAAAACTTATTTAAGTTATTATTTTTAAGGGAAAAGATGTGTTCTTCTAGTGCCTTTTTTTTGTCCTCCCAACTGTGATATGATTTTTAAAATCACCAATAGATTAAAAGTTAATAATGGTAATCTCAAATTTAATGATGATTTTAAAAATTAGATCACAATTGGAAAGACACTATGAAAATACTAGAAAAATACATAGCATTTCCCTATTTTTAATGTGTTTGAACTTGTTCACAAATGCTTAATTAATGTTTTTTTGTTAATTCATACTAATTATTATTAAAATTTTATCATTTGAATTAAGTATGTACTTACTTTAAATCTTAACACATATAAATAAATAGCTAGAAAGTTGAGGTTGATGAGAGTGTTTTGAAAATATATATAGCTAAAATAGAAATTTATAATTGTTTATCTATTTTGACTAATAAACTTATAAATCTACTATGGATGCTCTAAAACCTCGGATTTTAACATCTGGTGTTGAGAAATGGGAGTCGCATGTCACCCTAATTTATAGTTCTTAGATCATTTATTCATCCTCAATAAGCTCTCTAAAATTTACTTTAAACTGAAATTTGGTTAAATTATACAAAATGTAAGCTACATGGAGCTCTCTATTTCCTTTTCTTTTTTAGAGCTCCTCAAATCTCTCTCTCATATTTGGAGAACAAAATCATTTATTTACTCTATTTTTTATATTTTTATATTTCAAGCTACACATTCTCTCTCCCTCACCTATATCGTATGCGTTTGTAACGTGGTGAAGGTGCTTTTGAGAATAAAATATAAACGAAGATAGAATAAAAATTATATTTAAATATAATAGAGTAAAATTTAGAGGGTTTATTATTTTTTTACTGTTACATAGCTGCTGGTTAAACTAGAAAAAACAAAATTTTAGTCAAATTTTAACTAAAAAATAGAGTTTCATTAGAATACTCTTAGTTACGGAGCAATTTAAGTAAAATGATTTTTTATTTTTAATTTTTTTAAAGAAAAAGTTGCTGATTTTACAAACGATGAAAAAAACAAAAAACCATAAATTTGTTTTACGAAAAATAACATAAAGTTGAGATGTCACGCTAATTTAAAACATTTCTTTCGGGTTATAGTTGGGCTAATTTTTTATTACAATATTATAAAGACAAACATAAAAATCTTATAATCAAGTCTTATCTATAACTTTAATATTCGCTAACCTATTTCAAAACTTCAGTTATAAAACATCTATTTTAAATAGACTCAATCTAATACATAGGTAACTCATATTTTTACCAATCATTTTTCTATTTGGTAAAACTCTTACATTGAAACTAATCCTCCTTGACCCAAATGTCAAGTTAAAAACTTTTACTCTAAAAGTCGTGCATGAAATTAAATCTAATAAAAAATTAAATCCTTTTTAAAAAAACAATAAAAAAAATAATAATAAACCAAGGCGAGAGGAAGGTATTGCAGCATAGCTGCATAAGCAAATAATGGCTGGAGCAACTGTACCACCAAAAAAATTAAAAACAAAAGGGGAAGAGGAAGAAAGAAGAGTGGAGTCTTCCCCTCCCCCACCCGTCCCATTTTTTCTATGTTTTCTCCTAGAGTTGAGCCGTTTTCCACCCAGAGAGCCACCGACACAAAAAGAAACGATAAATGGTACCGTGCACGATAATTTAAAACATTTCTACTTGATGGGACAAAGCTGAGCTGTTTTGCATCCAATGATAAAGACTAACAAGTTATTGTTTTAAGAGCCACCGACAAATGGTAACTAAAGCCATCAGTTTTGTACATAATTTGTGTTCCAGCTCATAATTGAATTAGATAATATATTTAAACTTATTTTTAATGTCTTTGAACTTGTTCACAAATGCTTAATTAATGTTTTTTTTAATTCATACTAATTATTAATAAAATTTTATCATTTGAATTAAGTATATACTTAATTTAAATCTTAATAAATATAAATACACTTATCTACATGCGCTAATTTAATAGTTAATTTTTATTGAGAGATTAATGTAAAATCAATTTTTGTAATCGACTTAAATTACAAACCCGTTTCTACCGTATAAAAAATAATTCAAAGTTCCATATAATATGCCAAGTTATCGCCAAAAAAATGATGACAAATGTCACTTTTAATTTGATTGTAGAGATTAAATTATTATTTTGGCTTACCTCGAAGACCTTTTAATTATTTTTTATATTGTAAAGAACGATTTGTAATTTAGGCCAACTATAATGATAAATTATTTGCTATGTCCCAAAGAAAACTCAAGAACAAGTTTTTTTTTTTTTTGAAGTGGGGTTGTATGATGTAGGACAATATTTAATATTTACTTATATTTTTGGTAAAAACAAAAATAAGAAAAATATCAAAAATAATATTGAAACAGCGTTGCTTGATTAGAATTTTACTCATTCTTAAACAATAAAAATACTAAAATAAATATTGTCACGATTTCACTTATTGTCAATTATATAATAGAATTTGATTTGATTTGATTAAGATTTATTTGTAAAAGATTTAATTTGATTAGAACTTTATTTATTTTTCATATTAGGATTAGATTTGCTTTAATTATTGTTCTTTCCTCATTAGGATTAGGTTTATTATTACTTCTAAGATTATATTTATTATGTAAAACTTATCAATTGAATTATGATCAAAATCGGAGAATTTTCTTTCAAATTCTCTATGAAATTTTATTCTTCTTTTAATCTGCTGCTTGTTTTATCTTTTGTGTAGAAGACGAAGATGCTTTTTCTTTACAGTATCAAAGGCGCTAATCTTTAATTAATGGAAAATGTTAAAAGCCTAACTTGACTTTTTTTCTTTTTTTTTTAAAAAAAAAAAGTAAAAAAAAAAAAAGTGTTTGAAGTAATAATTTTTTTTTGGTCATTCTTTTAGTTGGTATTTTTAAAAAAAAAGAAAAAGCGTTTTCCTTCATAAAAATGGTCAATTTTTTATGAAAATGACCATTTTATGAAGAAAAATGTAATTTTTTATTTTTTAAAAAACACCAATTAAAAGAAAGACAAAAAAAAAAAATATATTATTGCTTCAAACATTTTTTTTATTTTTTTACTTTTTTTTTTTTAAAGAAAGTAAAAGTTAGATAAAAATTAAGAAAAAAATTAGGTCTTTATTATCCATCTTAATTAATTACTGTAGTCATATGCTACATCACACTTTCATGCATGATAAGTAGGATTACGAGCTAAAGCAAATGAATACACATTGTCAAACCGGATCAAGATCCTCTTCATTTCAAAGAAAATGGATATGAGTCGATTAGTGATTTCATAAAAATAGTATAGCCATTTTACATTAATATTTGAATAAAAATTACTATAATACTCCTTAAAATACACTAACAAGTTCCTCTTCATTTTCTTTGAAATGGAGAGGATACTTCTGCTGTCAAACCAGGGGACCGGAGCTATAGAAAAAGTTACGGAAGCAATTTTCGTTTGGGACAAATTAGTTGAGCTGTTTTCAACCACCCAAAAGATAAAGAATAATAAAGTAATCGTTTTAAGACGACAAATGGTAACGCCTTCCGCGGGGGAATGGACTTTTAGCAGCCATCGGGACTGTTTGTAATTGCGCGAATCGAGGGAAAACAGGAATCTTGTTCTGTACAGATCATTTGAGCTCCAGCGCATTATTGAATTAGATAATATATATTTATTAAACTTATTTCATTTATTTTTTAATGAGTTTAGAACTTTCTTCGAAAATGCTTAATTAATGTGAAATTGCAGACCTAATGAATTATGATTTTTTTTAATTTATTTGAACTGAAAAATATATCATTAATTATAGTAGAGAAATATTTTTGTTCACTCAAAATGAAAAAATAAAAATGCATTTAACTAACATAATATTTTTCAAAGAAATCCTATTCCGCGTAAATGTAGATGATTTACAAATTTTTATTATTTTTTAACAACGATTATTTCACAAAATTTGTAAAGCGATTTCAAATTAAATCTTTAACTTTGCATTTTTTTTAATTAAAAACCCATAATTTAACTATTTTTTTTTTCTTCTTGTGATCGATTAACAGACGCGTTAATTTATAACTCAATATAAATGCTTGACTTAAGTTGGCAACGCCAAACACTTTCTACTCACAGCAAACAAACCTTCAAGAGAGCTTTTGAGCATTCCTTCACTCACATTCAAGAAATGGCAGATCAACTTCTGTTTGGAACTGCCGAGGGAATCATTAATACTTTGACCTCACTGGTTTCCAAAGAGATCGAACTGCTCAGGGGTGTCGAAGGTGAGCTGAAAAGCCTGATGAACACTGTTTCAACAATCAAAGCTGTGCTTCTGGATGCGGAGGAGAAACAGGCTGCAGGAGACCATGCTATCAAAGATTGGCTCGGGAAGCTGAAAGATGTAATTTATGATGCGGATGACTTGCTGGATGATGTTTCCATTGAAGTTCTACGAAGGGAAATAATGACTCATGATAAGAAGGCCAAAGAGGTATGCCTTTTCTTTTCCAAATATAATCAACTTTACTATTGTCATAAAACGGCCCATAAGATTAAGGCGATGAGGAAGAGGTTGGATGCTATTAACGCTGATAGGGAGAGATTCCATTTGGTGGTACGTGATGCAGAGACACGCATTGGGAAAAGACTACACGCGAGTCGGGAGACTCATTCTTTTGTACGTGCGGAGTCAGTTATTGGTCGAGAGGATGATAAGAAGGATGTTATACACTGTCTGATGGACTTCAACGTTGAAGAGAATGTTTCAATCCTTCCAATTGTTGCCATGGGAGGATTAGGAAAGACTACACTGGCTCAACTCATATTCAATGATGAGCAAATCCAAAATCATTTTGAGCTTAAAATGTGGGTGTGTGTCTCTGATCCCTTCCATGTTAAAGATATTGTTGAAAAAATCTTAGAATCTGCAACAAAGAAGAAAAAAAAAGCTGTTCAAATGGATACACTGGTAACCTCTCTTCAAAACGAAATAGTTGGAAAGAAATATTTACTTGTGTTGGATGACGTGTGGAATGAAGACCAAAGAGAATGGTCTAAATTGAAAGAAGTGCTGATGGGTGGTGCAAGAGGCAGTAGGATACTGGTGACTACCCGCACTGAAAGGGTTGCAAGGATTTGCGGGACAGTTGATCCATATTTCTTAAGGGGTTTAAATGAACTCGCATCATGGTCTTTATTTGTGCAGATGGCGTTTGAGAAAGGAAAAGAGCCAGAGGAGAATTCAAACATAGCTGCAGTTGGGAGGGATATCCTACAAAAGTGTTCAGGTGTTCCTCTGGCCATAATGACAATTGGATGTTTACTACGCTTCAAAAATCCAGAAACAGAGTGGTTGCATTTTAAGAATGATGAACTCTCAAAAATCTCTCAGACTGAAACTGACATCTTACCAACTCTAAAGTTGAGTTATGATCAACTTCAATCACATTTAAAGCACTGCTTTGCTTATTGTAGTCTATTTCCAAAAGATTGCGAGTTTGAGAGATCAACACTGATTCAGCTTTGGATAGCACAAGGGTTTGTTAAGTCATCAGATCAACACCGATGCTTGGAAGATGTTGGTAATGAATATTTTATGGATTTACTTTGGAGATCATTCTTTCAAGTAGTTGAAACAGATGAGTTTGGTAATGTAACTCAATGCAAAATGCATGATCTCATGCATGATCTTGCCATTTTGGAGGCAGGATTGCTAATCACCATATTAAATGACATAGAGAGAAACTTTGATGAAAAAACTCGTCATGTATCAATTGGTTGCAATGTCAATGCTTTATCAATTACAACTTCATTGTGTAAAGCAAGTGGGATACGGTCATTTTTTTGTCTCACTCCCAACTACCTTGGGGATGAATCATATTATGAAGCAATTATTTCAAGTTTCAAGTTCTTGCGCACATTGGTTCTACACCGCCAAAGAAATCTTTATTTTGTGCCAAGCTCTATTGGAAAGTTGAAGCATTTAAGATATCTTGATCTTTCTTATAACTCCAAACTCAAGAATCTACCCAATTCTATAACCAAATTGCAGAATTTGCAAACACTGATACTATTTCGTTGTTACAAGCTTGAAGAGTGGCCGAAAGACATGCAACAATTAGTCAATCTTAGGCATCTTGATATAGATGAGTGTAATAAGTTGACTTATATGCCACGTGGACTCGGGAAATTGACTAATCTTCAAACGTTATCAAAATTTGTAGTACACTGGGATCCTCTCTCTAATGATAGCAGTGGGTTAAAAGAACTACACGGACTAAATAACCTAAGAGGAAGGTTAGAGATTGAGAATTTGAGACAAGGGAAAGATGTTGCATCAGAATGTAAGGCTGCAAATTTAAAGGTAAAGAACATCTTCACACTTTGATTTTACATTGGTGTGAAGAAGTTGTCAATGACTCGGATGTTGATGCTGAATTGTTATTGGAAGACCTCCAACCGCACCCAAATCTAAAAGAGATTCATTTTGAATTCTACCACTATAAGAGTTTAAGGCTTCCAAGTTGGCTTTTGTCACTAACAAATCTTGTTAGATTTGAATTATATTGGTGTATGGAATGCCAATATATGCCCCCATTGAATCAATTGCCTTCTCTCAAGTATCTTTCTCTTCAAAACTTAGAAGCTATGGAGTACATAACAACCAGCAATGAGTTCTCTTCTTCTTCATCGGCACTAATACCATTCTTCCCATCTCTCAAGGAAATCGAGCTCTATAATTGCTATAATCTCAAGGGGTGGTGGAGGAGGCATTCTTCAGTGGAGGTCAATAGTGATGGTGATAATTCAGTTGAAATAACAACGGAAACATCGATGACAGTGCATTGTTTACTCCCTTCATTTCCTTGTCTTTCAACATTAAAGATCGATAATTGCCCTATGTTGACGTCCATGCCAATGTTTCCATATCTTGAAAGACAGTTGGTCCTGTGGAATACGAGTTCCAAGCTACTGCAACAGACAATGATGATGAATATGGCAGCACCACAAAGCCCAACACCAACAACAATCGGCTCCTCTTCATCCACTCCTCTCTCAAAATTGAAGTTGATAAAATTGGATTCCATTGCAGGTCTAGAATCTCTACCAGAGGAGTGGTTGAAGAACCTCACTTCTCTCAAGTATTTGAGTATATCTAATTGCGATAGATTAAAGTCTATTTCCCCAGGTATACAACATCTCACTGCCCTTCATGAACTGAAAATTGAGAATTGTACTGAGCTTGAGCTAGCCAATGACGAGGATGGGATGCAATGGCAAGGCCTTAAGAGCCTCTTCTCTTTGAGCCTTTCAAATCTTCCAAAAATGGTGTCTCTCCGTTGGGGCTTCAACATGTTACCACTCTACAAGAGCTCAAGATTTCATTTTGTTATAATTTGATGGCTATACCAGAATGGATCCAAAATTGCACATCACTTCAGGTGTTTGAGATTCTTAATTGCTCCAGTTTGACGTCACTACCGAAAGAATGCGTAGCCTAACATCTTTGCAGAGGCCAATTTATTGAAAAGATGCGAGAGAAAAGTGGGTGAGGATTGGCCCAAGATTGCTCACATTCCAAATTTAGAATTATTGGGCATCAATTTTCCCAAGATGCGTAGCCCAAGATTGCTCACACCTATTTTCCCAAGGTATATACTCATCCTTTTGTCTTAAATCTTAATCCTTCACGGAAATTTAAGTACCCACCTTCTTCACTATCATTTTCTACATTTTTCTCTCTCATATTTCTTGGTTGTTAAATTTCAAATGCAGAAGCAGAAGAAACAGAGGATTTGGAGCATATTCAAAACTCTAGGGCACTAAATTCTTGATTCTTCACATATCTGGAGAAAAAAATTAGCCTCTATTCTTGATCTTCCCACCACCTCATTGCTGTCATCTCAAACAAAAGACAATAAGTCAAGTCGCTTATTGGGATTTTTGCCCACCCTTATACCATGGTGTGCGAGTTGTACTGTGCAGGAGGATTAGGTGTTGACTAGTGGGATGAAGCCCATGTTGGCCTCCACATGAGAATTGGTATCCAATTATTATTTTCTGTTGTTTGGTTTTTTGTCTTGTTTATCATTTGTGAGTGAAAAAAAGACGGTTGTCATTGTTGTTGTTAAGCCAAATAAAGTAGGCATATGAGAGCTATTTGAAGATCAGCATCTGCTTGATCTTCACTGGCACTGGCAACAGGGACAGTTTGGCCCTCTTTATCATTCTCTCGTAAATGAATTTGGAGGAATTAATGCTTCGATTCAATTATGAAGTTTTATATTTTGGTAAAAATATATACAAGTAAAAATCTCTTTTAAGAGCACAACTTGCATAAAAGGATTAATTCTTTGATTAAGTTGCTAGGGAAGCATTGAAGTCACCTAAGACAATTAAACTGGGTAGTATTATGCATTTAATGTTGCAATGACTTTTGTTCATCCTCCAACTTCTTTAACTTTTAAACTCCATTTTTAATATTGGTAACAAAAGTTCCAAATCATTTTTATGGTTTTTTCTTAAGGGGTCTTATTGTGATGTTCTTTGATGGTCAGATTATCCATCCTCAGTTTCCATTGAGCCACAACATGTTCTTGGCTAAAATATGATTTTTTTTAGTCTAAAATATGACATTTTTTCTAGCCTTCCATTATCCTGCAGTCTTTAATACATGATAATGTATTGTCAAAGTGTTGAACTTTTTAAATTCCATTTTTAAGATTGGTAACGAAAGTTCCAAAGCATTATTCTTTACTCATCTTTCATTTTTATTGTTTTTTTCTTAAATACTGGTCTTATTGTGATGTTCTTTGAGGTGTATGAGTCTTTTTGCAGTAAACCCATTAATAATTGTATGAAATGTTATACATATATAATAAGTTTATATATTTTTTAATTGGGAATTTGGTTGCTTTAATTTGAATCCAAACAATCTTCCTTTGATTTTATATTCCACCTTACTTGATAGTTTATTGCTTTCACAGGAAAATATAGAGATACACTTACAAGAGTGGGCCAATCTGGCTGATTTAGTGAGCTGCTTGCAACATTTGCAGGTTATATATATATATATATATATCCTTTGTCTCAGACAATTTCTCCCAGTGTCCCCTACTTTCATTAAAAGTGCCAAATTCAAAATCTTAAAAGTATTTATACTTGCAGTTGTAATTTGAAAGTGATGAGATAGCAAGGAACTTTTACAAAAATGTTTCATCTTTGCTAAAACTGGGGGGTCATTTTTTTATGGTATTATTCCTGACTTATGTACAATATAATATGAAAACTTGTGGTTTTTGGAGTTATTTGTTAGTTAAATTAGGATTTAGGGTTTAGGATAATGGTGTTTAAGCTACAAATATTTGATTTAGTTAGCGCTTTTAACTGGTTATTTTCAATTTGATGATTTACTTTATTGTTTTGTACATTGGTAGCTTTTCTTGGTACTGAAACTAAGATAATGGGGGTTTGCATTGTGACCATGCAGAGCAAATCAAGTAGCTGAAGAATGTTGAAGCATACCACAACAAAAGTAGCAGCATGAAGCCAAACATTGTTCTGCATTTGATTAGAGAGCTGCATGATCTCCCTGAACATCTGTTGGGCTCCCTTAAACTACCCTCTACAACGAGCTCAGCAATGATTTAGCCTCCTTGTTGGACTCACTCATTTGGCTTGCTGAGCAAGCTTCTTTCGCCAATTCATTTTTGGAATTGGAAGCTTTTGAATCTCAGGTTTTTCTCAATCTCTCATTCCAGTCTTTTGGGTTTGACTCTTCTCCTCTATGGGTTGAATCTGGTTATGTTTTTTCTCAAGGTGGAATCTAGCTCAAAATCTCAGGCTTTGTTGATATGGGTTTTGAAGAAATTAATAATCAAATTGAAAAAAATAAGATAATAGCGGAAATAAAATAAAGTAGACAATAAATTTTACGTGATTCAGCCTATCAAGATAAAGCTATAAATGCTACATTTGCTCTTATTCAATGAATAAATTTACAATACAGAGAGTCCCTATTTATAAAAGTTCGAGAAAATACAAAACTGTATAAATATCAAATCAAATTAAATTTAATTGTATTTAAATCTTATTTGATTTGATAACGATCAATGAGAATAGAATGATATATGGTAATAATATATTCTAATCGGTCTTTCATGCTTTTGGGAATTTTGGTTTCAGTCTCAGGTTTTGGTTGATCTAGGAGAGTGGGCTAGCTTTCGTGGGTCTTCTTTGGGTGTGTGATTGGATTGGTGGGAAAGATGCACTCTCATGATGCGAAGGGTGTTCAGGTTAGGCTAGTGGTTCATTTTAGGCTCTGTGTGAAATTAAATCGTGGTTCAGAAAAATTGTGAGATTGTGGCAACTTTCATATCCTTAAAATGAGTAACTTCACTTAACCTCATAAAATATCACCCATTTTGCAAACACTCATCTAATGTTTAAATTCTCTCAATTTGGTGTACTAAACTTTCATTTCATTCCAGTTACATCCTTCCGTTAGATATTAAGGTCAAATGAAACGGTAGAAATGATAAAAAGACTTATAATCCTAAAATTTCGCAACCCTCCGTTAGGATTTAACAGAAAATCCTAACGGAAGGGTAATTGAAATGATATGAAAAGACGCGACATTTCAATGAGGTTAAGTAGAGTTACCCCCTTAGAAATTTTATAAAATTATAAATTTGTCCTTATTTAAAATGATTTCGTTTTAAAAAAGTGACCTACATTGACCCAACGTGAGTCACGAGAGGTCTAGTGGTGACCTTGCCATCGGCCTTGGGTCACAATCATACAACTTTAAAAATAAGGAATTTTGTGTAGTTCATACCATTTAGTTAGGATTTAACAAAAAAATCCTATTGAAGGGGGACAGTGCAAAAAATTAGAAGTTTTTAGAGTTTTTGAACTTTAAGGGACATTATAGAAATGATGAAAGTTTGAAGGGGTTTAAGTGAAGTTTCCCTTAAATTTAACCTTTCAAACAATCAAACTTTAACAAAAATTGTAATAAGATCATTTATTTACCATAAAATTGAGCTTGCTCTGTTCCCAAAACATCTTCAAATACACTAGAAATGGCCTAGATGTTATATGTCTTTTCCTAACTTGTCTACAAGAAACATGTCAAGATGTTGACGAGAAAGTGGAACAAGTAGTTTTTTGGGTGGAGGAATTCAGAGTGAGCCAATCTCTCCAAGTTGAGATTTTGTGGGAGAAGATTACTGTAGTAGAGTATGCTGCTCACATAGGCCTTTGGTTTATCCCATTACAAAAATATAAACACCCAGAAACAAACACATCTTAGGATTCTTGTGTCTGTCATGCACGTTGAGAGAGAGAGAGGGAGCATACCATGCATGGCTAAGAATATATATATATTTTTGGTCAGAAATAATGAGATTTTTTCTCAATAATAATAAGGGAATTTATATTAGAAAGGCATGGGTCAGCAATATAAAATTTTTAAATCCTTAAGTTTTTATTTTGACAAATTACTTCTTGGATACGTCGAAACCTACAATAAAATTCATCCATTAAATTTTGTTAACTGCCATTACCTTACTTGAAATGCACCGTTTTTGACCCATTAAAATATTATTTTTTTAAAAAAAATTTAATTTTTAAAATTAAATCTATATAAAAAAAAGGTGGCCAAACAACCCCATAGGGGGTGGCTGGCCACCCCTTATGCCATGGGAGTGGCTCAGCTACCTGGTCTGGGGGTGGCCGAGCCACTCCCATGGTTAAGGGGGTGTTTCGGCCACCCCTGTATATATATTTTTTTAACAGAGGTTTTTTTTAATAGATTTAATTTTTAAAATTAAATTTTAAAAAAATTAATATTTTAATGGGTAAAAAATGGTGCGTTTTAGGTAAGGTAACGGCAGTTAACAAAATTTTGATGGATGAATTTTATTGTAGAGTTCGACGTACCCAAGGAATAATTTGTCAAAATAAAAAACTTAAGGATTTAAAAATTTTGGACTACTAACCTATCCTTTTCTAATATAAATTCCCTAATAATAAAAGGGAAAATAGAAGAGGTTGCAGTAGATTCAAAATGTTGGTTTTTGAATACGTTGTCGATCTATTTTGTATGGTAAAGCTTGATAAAACCATAACAGGATGGACATCATGATAAAATTCAAGTTATTGGTCTATTTTGTAGTAGCTTTTATGTTCCACTACTGGTTTTTGTTACAATAGTAACATTGTGTGCAACATGATCTCTGTCTCTCTTTGGTCTTGTATTACTCCTGACTCATGTACAACATACTATGAAATAGAGGTTGATGAAAACTTGTGGTTTTTGGAGTTATTTGTTAGTTACATTAGGATTTTATACTGTATACTTGTTTGGATGTATTTATTTAAACTAGTTCAAATATTTGATTTAGCTAGTGCTTTCAACTGTTTATTTTCAATTTGATGATTTACCTAATTGTTTGTGTATAGCTCTTCTTGGTACTGAAACTAAGATAAATGGGGTTTGCATCTATGTACTACTCTCTCTTTCTCTCACTTCCTTCGATTTGATTTTGTAGCCTGGAAAGATTATGCATTTTGATTTGATTCTAAATTTTCGAGATTATGCAGATTCTCCGTCCACAATAAAGTGTGTATATATATTAACGTGATTTTCATTTTTTTTTCTCATAGCACTGAGGTTGATGCTTCACCAAAATTATGGACAATATTTAAGTCCATTTCTCCATTGAGCCACAACATCTTCTTGGCAGGTAATTTAAATTTAAAAGTTTTTATAGTGGTTTCAGCCATCTAGGCCCTTCCTGTGCAGCTTTCAACAGGTAGGTGTTATAATGGTTACGCTGAACTAGAATAACAATAGTTGGTATTTCTCGCCGGCCTTTTCAATTAAAAAAAAAAAAAATTGTTTGAGCTTTTGAGGGTTTTGGTTTCAATCTCAGGTTTCGGTTGGGGGAGAAAGCCTTATTCAAACTACTGGAAAACAAAAGCTAGGCGTCAAACCTCTTATTTCCGGTGGAAGAAGGTGGCGGAGATGCAAGCGGCCCAGGAGTTGCACCTCTCTGTAGAAGACATCTTATTCTTGACAAAAAGCTGTAACTTCCTTCACCAAAGCAACCCCACCGTCATGGCCTTATAAGCAGTTCCATGAGAATTGCAATAAATGATTCTATGTAAACCATCTGGACGTCACCTTCTTTATATCTTTGTATGACAAGTGCCTCACAAACAATATTGCGCCTGGAATGAGACCAAAAGGGAGTTATACAAAGCAGTCTCGTATATGCTCATCATTTTTTTTTTTCTGTTTTCAACATATTAAAATAACTTGAATTTAGACAGCATGATCTTAAAATTTCAAATAACGCCAAATGCACACACACTTTTGTCAAAGAAAAGAAAGGAGACAAAAATGCTGCTCTAATATATCAAGCAGCAATTGTTTTTTACTTGATGAGGATAGCAACCTGCATCTTATGGGTAGCACACCCCAAAAAAAAAATCTTAAAATTTAAGTTAAACCCGAATTGCATCTAAATCCTATTCTTAATTCTTCATTTTCACACAACCTTCTAGAATTCCATGTCTAATTCGTGGTCTCTCTACCAATAATATCACGTGAATAACCAAAAAATTGATATTACATTCGAATACAGTTTCGAATCCAGATCCAAAAGTGGTGAGGGTCTTCTTCAAAGTTACTCGCATCGAACTCCTCCGCACCACAACAGAGCATGTTCAAGGTAATTCAACTGAGTATCAACAATTCAAGGAAACCCACGTACAATTCAGTCAATTCAAGTATATCACAGTCAATGATTAACGCTGAAAGCACAGAATTCCCCCATTAAAGTCACAACAGAGCATTTTCTAGATAATTCAACTAGCATCATCAATAATTACTCTACACCCACGAAGAATTCAATCAATTCAAGCCCAATTCCAGCAATTTCACAGACCCAACACCCAATTACACTCACTGATTGACCTTGAAAGCACATAACTACCCACATTGTCCGAATCTGTTCTAAAAGACTAGCATGATCTAGAAAAGCAGAATTGAAGGTAAAAAGTGAGATGAAATTGAGGTACCATGAGGAGATTTGTGAAGCCATGGAAGAAGGTGAAGCCTGATCCTGCGGATCAAGCGGTCGACACCCATTTTCGGAAACTTGTTTTCCGGGTATTCGTGATCCAAGTAGAAGAGGGTCAACAGTCACAAAGTTAGGTCTCATTGCTTTCTTACTTTTTTAATGTAGCGGAAGTAGATTCTTTTACTTTTGGAGGTGGGTGAGTGAGACTGTGAGAGAATCATGAATGGGCAAAACGGTCATCCAGTCTGTTTACAGTACCCAGCAGCCCCACAGCCCCACAGCCAGGCTTAAATGAAAACTCCCAAAAGCACCCTTTTTTGGCATAGTTATCGCCATTGCCATGCTTCAAAATACAGATACTCTTTTACCTCATCAACAGTAAAGAAGGCCCTTGGTTTCTCTATACAAATACCCATTCGCGCCCTTCACACATCGTCGATCTCCACATTGGGGAGCATATGGAATGTAATCGTTTTCAAAAGCGATACAAGTTGTCAAGGAACCCTCCAATGCTGACAGAGATCCAACAATTTTACCATTGCACTGTTTTTTTTTGGGTAAGAAGTTAAGAACTATTTGTACCGTTGTACATGAGAGAGAGTTTTTAAACTATCTTAACGTGGCATTGTCAATCTATTATTAGATTTTTATACTATTAAGTTATATTAGGAAAAAATTCACTTTATCCCTAAAGTTTGAAATACTTTTTAATTTAAACTCCAATGTTTACAAATTTACAATATATTTCTTAATGTTCAAATGAGAAACAACAAGATGTTCAAATGAATACACTGGTAACTTATCTTCGAAAAGAAATTGATGGAAAGAAATACTTACTTGTGTTGGATGACGTGTGGAATGAAGAACACGAAAATATTAACCGCTATAATCATTAGATTTAAAAGAACGCTTAACCGCCTTAACCGCTTAACCGCTAACCGCTAACCGTTATAATATGGTTAGCGGTTAGTTATTGGCTTTAATAACCGTAATAACCGCTAACCGCTAACCGCTTTTTATATAATATATTTTGATAATTATAATTATAATAATATTTATACATATAACTTAATCAATTGATTATTAATGATTAAATCTCATTTTTGTTTTCAATAATTAAATCACAAATTAAGTATTAATATATTATTACTATAATTTATATGATTATATCACATGATCAATTGATCATATAAATCATTTGATTATATAATAACAAATTATATATAATCAATTGAATCATTTGATTATATAATAACAAATTATATATAATAAATTATATATAACTCATAAGTCTACAAGAATTATATATAACTCATAAGTCTACAAGTTAATCATATGATTCATATTATTCATGTATAATGATAGTATGATACTTACAATTAAATTAAACAATATATTATTTATAACCACAATTAAATCAAAGCATTATTAGATACTTTATACTTAAAAAACATATATCACATTATCTTATATTCTTAAATCTAAGATAATTTTGTTATATTAATATGAATTGTGATTTGTGAGATAATATGATCATATAATTTAAGTATAAGTGTATGAACATTAGATCATTAGGAATTTAGGACTTAAGAGTTTGAGTATTATCATTAGATAATATGTTCAATTAAAAAAAAAAAAAAAAGAGACTATAAGTAAATATTATAATAATTTAAATCGTTAATTATATGATCTAATTTAATGAGATCATATGATTATATAATATCAAAGACAAAAGTTTGTAATTGAATAAAATATTTTTGAAACTGTATATATTTATATCTTCTATCATTTATTTATTTAATTTTTCCATATATATATTGTCTATTTTATATTAATAATAATAAGAATGAATTTCACATCAAAACGATGTCAGTTTTGAGAGAAAAACGCATTAAGGGTTAGGGTAGGAATTTTCATTTTATTCTCTTCTCCTTCCCTATCTTACTCACTTCGTCGGCCGTCCCTTTCTACAGACTCTACCTCTGGACCGTCTCTCTCTCGTCGCCTCTTTCTCTGACTCTCTCTATCTCGCAATTTTAATGTTTTATTTGAACTTTTTTTTTTTATAAGCTGTGTTGAACTTGTTTTATATGTTTTATTGACTTTTTTTTTAATATTTTTTTTATATGTTGTGTTGAACTTTGTTTTTTTTTGTTTTTAAGTTAACCGGTTATGAACTTATGATTTAATATTTAAGGAATTTTTTAAAAATTTTAAAGTAGGTCAAATATTTTTATTTTTCAATATGAGCTATTTTTATAGCACTTTGGCCAAAGAAGACACTAAAAAAAAAAGAAAAGAGAAAAATGCTATAATGCTTTTAAAAAGCCCAAAAAGGCAAAAAACCAATTTTAAAAAAGCGGTTATAGAGGGCGGTTAACTGTTTTACTAACCGCTAACCGCTATCCGCTAACTGCCTAGCGGATACGGTTAATGAAATTTAATAACCGCTAAGGCGGTTACGGTTAACGATTTTTGCCAATAACCACTAACCGTAACCGCCTTTACACCCCTAATGGTCTGACTTGAAAGAAGTACTGATGGGCGGTGCAAGAGGCTATAGAATATTGGTGACTACCTGCACTGAAAGGGTTGCAAGGATTTGCGGGACAATTGATTCATATTCCTTAAGGGGTTTAAATGAACACGATTCATGGTCTTTATTCATGCAAATGGCTTTTGAGAAAGGACAAGAGCCGGAGGAGAATTCAAGCATAGCTGCAATCGGAAGGGAGATCCTACAAAAGTGTTCTGGTGTCCCTCTGGCCATAAGGACAATTGGAAGTTTACTACACTTCAAAAATTCAGAAACAAAGTGGTTGAATTTTAAGAATGATAAACTCTCAAAAATACCTCAAAATGAAATTGACATCTTACCAACTCTATGATCAACTTCTTTCACATTTGAAACACTGCTTTGCTTATTGTAGTTTGTTTCCAAAAGATTACAAGTTTAAGAGATCAACACTGATTCGGCTTTGGATAGCACAAGGGTTTGTCAAGTTATATGATCAACACCGATGCTTGGAAGATGTTGGTAATGAATATTTTATGGATTTACTTTGGAGATCATTCTTTCAAGAAGCCGAAACAGATGAGTTTGGTAACATAACTCAATGCAAAATGCATGATCTCATGCATGATATTACCATTTTAGAGGTAGGATTATTGATTACCACATTAAAAGACAAAAAGCGAAACTTTGATGAAAAAACTCGTCATGTATCAATTGGTGGGGATATCAATACTTTATCAATTACAACTTCATTGTGTAAAGCAAGTGGGATACGGTCATTTCTTTGTCTCACTCCCAACTTCTTTGAGGGTGATGAGTTATGTTATGAAGCAATTGTTTCAAGTTTCAAGTTCTTGCACACGTTGGATATGCAGCACCAAAGAACTCTTCTTTTTCTGCCAAGCTCTATTGGGAAGTTGAAGCATTTAAGATATCTTAATCTTTCTTGTAACTTTATACTCAAGAAGCTACCCATTTCTATAACCAAGTTGCAGAATTTGCAAACACTAATACTATTTTGTTGTGGTGAGCTTGATGAGTTGCCGAAAGACATGCAAAAATTAGTCAACCTCAGGCATCTTGATATAGATAAGTGTCCTAGGTTGACTTATATGCCACGTGGACTGGGAAAATTGACTAATCTTCAAACGTTATCAAAATTTGCGGTACACTGGGATCCTCTCTCTAATGATAGCAGTGGGTTAAAAGAACTACATGGACTAAATAACCTAAGAGGAAAGTTAGAGATTGTGAATTTGAGACACAGAAAATATGTTGCGGCAGAATGTAAGGCTGCAAATTTAAAGGGCAAAGAACATCTTCATGCCTTGACTTTACAATGGTGTCTTGAAGAAGTTGTCAATGACTCGGATGTTGATTTGTTATTGGAAGACCTCCAACCACACCCAAATCTGAAAGAGCTTCATTTTGAATTCTACTGCTATAAGAGTTTTAAGGCTTCCGAATTGGCTTTCGTCACTCACAAATCTTGTTAGATTTGAATTACAACATGCCAATACATGCCACCATTGAGTCAATTGCCTACTCTCAAGTATCTTTCACTTCGAAGCTTAGATGCTATGGAGTACATAATAGACATCAATGAGTTATCTTCTTCTTCATCGGCACCAATACCATTCTTCCCATCTCTCAAAGAAATCGAGCTCCTTCTTTGCTGTAATCTCAAGGGGTGGTGGAGGAGGAGGAGGCATTCTTCTGTGGAGGTCAATAGCGATGGTGATAAATCTGTTGAAATAACAACGGAAACAATGACAGCGCATTGTTTACTCCCTTCATTTCCTTGTCTTTCAACATTAAAGATCTTGGGTTCCCCTATGTTGACGTCCATGCCAATGTTTCCACATCTTGAAAGAGAGTTGGTCCTGTGGTGTACGAGCTTGAAGCTACTGCAACAGACAATGATGATGAATATGGCAGCACCACAAAGCCCATCACCAACAACAATAGGCTCCTCTTCATCCACTCCTCTCTCAAAATTGAAGTTCATAGACTTGGTTTCCATTGGGGATCTAGAAACTCTGCCTGAGGAGTGGTTGAAGAACCTCACTTCTCTCGAGTCTTTGAGCATATCTAATTGCAATAAATTAAATTCTATTTCCCCAGGTATAAAACATCTCACTGCCCTTCATAAACTGGAAATTGAGGTTTGTCCTGAGCTTGAGCTAGCCAATGACGAGGATGGGATGCAATGGCAAGGTCTTAAGAGCCTCTTCTCTTTGAGCTTTTCAAATCTTCCAAAAATGGTGTCTCTCCCGTTGGGGCTTCAACATGTTACCACTCTACAAAAGCTCGAGATTTCAACTAGTGAAAATTTCACGTCTTTGCAGAGGCTGAAAATTTATCGATGTCCCATCTTATTGCAAAGATGAAAGAGAGAAATGGGTGAGGATTGGCCCAAGATTGCTCACATTTCAAATTTAGAATTCTGGGGCTGATTCAGGTATATACTCAGCCTTTTGTCTTAATTATTCACGGAAATTTAAGTACCCACCTTCTTCACTATCATTTTCTTCATTTTTCTCTCTCATATTTCTTGGTTGTTAAATTTCAGATGCAGAAGCAGAAGAAACAGAGGATTTGGAGCATATTCAAAACTTTAGGTCACTAAATTCATGATTCTTCACATATCTGGAGAAAAAATTAGCCTTTATTCTTGATCTTCCACCACCTCACTCGCTGTCATCTCAAACAAAAGACAATAAGTCAAGTCGCTCATTGGGATTTTTGCCCACCCCTATTAACCATGGTGTGCGAGTTGTACTATGCAGGAGAATTGGGCGCTGACTAGTGGGAATGAAGCCCATATTGGCCTCTACACGGTCATTGGTATCCACTTATTATTTTCTGTTGTTTGGTTTTTTGTCTTGTTTATCAGCATTTGTGAATGAAAAAAAGACAGGGTTGTCACTGTTGTTGTTAATAATGGTGTAGATGTCTCGTCCTCAGGATTAAGCCAAGTGAAGGAGGCATATGAGAGCTAGCTGAAGATCAACATCTGCTTGATCTTCACTAGCACTGGCAATAGGCTCAGTTTAGCCCTCTCTATCGTTCTCACGTAAATGAATTTGGAGGAATTAATACTTCTATTCAATTATGAAGTTTTATATTTTGATAAAAATATATACAAGTAAAAATCTCTTTTAAGAGCACAACTTGCATAAAAGGATTAATTCTTTGATTAAGTTGCTAGGGAAGCATTGAAGTCACCTTAGACAATTAAACTGGGTAGTATTATGGATTTAATGTTGCAATGACTTCTTTGATACATGGATAATGAATTGTAACAAAAGTTCTTTTGGTAAACTCCGTTTTTAATATTGGTAATGAAAGTTCCAAAGCATTTTTCTTTACTCATCTTTTTGTAGTAGACCCATTAACAATTGTATGAAATGTCATACATAAGAAGTTTATATATTTTTTAATTTGGAAATTTGGTTGCTTTAATTTGAATCCATACAATCTTCCTTTGATATTATATCCCACCTTACTTGACAGTTTATTGTTGTCACAGGAAAATATAGAGATACACTTAAAAGAATGGGCCAATCTGGCTGATTTAGCGAGCTGCTTGCAACATTTGTAGGTTTTAATCAATATTTTTTTTCCTGTGTCTCAATCAATTTCTCTCATTGTCCCCTACTTTCATTAAAAGTGCCAAATTCGAAATCTTAAAAGTATTTATACTTGCAATTGTGATTTGAAATTGATGCGAGAGCAAAAAACTTTCACAAAATGTTTCATCTTTATTGGATTTGAAACTGATGAGAGAGCAAGAGCTAGTTTTTTCTGGTACTACTCATGACTTATGTACAATATAATATGAAAACTTGTGGTTTTTGGAGTTATTTGTCAATTAAATTAGGATTTACACTTGTATGGATGTATAGTTTAAACTAGTTCAAATATTTGATTTAGTTAATGCTTTTACTGGCTATTTTCAATTTGATGATTTACTTAATTGTTTTGTACATTGGTAGCTTATCTTGGTACTGAAACTAAGATAATGGGGTTTGCATTATGGCATTGCAGGGCAAATCAAGTAGCTGAAGAATGTTGAAGCATACCACAACAAAAGTAGCAGAATTAAGCCAAACATTGTTCCTGCATTTGATCTCCCTGAAAATCTGTCGAGCTCCTTAAAATACCCCCTGCAACAACCTCAGCAGTGATTTAACCTCTTTGCCAGACTCACTCATCTGATTTGCTAGCAAGCTTCTTTCGCCAATTCATTTTTGGAATTGGAAGCTCTTGAATCTCAGGTTTTTCTTAATCTCTCATTCCAGTCTTTTGGGTTTGACTCTTCTCCTCTATGAGTTGAATCTGGTTTTGATTTTTCTCCGGGTTGATTCTGGCTCAGAATCTCAGGCTTTGTTGATATGGGTTTTGAAGAAATTAATAATCAAATTGAAAAAATAAGATAATAGCGAAAATAAAATAAAATAGACAATAAATTTTACGTGATTCAGCCTATTAGGATAAAGCCATAAATGCTACATTTGCTTTTATTCAATGAATAAATTTACAATACAGAGAGTCCTTATTTATAAGAGTTTGAGAAAGTACAAAATTGTATAAATATCAAATCAAATCAAATTTAATTGTATTTAAATATGATTCGATTTGATTACGATCAATGAGAATAAAATGATATATGGTAATAATATATTCTAATAGCTTTTTCATGCTTTTGGGAGTTTTGGTTTCAATCTCAGGTTTTGGTTGATCTAGGAGATTAATTTTGGGCTAATTTTCGTGGGTCTTCTTTGTGTGTGTGATTGTATTGGTGGGAAAGATGCACTCTCATGATGCAAAGGGAGTTCAAGTTAGGCTAGTGGTTCATTTTAACCCCTGAAATATCGCGCCTTTTGCAAATATCTTTTTAATGTTTAAAGTATCTCAATTTGGTGTATTGAACTTTCATTTTGTTCTAGTTACCCCCTTCCGTTAGATATTGCGGTTAAATGATATGGTAGAAATAGTAAAAATACCTTTATAGCCCTAAAATTCCGCACCCTTCCGTCAGGATTTAACAGAAAATCCTAATGAAATGAGATAATTTGAATGAAATGAAAGTTCAATACATTAAAATGAGAAACTTTAAACACTGAAGGGGTATTTTATAAAACGCTCGACATTTCAGTGGGGCTAAGTAAAGTTATTCCTTAAATTTTTATAAAATTTTAAATTTGTCCTTATTTAAAAATGATTTCTTTTTTAAAAAGTGATCCGTGTTGACCCAAGTGAGTCACGAGGGGTCTGGTGGTGACCTTGCCGTCGGCCTTTGGTCACAATAATACAACTTTAAAATAAGGAATTCTATGTAGTTCATACCATTTAGTTAGGATTTAACAAAAAATCCTAATGGAGGGGGATAGTGCAAAAAATTAGAAGTTATGAGAGTTTTTGAACTTTAAGAGACATTATAGAAATGAAGAAAGTTTGAAAGGGTTTAAGTGAAGTTTCCCTTAAATTTAACCTTTGGGGAAACTTCAAAAAGCTCTCTCGAACTTTCAGCCAATTACACAAACCCCCCCTAAACTTTTAAAACTCTCACTTACCCTCCCTTGAACTTTCATTTGCTCTCACTTAGAACCCCTCACATTAAAACTCATCGTTTTGAACCCCAAAATGACACTGTTTTGGGCATTAAAATGACACCGTTTTGGTCCATTTTGTGCATTAACTGATTAAAGGGTCCAGAGTGAGAGCAAATGGAAGTTCAGGGGGGGGTAAGTGAGAGTTTTGAAAGTTAAGGAAAGGTTTGTGTAATTGGCTAGAAGTTCAGGAGACTTTCTGAAGTTTCCCCCTAATCTTTCAAACAATCAAACTTTAAGAAAATTGTAATAAGATCATTTATTTACCATAAAATTGAGCTTGCTCTATTCCCAAACCTCTTCAAATACACTAGAAGTGGCCTAATACATATGCCTTTTCCTAACTTGTCTACAAGAAACATGTCAAGAAGTTGACGAGAAAGTGGAACAAATAGTTTTTTGGGTGGAGGAATTCAGAGTGAACCAATCTCTCCAAGTTGAGATTTCGAGGGAGAAGATGACTGTAGTAGAGTATGCTGCTCACAAAGGCCTCTGGTTTATCCCACGACAAAAACGTAAACACCCGGCCCAGAAACAAAAACATCTTAGGATTCTTGTGTTTGTCATGCACGTTGAGAGAGAGAGAGAGGGAACATACCATGCAAGGCTAAGAATATATTTTTTTGGTTAGAAATGATGAGATTTTTTCCTAATAATAAAAAAAGGGAAAATAGAAGAGGTTGCAGTAGATTCAAAATGTTGGTTTTTGAATACGTTGTACATGTTGATCTATTTTGTATGGTAAAGCTTGATAAAACCATAACAGGATGGGCATCATGATAAAATTCAAGTTGTTGGTCTATTTTGTAATAGGTTTTATGTTCCACTACTGGATTTTGTTACAATAGTAACATTGTGTGCAACATGATCTCTGTCTCTCTTTGGTCTTGTGTCATTCTGGATGTACTTAAGTCAATATGCCAATCTTCAATAACAGTGGGCCTATTTCCTGGGGAGTGAGGTTCAATAGAAATTGTTCTTACATGCATTTTTGCTATATTGGTTTGCAGGTCAGCGACAACTTTTCTGCTATGGAAAATTTCTTCCTATAGTCATATCATATGGTGATGAGGGTAGTGTAATGTTCTTGTGAATTGCTCACACATGGTTCAATCTTGTCTATTGTTATAATTGGTTTGTAATTGTACTTGTTCAAAGTTATGCAAGGGATTGGTGCCTTGTAGAAATGCCTTCCCCTTTCAAAAAGAGAAGCCCAGATGTTTTTATTAGTTCCTCGTCTGTGAAATAAAGTTATTTCTTTAGCACTGCTGGCAATAGAACCAGTACCAATGTTTAGAATCATGACATGACATGAATGCTTGAACTTGATGAACCGATGACTTGGAATTTGTTGAAGTAATATATTAAATTTGAAGATAATTTTTCTGTGTTAATGTCGATTCTCTCTATTTTGATTTATTTTTCCTCTAAAACAAATTTGAGAAAGGGGTACAAGACTCAAAACACCGGAGTCCCCAACAATAGTAAGAAATGAGTTAAAAAATGATTTCGTCCTCACAAAGGGGACTGCATAAAGCAGTACAAACACCAAAACAAAGGATGCGGTAGGGGCATGACCGCCTTGTACTCTAGCTTCAGTCCAAAGTATAGGTAGTACCGTAGTAGAGAGGTGGAGATTTGTCTCTCAATGGAATATGAAGGGAACTTCTCTTTTATCACATTGATTATGGACTCTAGAGTTATTTATGAAATATCCTATTCTAGAACTTTTTTTTTTTTTGATATGTCCATACAAGGGTAGGGGGAAGGAGGATTCGAACTTGTAACCTCCGCTTCATAAGGTGTGGTTCACAGCCGATTGAGCTACCTCTTGAAGACAGAACTATTTCTTCTTATATTGTAAAATAATCATTCTTTCTACCCTAAAAAGAAAGTCAATTCATGTCAAAAAAAAAAAAAAGAAAGTCAATTATAGCTTTTTCTTCTATTTGGAATCGATTTGCTTATGACCGGAAATGTCATTTTCTCAAACATAATAATGATTTGTTGATGAATGGAATGAATCTTCACTCAATCTTGTATCATAAATAAGGATTGAATTATCATAAATGAAGGTATTTGATTAGGATTAGATTAAATTTGAACAAATTCAAACCATTCGTAAGTTCTTTAAATATAGCATTGTACACAATCATACCAATGAATAAGAACACAATATAGCTCTATAAAGCTCTACCTTAGTGGTGGACGTAGTTAATTTAGAAGATTACAATTTGTTTTGTAAACTGTGTTATGGGGCCACATTTTAAAATTCATCTACTCAGATAGAAGAAAAAAAAAAAGAGATCAAATTACCCTTGATGTTAAAAAAAGCACTTTAACAAACCCTATTTTGACAATCTTAGTTAATAATAAGGTGACTAACACATTTTTTTAATTAACAATTTGTGTAAACTTTGGGACTAAACTAAAAATTAGACAATTTTTTTTTTCTTTTCTTTTTCATAAGGGGAGTGAGAGTATATCTTTTTCAGGGTAATTACCTTTTTTCCCATGAACAATCCTACTACCCGATCCCATCAAACTATAATTTTGTGACCAAAACTCCCCTTTCATCAATCAAAGGTGTTAATTCAAACAGTAAAAGTGACAATGCGTTGACGCATGAGGACAAAGTGATGGGTTGACCATCTGAATTAACACCTTTGACTAATGGAATTGAAGGTTTTGGGCACAAAATGGTAGTTTGATGGGGTCGGGCAATATGGTTGTCAGTTCATGCGGCCAAAGTGACAATATGTTGTAGTTGACGAGGGAAAAATATAATATCCCTATCTTTTTCACATTAGGGGTACCTTTACCATTTTAGACATTTTTCTATTTAACATCACCATTTGGACAAATTAAAGATAAAAAGAATAATTAGGCCTCGTTTGGTTTGCGGATTGTCTAGTCCATTGGAAAAGGATTAGTTACCACTGGGAATAGATTAGCTATTCATATTCCTTTGTTTGGTTGTAACGTTGGAATAGACTACCTAATTCTATTCCTTCGTTTGGTACAATGCAATATGTTGGTGAATAGAATCGTATTATGATATTATTTCCTAAAATACCCTTATAATATGAATACAATTTATATTATTAAGGACCCTTTTTTTTCTTCGAAACATAAACAACTATACTATAATTTTTTAAAATAAACTACATCAAGAATAGGAAAAAAAAAATTGAGAGAAGAAAAGAAAAACCGATTCAAATTCCGACCCAATTATATCGGTGATTTCCATCTGAATGAGGAAAAAAAATTGAGAGAAGAAAAGAAAAACTGTGTGCAATTTGAAAAAAAAAAAAAAAAACTCTGAGAGAGAAGAAAACGAAAAAAAAAATTGAGAAAGAATGAAGAAAAACTGAGAGAGAACGAAGAACAAAAAAAAAATTGAGAGAAGAAAAAAAATAAATCCAAATGGTAATTGTTTTAAGACGACAAATGGTAACGCCTTCCGCAGGGGAATGGACTTTTAGCAGCCATTGGGATTGTAAGTAATTGCGCGAGTCGAGCGAATACAGGAATCTTGTTTTGTACATCATTTGAGTTCCAGCTCATTATTGAATATTGAATTAGATAATAGGGAAAAGTATGGATCATCCCCTTGAAGTTTAGAGCGATTTTCAATTCAGCCATCGATGTTTAAAAATTCACAATGTATCCCCCAAAGTTTCAAAATCTCTCAATGTCGGCACTCTGTCAGTCCAATCGTCATTGACCGACGGAAAAGTGGCCACGTGCGTCTCACATGACCACTGTAGCCTTCTTGCTTCCTAAAATGCCCCCATCCCATTCCTTTTCATGCCGAAACCCTAATCAATAGTGATTCCGGCGATACCTCGGCGGATTCTGGCGAAATCTGGCCGGTATCCGACGAATTCTTGCAAGCTTTTTTTTTTTTTTTTTTTCCTGATCTAATTTGGGCGTCCGGCACCGGCCTTGGGGGAAGTCTGCGGTGGAGATACGCAACCCCAACAGGAAAGGCTCGTGGGTGTGGCTCGGAACCTTTGATACCGCCATCGAAGCGACGAAAGCTTACGACTGAGCTGCGTGACTCAAATCGCCGGTGAGTGTGAGAGGGAGACTGTGACTGAGCGAGAGAGAGAGAGTGAGAGGGAGACTGTGAGTGAGCGAGAGAGAGACAGAGACAGAGATGAGGGCAAGCGTGGGGAATCGCCCATCGCTGGACCCAAACCGCGCCGGCGAATCGCCTAAACTGCTGGACCCAAATTGGGCCGATGAATCGCCCACCGCCAACTCCCGCTTCATGTCGCTCGCGAATCGGCCCCCAAATCTGTTCATCAAAAAAAAAAAGAGAGAGAAAAATAAGCTCGCCAAATTTTGGCTAGATTCCAGATCTCGCCGGAATCTGGCGGGGTATCGCCGGAATCACCGTTTGAGGGATATTTTTTGGAAAAAAAAATCAAAAGTGGTCATGTGCGATGCACGTGACCACTGTTCCGTCGGTCAATGATAGTTTGACTGACAGAGTGCCGACATTAAGAGATTTTAAAACTTTGGGGGGGTACATTGTGAATTTTTAAATATCGGTGGCCGAATTGAAAATTGTTCTAAACTTCAGGGGGGTGATCCGTACTTTTCCCTAGATAATATATGGGAAAAATATAATTTAGCCCCTTAAATTTTCAGCTATTTACAATTTAGCCTCCTAATATTCAAAATATAATAAAGTAACCCTCCAAACTATCAAAATGTATCAAAAATGTCATTTATTTTTTTATATTCCTATAATACTATTCTTTTAACAAATAAAAGAATAAAATAATTGTAAAAAAAAAACTAATTTTTTTTTAAAATACAAAAAAAAGGGCTAATAAATACAAAAAAAAAAAATTGTATTTTAAAAAAATTGTTTGGTTTTTTTTTTACAATTATTTTTTTTATTTTATTTGTTAAAAGAATATGGGTATTATAGAAATATAAAAAAATAACTGGTCTTTTTGATACATTTTTGTAGTTTAGGTTGCTACTTTATTACCTTTTAAACATTTGAGGGCTATATTGTAAACGGCCAGTAGTTTGGGGGGTTTTTTTATATTTTTCTCATAGTATATTTATTAAACTTATTTCATTTATTTTTTAATGAGTTTAGAACTTTGTTAAAAAATGCTTAATTAATGTGAAATTGTTGACAGCGCAGCAAGTTAGGATCCTCTGCAGTTACTTATAGTAGAAAAATATTTTTTTTCCATTCAAAAAGTGGAAAGACAAAAATATTTTTTAAGTATAACTAGCTGAATATTCTTCATAGTCCAAAGATGATCATGTTTCGCGTAAAATGTGGCTGATTTACAAACAAAGAAAAAACACCAAGTTTTTATTATTTTGAGGAAAATTCATTTTACCCCCCTAAGGTTTAAGGGTTTTTTCAATTTTAACCCCAAAGTTTTAAAATTGTCAATGTACCCCCCTGAAGTTTCAAAAACCCGTTAACTTTTTCCATCTAAATGGACGGAAATTAAAAAAAAAAAAACCTGAGGGTCAATATGTAATTTCACAGATTTCCGTCCAATTTGACGGAAAATATTAACGGAGGGTTTAAATTGCCACTTTTTGAAACTTCAAGGGGATACATTGCAAATTTTGAAACTTTGGGGTCAAAATTGAAAAACCTTGAAACTTTAGGGGGGTAAAGTGAATTTTCCCTTATTATTTTTTTTAAGTAACAACAATTATTTTACAAAATTTTTAAAGTGATTTCAAATTAAATCTTTAAGTTTGCATTTTTTTTAATTAAAAACCCATAATTATTATTATTATTTTTTCTTCTTCTTGCACTACAAAAAACTTTTTTTTTAATGGACCATTAGTAACATGTCAAGATCATTAACAAGTTACTAACGGTTAGTGACGTGTCAATGGTAACATATGTGACGGGTTAGCAATTAGGAAGTTACTATTAGTTAACAGACGCGTTAATGTTTTCAAAGGTTAGCTCGATCAGCTATACACCATGTTTTATAAAATAGATATCACTAATTTAAATTTCCCTCCTCAACAAACGCTAATTTATAAATCGATATAGATGCTTGATTTAAGTCGACCACACCAAGCACTTTCTACTCACAGCAAACATATCTTCAAGAGAGCTTTTGAGCATTCCGTCACTCACATTCAAGAAATGGCAGATGGGGCGGATCATTAATACTTTGATTCCACTGGCTGCCAAAGAGATCTTACTGCTATGTGGTGGCAAATATGAGCTTAGAGCATCTCCAGCAAAGTGGCTATTTTAGCCACTTAAAATACACTTTTTTTTTTTCATTTTAGTTACTAATTTTTCACTACACACTCCAGCAGAACATCTATTTTAACAAACTCTTCTAATAAAATATCATTTTTTATATTATTTTATTATTTTTTATCTTTTCATTTTCTTCCCCATCTCTCTCACCCGCATAGCTGCCAACTCGTGATACCCAGAATTCGTTATCCCTTCTTGCTGCTTTATCTGATCGATCTGCTTCATCACAAGGAGGAACTTTGCCGGGGAGTTTGAGCCGAAGTTGATCAAAAGTGATGTTCTTGGTGATATTGATTTTGCTTCTTATTGGGTTCGTTGTTGGGGCCCTGACGATTTTGGTTGCCAAGGCAGTGGAGGTGTATTTCATCATAAATTGGTTGGATCAAAAGACCAAAAAAGAAGAAGCCTAGATAGCATCACAGTTGCAAGAGCCTCTTCCGGAAGTTGATCCCCATGAATCCATCAATTTTGCTTGCAACAAGATGGTACATGTTGGGATTTGATTTGATTGACTTTCACTTTGGTTTTGGGCATTTGTTTTGAGTGAAGGAATTGAATTGGGTGTGTGGGTTTTGCATATTTTTCTACTATAAATGTTGGTGTAGACAACCTAGTTTGGTGGCGGAGATGGAGAAGCTCTAGCGGAGGACTCAATTTGGTGGTGGAGGTGCTAGTGCCTCGGTAGCGAAGATGGCTTGGTTCAGTGCTTCTCACCCTTCAAGAGATGGCTTGGTTTAGTGAAGCATAGAAGGATAAGAGGGAGAAGGAGAGGGAGGAAAGAGGAGAAAGAAAAGAGAAGAATAATAAAATAACCTTAACAGGTGCAACAGTAGACTTTCATATATATATATGATACCAAGTGGTGCGGGTGGAAGCGTAGATTAACTTTAACAGAAAATAATGCATATGATGCAAATAGATATAAAAGAAGATAATAAAACCAGCCAAGGAGGCGGTAGCAAAAAAATAAAGCAAGGTATTAAAAGATATTCAAAGATGATATTATTGAAGTTTTTCAACAAAACTTACAATGAAGCATTCAAGCTTTCGGAAATGGAAGACTAGAAACAGAATGAGGAAATATTACAAAGGTTAGGAGCTTTGAGGTTTAGGCTTAAGCAGTTTTAAGCTTTGCCTTCGAAGCAAAAGGGTGCCGTTATTTATAGAAAAATTGCCACGGGATTGCCTCTTCTCCTTTTTCGAAAAGAAAATTACAAATAGTAAAAGCATCAATTACAAATAGTAAAAGTATCAATTACAAATAGTAAAAGTAAATTCACTATAGTGTTGGCAGAGCCATCAGGCAAACATGGGCAAAATAGTAACAATGAAAAGTAGGAGCGTCGGCAGAAGATGACAAAATACTTTCGGCAGGAACTTTGTCTGCAAGGTCATCATTTCACCACAGAAACTCAGTCTGTAGGACAAGGGTGCAGGAACTTTGTCTGCAAATCAAAGGTCTTCAATTCCTGGAACATATTCCTGACAATCAAAACCTGAATTACCAAAATAATTTCTCTGATGATCAAAAGCAGCAACGGAAGAAGCCTCAGAAGCAGTATCATGATCATTATCACCATCATCGCTTCCACTAAGAGAATCCAGCAAAGCCATGGCATGGAGCAAAGCTTTTTTCTTCTTACTCTTGGAAGATTGTTTCTTTGAGGAAGAAGATGTAGCAGGAGATTCATTGGTAGGCGCCACCTTATTGGGGGTTTGGCCAATATCATCAGGAGTAATCAATTTAGGAGGAACAATGGAAGGTAAAGGCAGATTCTGGGCGTTAGGGACCTGAATCAATTGCTTAACCCTCTTGATAATGGGATCAACAGAAAACTTATCCCACCATTTGACATACCAATGTCTTTCCAAGTTATCACCGACAATAACATACTACCATTTTAAAATCCAGAGAAGACGGTATTGCTTGACAAAATAGAAAATAAAGGGGAATTTAGAACCATATGTTTTGAATCAATCAAAGGATTCAATCAAGCTCAAAGGCAGTATATCTGGAATCAAACCAAAATGAGACCACTATTTGGAAAACCAAAGAGGAAGAATTCCTCCAACATATTCTTTATCAAAATTGATGAACCAGGAATGGTCCATATTAGCAGATTGGAACAAAAAGAATTTAGACCATGCATAAACATAGTCATAATAATTGAAAGAGATTTTGAAACCTTCCAAGGTTCGCAAAGAATAAGGGTGACCACCCCATTTCTTTTCAGAAATAACCTTATGAAAATGAACACTATGGTATATAATTTTTATGGGGACAAAAGTCTGACAGAAAATGGGTTTAATAACAACATATTTGGTTTGAGATAGAATATTGGAATAAAAAGAAAGGGATTTGAGCAGATGCTCAGGAATCCAATGAAAGCCATTAGGAAAAAAACCAAGAGCAAGATCACTTGTAGATTTGATCTTAGAACGTTCAAGTTCTATAGAAAACAGGTGCTGGGAAAAAGGAAGAATCATGTAAGCAAATGGCTTATTGTAAGCCGGACTAGCAAATCTGGGTTTTTGAGATATATCAGCAAAGGGATCATAAGGAGCAACCAAAGTGTTGGAATAAGAAACAGTGTATTCAGAGGTAAAAGGTGCAAACCTATTAGCCATGTCAATAGCAGAAATAAGAGAGGCCGGAGACTCTGATTTTACAGGAACCAGGGCCGTAGATTTACTCTTGTCTTTTTTTATGCGCCATTGTGGCACTGCAAAAATCTACAGGTAAGAAAATCAGGAATATAATTCTTAGCTCCTTTAATATATTCAATATCAAAATCAAATGCACTTAGAATAACTTGCCATCTTGCAAAAATCTGTTTTGATGTAATATTTTCAACATTTTTTTTCAAAATATATTTTACAGATTTACAATCAATTCTCAACAGAAATTCAATAGAAAGAATTTTTTTTCTTAAAATACTATAATTAGATTGCGCAGAATTCCAGGATTTGGAATGGTAACGAACAATTTGTTCAAAATCTGGTAAAACACATTGTTTTAGAATACCTCCAAGCCAATTTCAGAGGCATCAGTTTCCACAATTTTAAAAGCATTATCAGAAGGGATGCCAAGACAAGGAAGTGTCTTAACATGGACTTTAATTTGTTTAACAATAGAAGTATGAACATCAGTCTATGGAGGAAGGTTATTCTGTAACCTATCAAATAAAGGTTTGCAATACTTGATGTGAGTTTTAATTGTTACTCGCAAGCGCACGAATCATTTGCAATATAATGTTGTGCAAGTGCGAGATCGAATCCACAGGAAATTGTGTTGTGAAAATAAATCTTTATCTAAACTAATCCTATTTTAATCTAGTTCTGAATTGAGTTGTGCAATGGTAAATTAAACAACAAAATTGAAAATAAACAAATAATAAAAGCACTAAGGTTTTCAGAATCCACCTCACCAAATCAAAGACACACATTGTCACGCTTAGTTCATACATCCGACAGACAATTAAACCATATATATGTTCTATTGTACCTATTGAAAGATTCAATGAATCCATCTGTATTTACGAAAGACAATGCATATCTGATTTAGCTCAAAAGATCCAATGTATCCATGCTTTGCACAAAAGACAATGGATATCCAAAGTAAATTAAAAAATGCAATGTATCCGTTAGATGAAACACAATGAATATCCAACTTTGGCACAATCAATCACAATTTTGTCACAGAATTAAATTAAAACGAACATACATTATGTAAATGACGGAATTGTACAAACAAATTATAAAAAACATGTAAACAAATCAATGGTGAGGCTTCATCTTTAACCTTAGCTGAAGATTTAGCCTCTCATGACAAAAGAAATCACAAGAAAACTAAATTCCATTATTAAAATTAACAAACTTACAAAATAATTGGAGTTCCAAGCTCCAAAATAACTCAGAAAAACGTGAAAACGACCAAGAATGGTGCCCCCGACGCGTCTCCCCCCTTTTACAATAGAAATTGAGGATATTTATAAGCTAATTTTAGGGTTTCAATGCTGCCAGGTCATTCGAGTGCGCTCGATCGCACTCGTGCATGACATTGTTGTTGCGATGGGCACAAGTGCACTCAATCTCACTATATGTGTGCTCGAGCGCATATGCTTCAAAATTGACCAAATCTTGTGAAATATGATTTTGTAGATCTTCGAGTTATCTTTCCAATGACCCCAAGAACGCTCCAATTAGAATTTTACAACTTTAGATATGGCTGTTTTGGAGGGACTCATCGGGTGCAAATCATCGCTCGACTCAAATTTGCTGCAAATGCTCTCCGAACTGTCTTAAGCCCTAAAATTAACAGAATTAGCCCAAATGTACCTTAACAACCTGCAAAACACTAAAATACCAAAACTAACCAAAAACATTAGAAAATAACAAAACTAAGGGTTTAACAAATACAAGCTAAGGGGTCCAAATATGCAATATTTGACACTCATCAATACTTTCACAAATCCTTGTAGAAATCAGCAATATAATTAAGAGAAACAAGAAATCTTTGAAGCTAAGTTTTTTCTGTGATCACGTCAGGAAACTTATCAGCAAATTGAATGGCTCTATCAATAGGACGAATTTTTCCTTCAGAAATATCAAAACCAAGGAATCGAATATTGGTTTGAAACAATTTAATTTTAGAAGCAGAAACAACAAGGCCACTATGCTTGATAGTATCCAAGAAAGCATTAAGATGTTTCCAATGCTCTTCAATAGATTTGGAGAAGATCCGAACATCATCAATGTAAACAATAGTGAAATGAATGAAGGGATTGAAAATATCATTCATGATATTTTGAAATTTATTGGGGGCATTTTTCAAACCAAAGGCATGACATTCCACTCATAATGACCAAATGGTGTGGTAAAAGCAGTCTTATACCTATCACAGTCACTAATTTGAATTTGCCAAAATCCAAATTTCATATCAAATTTAGAAAAAGTGAAGCATCACTCAAACGGCTAACTAGGTCCTTCCTATTGGGGATAGGGTACCTAATCCATTCTAACACATCATTGAGGGGTTTGTAGTTAATTACTAACTTGGGAAATCCTCTTTCTATCTCTGTATTTTTCCTAACATAGAAAGCAGCACATGACCAAGGAGACTTACTCTTACGAATTATACCCTTAACACGTAAATCATTAATTTCTTTTTGACAAAAATCTAAGAGCTCAGCATTCATTTGAATGGGACGAACCTTAGTGCGAATTCTTTTTTTAGAAAAGTCTTTGACATAAGGTAAAGAAACTATGTGTTTCTTTCTATGCCAAAAAGCGTTAGGCAAATCAAAACAGACAGTATCAACAATTTTATTCTGAAAGGCAAAAATTTTAGATTGAAGCAATTTATCAGCAAGCTATTCAGAAATCCTTTTATATTTTACTTCTTGCTGAAGAAAATTCAGATGTTTAGTTTTTGCAGAAATTAAATTCACATACATCTTGCAAACATCAATTTCAAATCTTGAAGCAAAATAAAATTTAATAGGCACACCCATTTTGACGGTAGACACACCGTCTAATTCAGCTGTGAAAGGATAAAGCATAGCAATGAAAGGTATACCAAGAATAACCTTTTTAGTCATATCCTTAACAAACACATCAAGAATATGAAAGCAAACATTATGTTGGCAGACATGAACATTATTTAACTCAAAATCAATTTGCAACTTATCTCCACTAGCAGAGCTAAGTTTTTCCATAGATTTTTCAAAATATTTACTGGGAATTAAATCTTATTGAATGAAATTCAAGTCAGCACCAGTATATCAATTAAAGCAATAACATCAAAAGCATAATCTTAAGCAACAACAATATACACCTTAGCATACCATCTAAGAGGACAGACTTTATTAATCAAACTGATAATTTTAAAGTCATCAGCAGAAATATTGTTGGATTGTACTTCATTAGAATGCTCAGATCTAGCTTCTTCATTATCAGAGTTTCCTTCAGGAAAGCAACTGTTGAGTTTTGTAATTAAAAGTTCTTGTTCCAAAGCTTTGTTATTAACTTTTAAATCATTTATTTCCTTCTTCAATTCAACAATATCTTTCTTGATATTACTAATCTCATGCTGCAAATTTGAAATAATAACAACTTTGGATTTGGGTTTAGAAAACCTTTCCAAAGTTTCATCAAGAGATATCTTTGACTTAGAAGGTTTTTTGTCATCTCGGACCATGATTTTCTTGAGTTTTTTAAGGTATTCTTTCTTTAACTCAGGATTCTCAATTTTTGAAATAAGAGTTATTAATAAATCTTCTTGTTCTTCAGATTTGTCAAAACACAAATTTTCTTGTAGCAGCAAGAATCAAAACACCCGATTTTTACATCTTCAAAGAATTCACTTGTAGAATGATATTCAGAATCATCCGAAGTTATGAAATCTTTCTCAGAAGAAAAATTAGAGAAAATATTTTTTGTAAAATTCTAAAAATATTATATTTGTCATCATCAGAAATATTCAAAGCATCAATTTCTTGTTTAATCTTTTTTGGAGTCTTAGGGCATTTGTCAGCAAAATGTCCTGATTCTCCACAGTTGAAACACTTACCTTTTGAAAAATATTTTTCAAATTTAGATTCCTTTTTCTTCTTAGTTTCCTTGAATTTTTTAGGAAATCTATTTGAAGTTGAAAGCTTATTAAATTTTCTTTTCTTATAAGTATTATAATATGGAGAGGGTTTCCTTCTGGAAACTTTTTCAGACTTTTTCTTATTTTTCTTGGAAGGAGCAATAGGTGGTAATCCAAACTGTTCACAAAAATTACCCATTTCATATTTAGCTTTCTTAGCATTTTTCAACTGTTGTCTAATCATTTTCTGATCAATACACATTTTAATACCGAGTTTCTTGACTGTAGAAAACAGATCATCGTAGGTGAGGTTTTCATAATCAATCATCCCAGTAGTAGTGTTGATCAGCTTATCTTTAACCTTATAAGCAAACAATGAAGGTAATCCATCAATAAATTTTTCTTTCCAGTAAGGCTTTTGACTATCAGATCTAAGCATAACTCGAGAAAGAAAAACATCTTGGTACCATTTAAATAATCAGAAATCCTAGCAGTAATATTAGAAGGAGTACCAACAAAATGTTTAATAATGGTATAAATCAAAGTATTAACACAATCAGGTTCACCCATACCAACATTTTCATTAAAAATAGGGAAACCATCTTCACCCTTTTTTACCGCTTTTCTAATACCTTCTTTAGTTTCTTGAGTGAGATTTTTGTCCCACCAACTTCTAAGAGTACCAGAAAATCCAGTAGCAAGTAAATCAATAATTTCAGACTGACTTAAATTTTGATTAGTATCATAGGCATTAGCAACCATGGACATATGATTCATCTTATTTAACAATTCTTGTTTAGACAAACCATCAATATTCCATTCATAAATTTTATCAGATGAAACAGAAAATTGAGACTGGAGGAATCGTTCCTCAAATTGTAAATCAGGAGGAGTGGGTCTGGAATACCAATTTTTTGAAAAATTGACAGTTTTGGATTTATCATAAATCCTTTGAAGCTTAGGTTCCAGATCAACTTTTCCAAAAAAAATTTCAAGAGCTCTGATGTTAGAATCAATGAAATCATTAGAAGCTGAAGCTAAGGAATCAGAGTCAAAAAATTGTTGGGATATTGGAGAAATATTTTTAGGGGGAGTTGAAGAACTAGCTTGGGTGATTTTCAAATCATAAAGCATTTGTTCAATTTTCTCCATAGTTTTCAAAGACTTCGGTTTTAGACCAAGAGATTTCCTTTTCTCAGGAAGGGAAATCAAAGGTTCTTCATTAGCAGTAGAGGGAGAAAACTTTTCTTCAATATGATCAAGCTGTTGCCCAATTGTATGAAGAGATTGATTGACAAAATTGTTTTGTTCAATAAACTTTTGAGTTTCTTCCTAGGAATCATCAGGACTTTTGTAAAGAGAAGCCTTAACAGAAAATCCATTGCAATCAATTAGAATATTTTCAAGAGGGTGATGAGAAGACCTAACAACAGTCTTATCTTCTTTGACAAATTTCTTTTTGACAACATTCAAAGTGTTGTCTGATTCAGAAGGAAAATATTTTTGCAAAAAATTAAAAAATAAAATATGTTTTTGAGATTCAATCATTTTCTCAGTCCATTGGACTTTGATTAGATCTCTTTCTCTTTCAGAAAATCTGGCACGGTAAGCATGGCATAAAACTTGATTCTTTTTTGAAGAAAAATCTTTATGCAAAGCCGGCCAATCAATTTGAGAAAAGAAATTTTTAGACTTAGCTTGAAGAACTCTCAACTGATGAGGAATCTGTTGAAGAGGAGGAAGAGGACCATTCATGTCCGAAGCAGAAGGGGAAACAGAATCATTGTCATCATCATCCTTGATTGTAGGAGGATGAGTTTTGGTTGAATAAAAAGTAGAAGAAATCTAAGAATTAGCAAAATCATTAGTAACTCCTTTTAAAGTCAAGTTAGAAGCAGATGCGAGCAAATCATCAATTTCTTTATCTCTTTTTTGAAATCCTTCCGTGGTAGCAGAACCAACAAAATAATTTCTTCTTTGTTCAATAACAAGAGGTCTTTGAATTCGACCCGAAACATTTAAATTAGCGAAGTTGATTTTAACGGTTCCATCCAAGTACTGCTGGATGAGGTCCACATTCATAGATCTAGCAACCACATTAGCAAGTTTTGAAACATTTTCCAAAAGCCATTCGTTGGGCAGAGAAAGATCATCCCATCGAATCATTTTTGGAGTGCTTATAGAAGCATCTTGGGTAGAAATTTGGATCAACAAAGTAGATCCAGCAGGATCTTTGAAAATAGCTTGAGGATTCAAGTTAGTTTTCATTTGTCGGTAATAGATACGATAGATGATTGCAAGAGGTCTGCTACCTTCTTCCATAGCATAACCTTGGGTCAGAATATTCAAAGTTAAAGATTTAAGAAAATTAACATCATCAAAAGAAACAGTCAGATTAGGAAATACATCAAAATGAATAGGACTAGCATACACAGAAGATTGAATCATTTCGAGAATACTAGTCTTGAATTTAAAAAATCTAGCACCACGCAAACATAACAAAACAGAAGCATCAATTCCAAGCCTTGTCAAAGGTTTAACAGCAACTTGCACGGATCCAATGTGCAAAAACTTATATTTTTTAGCTTTAGAAGCTTCAAGAAATTTTTTATTAAACAACTGGAAAGTGGAATTATTCCCTGAAATAGCAAAAGTATGTTCAACAGTCTTAACAGCATATTCAGATCTAAAAGTAGATTATATCCATGAAGAATCAGTGTAAATATCCTTAGGCGACAGCTTAGGGATATTCCACTTATTAAAATTAAAAACATTATCATTTTCAAATGAAACATGTTCACTATTAGCAATATCAGGGGGAAGGCTAGACCTAGAACTAATAGAAGAGTTTGATCTCCACATAATGGCAACCAAACAACTCACAATTTAATCTGTCTTAACATATTTAGGCTAACAGATTCCTAACTACACATACCCTTAGACGTGAACATATCCTGTTTCCAAACGCTCACAACTTAGCCAACTCCAGGCCTTAAAAGAACGGATTAAAGGACTCCCTCGGGTAAGACTGACGGGATGGTAGGTTTAAATGTATTCATATATATATATATATATATATATATATATATATATGAAATTTTATTGTAGTCACATGGACAAAAATGGCTAGTTTAGATGGTCTGTTGGAGAGGTGAAAATGCTAAATATAACTAAAAAATTAGTTTGAAAGAGCTGTTGGAGATGCTTATATGCCTGATAACACCGTTTCAACTGAAAAACCTATATACCTCTCTAAATAACACCTAGGAGGAGGTTGAATGGTATATGCAAATAATACGCATAATTAAAAAATTAAGGGTAAATATATAATAACTCCTTGGGTCCACCCTTCAGAATTTTAAAATGCCTAGGTTTTTTTTTTTTTCTTTGAAAATTTACTCTCTAGGTCATTGAAAACTACAATAAAATCCCTGCCGTCACTTATTTCCTAACAGTCGTTAACTGCCATAAAACACACCATTTTGGGATATGCCACGTTAGACGAGCTCTACAGGTAGGATCCAAAATGCACCGTTTTGGCACCAGCCAAAACAGTGCGTTAGCTTAAACTTGGGGTTTTTCTTAAGGCCCCCAGCCCACTCATGTGAGGCAGACTCCTCACCCACCAAACCCATCTCCCCCGACACCCACACCACGTTGCACCAGAACTCCGGACTGCACCCGGCGCACCACGTCAACACAGACGCACTGACAGCGGTCCACCCGAGACTGCAGTTCAGGCGATCCACCACACCGGCGATATGCATTCCAACAACTAGGGCTCCATTTTTTCCTTCATTTTTTTTTGGGTTTCTTCGAATCCGAGCACGTATCTCTGAAATTTCTTTATGGGTTTTGTTGTTTGAAATGTATAAAAGGTTTATATTGTAGTTTTGGTTAGTTGTTGTTTGTTTCTAAAGTTGTGGGAAAACCCCACACACTGTGCTGCTTTTTATCCTTCTTTGAATTTATAGACTTTATTGCATGATAAACTATAGTTAAAAGGGATTGGTAGTGGGTTCTGTGGTGGCCCTGGAAAACGATAGTTGTGGTCCTGAATGCTAATGAAATTTGTTTGTTATGCTGTTTTTTAATGGTCCACTAGGGGGTGTGTTGTGAACTTTTTGTCCGCTAATTACAAGGAACCGACAATGGTGATTTTACACTTCAGAAATTTCTGCAGTGTAATGCACAGTTTTAGCCTTTTAGTGGTCCCATAGGGTTACATTGGTTTTGGCAGCATATTCTTTTAGGGTTTTAGTAATATATATATATATATATATATATAGAGAGAGAGAGAGAGAGAGGTTGGTTTTGTTTTTTGTCGTGGCTAGGAGAAGAGAATATATTGTTGGCTTTGGTTTGTGGTCCCATATTGAGGTTTCGTGTATTTTGCTTTGACAAGTCCTTGGGTCTCCTTTGACAATTGTGTTGGTATTACTATCACTAACCATTATCTCATAAATTGACTTCCTTATGCACGGGCAACCAAAGTGACTTCCTATATGTTTGTGTTTAAGAATTTACCCTTACCTACTAAAGTGTTTTTAATATGGTCTATTTATTATTATTATTATTATTATTATTATTATTATTAGGGTTTAGGTTTACTATCTTATAATTTTTTGATTACTATCTTATTTATTTTTAGGGTTTTTTTCATTGTGATGCACTTGATGATTATGGTATTTGTTGAGTCTTTGTTGAGTAGTTAGATAGGCCTTTAACATGAAATATGTAATTTACCTTTTTTCTTACACGCATTCATATGTTCACAGGTATGTATGTTAATCTAAAGGTCCACCATAGTGGGATAGTGTGCCATGCGCCATTTAGCTATTTAGATGGTGACGTCTATGACGTACCGGGGTATGATATTGACTTTTATAGTATATGGGAACTGAAAGAATTGGTTCGGGATTTCGGATACGTGAATGACTTTAAATGCTGGTATAATGTCGGTGCCGAACATGAACAAGTAATACCTTTGAACACTGATGCAGATATTGTATATTTTTTAAACGTTATTGGCATGTATAAATATGAAGTTGTTCATCTATATGTTGAACTTATGGTGGACCATGCTATTATGATAAATGAGACTTTTTTGCTTGAATCTTGTTAAACGCAAGTTGGCGAAGGGGGTGGCGGGGAGATGAAGTACATATGACTGGTCATGAACATGGGGATGGTAGAATGGATGAAGTACATACGGTTGGCCATGAACACGGGGATAAGGGGTGGATGAAGTACAAATGGCTGGCCGTGAAAATAGGGATGGAGTTAACACAAATGAACAAATTAAAAATTATCAAGCAACACCGAGTAAAAGTCCACATGTACGGGTTAAAACTAAGGCTGCCACAAGCTTACGCCTTCAAAGAAAACGACTTCCACCGCTAATGTGCCTCACTGTGACCAACCAAGTGAGCATCCAACCACCAGCCGAAGAGGTACAAATGATTATATTATTATCATTTTATGTATTATATTTGATTATTTTAAATTGAAAATTGTTAGTGAATTGATGTTTTCAGCTTCTTATTTATTTATTTTTAATTGATTTATTTTTTTAATATTTAAAACAGGAAGAGAGACATCCGTTCCTAGGACTCCTTCAAAGAGAAGGACCTCCACCGCAAGCATGCATGAACGTGAGCATCTGACCACCAGCCGGGGAGGTACACCTGAATGTATCATTATCACAAGCGAGATTGAAAGTGACCATCCAACCACGTGTCGGTATCCGACCACCAGCAGGAATGGTACACCTGCCGTCACTTTTTATTGTTTTACGTATTATTTGAAATTTAAGATGGTTAGTTAACTGATTGTTGTTATAAATTTGGTATAGGATTGTTTGATGCTTTTTTATGTTTGTGTAATTTTTCAGAACGAAGAGCAAGAAGAAGAGAAAGAAAATGGAAAGTACGCTTGAGCATCCAACCACCGGCCATGAAGGTACACCAGCCGTCACTTTTTTATTGTTTTATGCATTATATTTTTGTATTTTACGTTGAAGATGGTTAGTTAATTGATTGTTGTTATAAATTTGTTTCGTTTGTTTGTGTAATTTTCTCAGAACGAAAGACAAGAAGGAGAGAAGGAAATGCAGGACCTTCAAATGAGCGTCGAGCACCAGCTGGGAGGTACTCCTGCCGTCACTTTTTTATCGTGTTATGTATTATATTTTACTATTTTAAATTGAAGATGATTAGTGAATAGATTGTTGGTATAAATTTGTTTTGTTTGTTTGATTTTTTTTTTTGGTGTAATTTTCTCAGTGCAAAAGACAACAAGAAGAGAACCAGATGGTCAACCTATTGAGGGCCATCATGTATCTGTTGAGGGCAACGAGAATGACAATGTAGATGCTATGCTTGAAACTGGTAGAGAACACAAAAGACATGGTAGGCCACGGAAGAACAAAGATGTTCCGGGAATTGATAAGGTTGTGAAGCAGTTGTTGACCGACTTTGAATTTACTGATGGTGAAGATGAAGACCTCTTCTACGATTCTGATGAGGTGCGAAAGGAAAGGGAGGGAATGGCCCATTAGTGGGACAGTGTTGAGTTTAATGTGAATAAGGAGGGAGCAGAGTTGGGGACCGTTAGGCTGATGAGGGCAATGAAAGTGATGGTCTAGCAAGTTTGGAAGACAGTGATTCTGACGGGGTAAAAAGAAAGAAGTACAAGCAATTTAATGAGAAACATGACTTGAAGATACCAGTCAAGTTTGCCCTTGGGGATTAAACACAGATGCATATTCGTTCAAGAGAACATTAAAGACTTTTGCTGTGCAAAACGGGTTTGATTATTATTACAGGCACAATGACATGGGTAGGGTTAGTACCGTTTGTAGAGAGCGAAAAGAGAAGAATTGCAAGTGGAGGATTCATGCATCCATTGATGCTACAAGGTCATGTTTCCAGATTAAGACCTTATACCCGACCCATACTTGTGGCAATCAATATGAAAACACCCGATGTGACGTTGAGTATCTTGTCCGTGTTTATAAGAACGACTTCAAGGATGATCACACATGGACCCCGTATGCTTTGCAACAGAAAGTTAAGAGAGACCTTAACATTGATGTTCCAATTGCTCATTGCTACAGAGCAAAGAATGAGGCATTGCATCAAATTTTTGGCAGCCATTCCAATCAATATCGACTCACTAGGCGATATGCATTGGCAATACTAAGCACGAACCCTGGTAATAGTGCTTATGTTTGTAGAGATGGAGCATTTTTCCAAAGAATGTGCATTTGCCTTGAGGCGTGTAAGAGGGGTTTCAAGTCTGGTTGTCGGCCGATACTTTGCTTAGATGCTTGCCATCTAAAAGGGGAATATGGAGGGCAATTACTTTGTGCAATAGGCCTAGATGGAAATGATGACATGTTCCCCATTGCATATGTTGTGGCAGAGGCCGAGACAAGAGAGTCAAGGCAATGGTTTATACAGTTGTTGTTGTTGGAAGACTTAAGTGGGGCAGAAGGCAGACTTAGTTGGACGATCATGATTGATAGGCAAAAGGTAATGGTTTATTAAATTTCTTATATGCATATGTGCTAAATGTATCATTTTTTTTTTTTTACTATCTTTTTATTTTTTGTAGCCATTTTATTTGTGCCATTTTTTAAGTTAATGTTTGCACATTAATTCATTCCAATCAATGTGTGTGTAGGGGCTTGGTACCGCAGTTGACGTTGTGTTGCTACATGCGGAGCATCGCTTTTGTATTCAATACACTTGCATGCGAATTGCAAAGCGAGAGCTACACAGGTAAAGCCTTTAAGGATGAGATTTGGGGGCTTGCATGGGCAACCAACGTATATGCATTCGACCACTACATGCAAAAATTTATGAAATGGACAAAGGTGCACATACTTATCTTAGTGGTGTGGCCAAGCAATCGTGGTTTAGGCATACATTTAACTGTCACACAAAGAGCGACATGTTGTTAAATAATTTGGTTTAGTGCTTCAATGCCTGGATCAAAGAGTCAAGGAGTAAGCCCATTCTCACCATGCTTGAAGATATTCGTCGGCAAATAATGGCATGCTTCCAACAGAAAATGAATGGTATATGGTCGATGAATTATATCATTTGCCAAAAATTCAAAGAAGTTGGAGAGGTCAAAGAGTGATGCTAGGAATTGCATAAGTCGCTGGAAGAATGAATTGGAGTTCGAGGTGGACCACATGTACGATGCACGCCGCATTGTTAGATTAGATCAACACACATGTACTTGTGGGAAGTGGCAATTGAATGGGATCCCCTATCCTCACGCTTGTGTTGCAATATACATGCATAAGCAAAAGCCAGAGGACTACTTGGATACATGTTACACAATAGATAAGTACATGGAAGGATATGCACCTAGATTCTTTCGCGTGGAAGGGCCAAATACATGGCCAATGATGATCCATGCTATCCCATTATGCCACCTATTGTTAGAAGGGCTCCAGGTAGACTGAGATAGCTAGGCGAAGAGAGGCAGACGAGCCGACTAACCCCTACAAGCTTACTCGTAGTGAATATACGGTCAAATGTGGAAATTGTGGAGGGTTAGCACATAATTATAAAAGTTGCAAGCAACCTTTGAATCCAGAGTAGAAGTGGTGGAAGCAAAAAACGAGGAAGCCTAAGAAAGATGGTAGCCAAGCCCAGCCAGGTAGCGAAGCACAGGTATAAATTATTATATATGTTTTTTCAAAGTTTAAAACCCAAAAAAAAAAATTATATATTCATATATAACTCATACTGATTAGATGTGTGTTTTAATTCTAAGTTTTAGCATAACTCATAATGATATGAGTTAAAAAGATATTCTAAGTTTTAGCATAACTCATAATCAAAACTTAGATAATCTTTTATGAAATTGGTATGAACTTAAGGGAAACAAAAAGCTGACACCTACATTTCACTTCATGTCGTTTGCCTCCCCTCTCTAGATGAAAATCTTATAAAATGTTTACTACTTAAAGATCTTTATTCCAATGTGTACACCTACTTGTTCACTTCATGTCCTTTGCCCACCCTTATCCACATCAAAATCATCTAAAATGTGAAATAATTAAAAATCTTTGCCTAATTTTTTGGTTAATGCATTGTAGGGATCACAAGCTCAACTACAAGTAGGAACAGAAGGGGAGTCGTCACAATGAGGTGTTCGCACACGTCAAGCGACACAGTCATAGATAAAACCATTACTTTTTAGTTAAGCCAACACATGTATATATTAGAAAAAAAAATTTGTTTGTTGACAGATTTCAGCATAAATGGTCTTGATCCTGCTGGAGAAACCTCCATTGCTCATGCAGGAGCAACCTCCATTGCTTCTGCAGGATTCTAACCAAGGTTTGAAGGGTCATGAGTATTTTTACCTTCCTCTCAATACAATTTTGCATCTTGCTACTGTGCAATTGGATAATATGGTTCTAATGTGTCAAAATACATCTCAAGTATATTTATTGGCGATTGAAGTAAATAGTAGGAAATGTCTATTAATTGGACTTTGTTGTTACTGTGGCTTTGGAATGTTTTGGTTTGTACCTTTCAAGCCTACCCTATTAGGTTCTTCATTTTTTGAACTTCTTGATTTTTGTTAGAACAACTTGATTTTTGTTGGAACTTCTGGTTGTTGGAACTTTTTGATTTTTGGAACCTCTTCATTTTTGAAACTTCTGGTTGTTTGGAACTTCTGGTTGTTGGAACTTCTTGATTTTTGTTGGAACTTCTGGTTGTTGAAACTTCTTGATTTCTGTTGATTATTTCAGCTGATGGTTAGTGATGTTGCGAATTAATGATCTCAGATTCCTATCTATGATAGAGGAAGAATATATAAGCCCTATTGTGATTATGGCGTGTACTTTTGGTGGAGATCATGATGATGACGACTCCATTTCAAATAATTAATAACTAGTTAATTTCTTCAAATTATTTATGCATTAGTGCAACTTCACTTTGCTTCGACTAGAGCCTCTAAGTCATCTGTTAAGTTCTAAGCCTCTTGGTCGCACCTACACTAAAGCCTATTGTATGAAGCATAATTATTCCCAAACTATTATTCGTTGTTATGTTTTTTGTTAACTAATTATTATTTTACTTTTCATGACCCACAGGTGGAAGGAAATGCAGGATCATCGCATGTACGAAGGAGCCGAACATTTAGTGCAACACAATGATGTGTTTTTCAATAACATTTTTTTTTCTTATATCCACGTGGGGTTGGACCCATAACTTGACAATATGTTATTCACACTTGATTTGTATGTTACGTGGTTAGTTGGTGTTTTTATGTTGCGTGACCAATGCAATGACAATGTTGGTGGTTTTGCTTAATTGGCTGATTTTTGACCATATGCCACAATGACTTACAATGGTAGCGCTTTTGTGTAACGTGCCGTTGTTATTTGATGATGTTATAATAGGGTTTAGAATAATATGTTATCTTCATTTATATTGAATGTAATATATAATGACATCAATGTATGTTTCTATATTTATTTTTCTTAGAGCCAATATGAAGTTACTGAATGAAGATAGTTTGGAACACTATTGTTCCATTCTACAAAATTTGGCTACATTTCTTATCATCCCCAACTTACTTATCCAAAAATCCAAAAAAATGTATGTATGTATATTTCTTTTTAGACTAAAATCAATGCAATTTTATGTAATTATTGTTTTTCATGAACCGCCATGATCTCATTGCATTGAAAAATCTTATTCAATACTTTCAATGTCATGCTGGTATGTTGTCACTAAATAAAAATAGGGTTGTAAGCAAATTTATACCTTTATTAAAATTGGGTTAGGTCAATCACCGTGCAATTAGGACACCAAATAGAACGTGCTAACACTGAAATCATAACAACCATTAACATAAACACTCGTTCTACAAATTTAAAAGCCATACAATATTTGTTAATTCATACCTACTGATACGAAATACACAATTGATAGTTATACATGAATGTCCCAGAGCATGTCCTTTCAATGCCTTAATGACACATCAACAACACACAAACTACCAACAAAAAAACAACAAATATGTTTGGATCCTCAGTCTGACTCTCTCTAAGTGATGACACTTCACCTTTCAGATAGTGAAGTTGTTTATACAACCCAGGTAGGAGGACCTCCCTTCCACGCACAAGTTTCATTGTCATACCATTGGAAAAAAAGGCATTGTCCAACTTTCTGTCATAACGCAACAAAAAATTGACACCTTCAAATACTTACATACAATTAGGATTTAAAAACCATAAGTCAACACCAAATTAGCCAAATTAGAATACCTTTTTTTGGTTCTAGATAGCACAGCCATAGAATCGCCTCCTAAGATTTCTAGTAGTCGTGGATGTTATATTTGGGGTTGTAAGGCCGACCTACACACAGGTTTCATATTCTCTTTAACTGACAATATTACAGATGCAGACGATGATGACTGTTCATTCTACAATAAAACCCTAACTCATTAGCAGCAAACCGAAAAATGGGACAGAATTCTAACCTAACACAAGCTCTCTTCTCTCCCCAAAAATCATCCCCAAAGCTCATCCTTGGCCGTCCTGGAGGGGGAAGGCTTCCTCCCTCCCTTTTTTCTCTATTTCCAATTTCCCCTCTATCCCAACTCTCCTCGGCTCCTCAGAGGCTGAAATCGTCTCTTTGGAGTCTCAATCTGCCTCTTTGGAGGTTTTATCTCTGTCCAAATATGGCAACGGTAATTCTCCATCGCAATACCTTCAACCATCTCCATCGTCAGCCGCTTAAAGTCTGGGTTTTGTTCTTTTCTTGAAATCTTTGGATATGATTTCTCCAAAATCTGTTATCTTGGTTTCAGGAAACCCTGGATGCACACGAGCCACCCCTCAAGGTTCCTGGCCGTCTTCGCCTTCGCCCGCCACCAGAGATCCGGCCATCCGCTCACGACACGCCGAAGCATGCTCAACACGCGCTTGCAAGTAGATCTTACTCGCGAGAGTGGGTCTCCCACGCCCGGCAAGTGAGGCCTCATCCACTCTGCTCCACCTCCTTCCACCTCCTTCACCGGTTTGTGGGCAAGAACGTCTCTGACTACTCTGCCATTGTTGGTTTTTGGACATTTTACTATGCTTTTTAGCTTGTTCTTACTTTATGTAATGCTGTTGTGTTTATTTTTGCAACTTGCTCTGTAAACCCAATCCGTTTAGGCTTCAGACTCTGTCTGAGTGAAGTGGTCTTTTTCTTTTTCTTTTTTGGGTTTCTTTTTGGAAACCTTTTTTCCTCTGTAAATATTTGGCATCTAAACCTCCATGGCTTATAGGAAGTCTGTTTTGATGCCACTTTGGGGTTTGTTTGGAACTCCCGATGGTAGTATCCATCAGATTGCGCCGCGGTAAGGGTTCTCCCAGACTGCATTCGCAGACGTCTACCATCTTCACCAGTTTAAAAGAGTATGTAGTTTGTTTGGATTAGGTTTATATGCCTATGTTCTATTGCTTTATGTGTCTATCCTGTACTGGTTCCAGCTAGTTTGCTTTTGGTATATTACAAAAAAAAAGCAGCAAACCGAAACAAACATCTTATGGATTTAACTAAGTAAAAATTAAAAACCTTTTTCAGCTTCTTAGTGTAGAATTCGTCTTCATTGTTTGCTTCACTTATAATTTTCTTCATTCTGCTCATCTTATTTCAATAATAAGCAATTTGTTCAGTTCTTTATGTGATGAGTGCCTAATATTGCATATTTGGGCCCCTTGGCTTGTATTTGTTAAACCCTTAGTTTTGTTATTTTCTGATGTTTTTGGTTAGTTTTGGTGTTTTAGTGTCTTGCAGGTTGTTAAGTTGTATTTGAGGTTAATGCCATCAACTCTGGGGATTAAAACAGTTCGGGGAGCTTTGGCGGCAAAATTAAGTCGAGCGATGATTCACGCCCGATGACTTCCACCAAAACGGCCATATCTTGAATTGTATAACTCCGATTGGGGTGATCTTGGTGTCTATGGAAAGCTATCTCGAAGATCTACAAAATTAGATTTCATAAGTTTTGGCCAATTCTGAAGTATGTGCGCTCGAACGCACATTTTTGCGTTCGAACGCAGTTATGCCCATCTGGTGCAGAAATTCTTGCACGAGTGCATTCGAGCGCACCTAAAGTGCGATCGATCACTCCCGACCTGGAAACACTAAAATTAGTGTATAAATACTTTCTTTTTCATTGTAAACGCATTAGGGGCGAGAGTCCAAAACTTCGACCTAGAGTTGTTCTTGAGCTTTTCGAACGCTTTTCTTTGTAAGTTTTTGTTTCTTTATGATTTCAATTGATATGTTTATGTCTGTTGTCGTCATGAGAGGCTAAAACCTTCAACTAAGGTTGAAGATGAAGCCTCATCATTGATAAACTCATTATTTCTCATGTTTTTGTTCGTACAATTCTGAATTTAATATGAAGTATTTTCGTTTCAATCTAGTTGTGTGACAAAACTTGTATTGATTGTTGTTTATAGAATTGCTTAAACGTTGGATATTCGTTGTATTTCATCCGGTGGATACATCGAATCTTTTGATTGAAATTGGATATCCATTGTCTTTCGTTGTTCAAACGGATACATTGGATCTTTTGATCTCAATTGGATATTCGTTGTCTTCGTATAGAGTTGGATTCATCGAATCTTTAATAGGATTTTATAAAAACAATAGAAAATGCTTAGGGTTTAATTCTTGTGAATGTATGAACAAAACATGAGAGTGAGTTTTGATTTGATAAGGTGGATTCGAAAACCTTAGTGCCTTTTTATTATTTAAGCAATTTCATTTTTACTTCATTTATATTTTTGCACGACCAACTTCGAACTTCGGAACTAGGTTAAGATAAAGTCAATTTGATTAGGAAATTGATTTTTACAAGAACACAAATTCCCTGTGGATCGACCTCGCACTTGCACAACACTTTATTACAAACGACTCGTGCTATTGCGAGTACTTTTATTTTTGTACATCAAATTTTGGCGCTGTTGCCGGGGAGTTGTTTGTTTTTTGTAAAAATTGATTTTTTTTAATTGAGTTGATTTTATTTTTCTACTAGTTAGTTAATTTTCTTGTTTTTATTTATTGCAAGTTTGTTTATTTATTTATTTATTTTTTATTTTAGTTCCTGTTTTGATCTAAAAAAAAAAAAAAGGAGATTTCTTTTGTGTTTCGGTGTCTGCTGTAGATTTCAGAATTCAACCCTTGCGTTTGAACGCACTCTGGATCATCCTAAGCGCCTGCGTTTGACAACGTGAAAGCTTGAGATGAACATGAGCGCTTTACATCGTGACGGCTGAACGCAATTATGTTTTATTAGTTTTTATTATTTTTCTTTAATTATTTTTGTGCCGATCTTTCTTCCATATTCCATTTGAGTTCTTTATTTTTGCTTAATTAGTTTATTTTGTTTACTTATTTGTTTATTTTCATTCTTTATTTTTATTTTCTTTAAAAAAAAAAAAAAAAACTTTTTGTTGGTTTATGCTTGGTCGGCAATCCGTAAACTTAGAGTTAACATCATTAGATCCCGACTTAGAAAGAACCATTAGGAGAGCACGTCAAGCTCAAGTGGAGATGAGAGATAATCAAAGAAATCTGAGAGTGGAGGAGCACGAGGAGCACCAAGATGCAAGAGAAGGGAACGGGGAGCAGAGAAGAGCTTATGACGTGGATTTCACGACGTCACTCCGGGAATTGTTCGCACCTACTGCGGTTAGTTCCCATTCGTGCATTGTGTTACCACCGACTAATGCAACCCACTATAATCTTAAGCCACATGTAATCCAAATGTTACCCTCCTTTTACGGCTTAGATCACGAAAACCCTTACTCTCATGTTAAAAAATTCAAAAACATCGTATACCACCAAATTTCAGAATTTTTCTGAGGAATCTGTCCACCTCAGACTCTTTCCTTTCTCACTTCATGATAAAGCCACGGAGTGGTTGGATTCCCTCGCACCTGGCTCCATCACGTCCTGGGAAGAACTGTCGAAGCAGTTTTACAACAAGTTTTTCCCAATGTCCAGAGTAAACGAGGCAAGAAAGGGAATTAGTTCCTTTACTCAGGATGAGGATGAGAAATTCTCAAAATGTTGGGCACGATTCAAAGACCTACTGATGAAATGTCCCCCTCATGGATATGAAAAATGGTGTTTGGTGCAATTCTTCTACCAAGGGCTATCTCAGTCCAACCGTAGTATGATTGAGCTGATGAATGGGGGAGCATTTCTCAACTTGACGGGAGATTTAGCCTACAAGGCTCTGGAGAAAATTGTCGACAACTCCCAACACTGGGATTTCACGAGTTGTCAAGATAAATCAGCCCAAACCCCTAAAAAAGGGGGCATCCTAGAATCAAAAGGAGAAACAGAGTTGGCACAAAGGATGGATGCCATCATTAAAAGATTGGATGCTTTGAGTGTAGGGAAGTCCGTCAATGCGGCAAACACTTTTATTGTTGAGAGTTGTTCTATCTGTGCTAGTCCCATGCACCAAGCACAGAATTGTCCATCGATGACAGTTTTTACTGAGATGGAACAAGTGAATGCCTTCAACAACTTCCAAAAGCCGTCCAGTGGGCCATATTCTGAGACATATAATCCGGGGTGGAGGAACCACCCTAATTTCTCTTGGAAACAGAATCAACCCACCACAAATCAAGGAGGAGTTCCTCATGCTCAAAATCACTATCCTCCAGGATTTTCTGCTCCTTATCAGAATCATGGACGCTCGGTTCCATTAGTGTCATCATCATCTTATCCAGCCCCCACTCAAGCCCCAGCATCATTAACACAGTCACTGGAAGAGACCATGAAGGAATTTATGAAGATAACTGGTCAATCAATCGGGATGTGAGGCATGCAACCACGGTCAACACCCAAGCTATCGCTAAGATAGAGACTCAGATCGGACAAATAGCAAGTCATTTGGGTGAGAGAGAAAAGGGGAAGTTCCCAAGCCAGCCCATGCCCAATCCTAAGGCACTCACAATTGAAAATTCTTCAAATTCTGTGCACGGGCATGAACAAGTGCAATCCATTGTCACACTTCGGTCAGGGAGACAAGTGGATAATAAAGTTGGCCAAGAAGAAGAAGACTTGGTTGTGCTGCAAGGTAAAGAGAGTGGCAGGGATAAGGAGGGAGAAGTTGAGCCTTCTAGAGCCATACTTACTGTTGAGGATCCCCCGAGGTCATTTGTTCCAAAGGCTCCATACCCTGAGCGATTGAGAGCTCCGAAGAAAAATGCACAATTTGCTGAAATTTTGGAGGTGTTTAAGTAGGTTCAGATAAACATCCCTTTTTTGGATGCAATTCAGCAAGTGCCATCATATGCTAAGTTCTTAAAGGACTTGGTCACGGTCAAGCGGAAGAATAACGTTCCGAAGAAAGCATTCTTGACCGAGCAAGTGAGCTCCATCCTCCAGTGCAAGTTGCCCATTAAGTATAAGGACCCTGGGTGTCCAACCATTTCTTGCAGGATAGGAACCAATCAGATAAAAAGGCACCTTGGATTGGGTGCAAGTGTGAATCTCTCTCCTATTCAGGTTTATCTGGTGGGGTTGGGAGAATTGAAGCCCACTTCTATGATACTCAATTGGTGACAAATCGGTGAAGAGACCATGGGGAATAATTGAGGACGATTAATCAAAGTTGATAAGTTTTATTTCCTTGGACTTCATAGTGATAGACATGTAACCGGTGCATAATGTTGGGAGCCGATTCCAGCTTATTTTAGACCTTTCTTAGCTACGGCTAATGCCTTGATAAATTGCGGACGGGGTGATGAAAATCTCATTCGAATATGACAAAGGAGCTCAACATATTTGACATCAATAAGCGCCACTTGATTATGATGAGGTTCACCTGTGTTTGATTGAAGAGATCACGATGAGGTCGAAAATGAGTTTAGCTTGGAGGATCCCGAGGTGGAATGTTTTACTCAAGATGAAAATGACCTAGATCTTGATAGGCTACTTGGGCAAAATGATGTTTTGTATGAGGCTAGCTTGGAGGACCTTGAGATAGAGTGTTTTGCACCATCTGGAGGGATTTTGATATTGGTGAGTTACTTCAACAAACTGGAACTATGCATGAGCCAAGTATTGAGGATCCCAGATAGAGTGTTTTGCTCAAAGATAGAGAAGACATGGACTTCGAAGGGTTACTTGAGCCAGTTAGGGGTGTAGGTGAGCCAAGTTTGGAGGACACTATGCTGGAAAGTTTTGCTCAATTAGGATATGATGTGGATTTTGATGAATTAGTTGAGCAAGCTGAGGCCATTTTGGATCCTGCTCTGAGTCGCAGTGTAATGTGGGAAATTAATGAGTTAGCATTCCCTACACCATATTCTTCAGCAGTTGAGCTTCCCGAGTTGATTTCTGAGAGTAAATGGGTTGGACCCATTCATGTGTGGCCTAGGTGGCCAAGTGTGACCATGGGGAGGAAAAAGAATAACGAGTTGTTCCAAACTTGTGTTCAAAGAGGATGGCCAGGGTGCATTCATAACAGCAAGTTAAAGGCCATCTTAAGAAAAGATCACTTCCCTCCCCCATTCATTGATCCATTGGTGGCACGGTCAGCTGAATATTCTTACTACTGTGTGTTTGATGGTTACTCCAGCTACAACCATGTTACTTTGGATCCCGGCAAGCAAGAGAACACCACTCTCACATTTGCCTTTGGTGTGTTTGCCGGTTGTCATATGCCATCTGAATCATGCAACACACCTACTATAGAAAGTCTGGCTGAAGACTATAAACTTAGCGCTTATGGGAGGCAACCCATTGTTCCTTTTAGTTTTTGTTGTCATTTGATTTGGTTTTCCTATTTTGTCTTTGTTGTTATTGTGTTTTCAGAAACTGTCACTGCTCAAGTTTGGGGAGTGTTCTCCTACATTACACCCAACTTACACCGCCCATCTGGTATTTTATCCAAACACATTGGGGACAATGTGTCATTTTAGTTTGGGGGTAGGGTAGACATATTTGTCATTTTATTTGTTTATTTGTGTTGTTCAAAAAATAAAATAAAATTTGCTATGTTGTTGATTGGCCTTGACCTAACATCATAACTGTGCTTTGCATGTCATTGGTATGTTTAACTTGTTTGAACATTGCATATCATTAGAAATCCCAGAGTTTGACTCATTTGTTGGATTAGAGAGACTCAATGTCTTGGATAGATTTTTCACATGCACACTAGCATTAGGGCCTGTGGGGTATGAAATTTGACTTAAGGTGAGTGTGTCTCTAGAGATTTGTGGGTTGATGTGGTGAGGAAAACCTTGGCTTTCAAAAAAAAAAAAAAAATCATCATAAGGTTGAGCTTCTCATTGAGTAACCGGACCTCTTGCCTCACCAAGCAATGAATGTTCGCGTAAAAATAGGAGAAAGTTTAGCTGAGTGATTGTATGGCTAGTTAGGCTTCGTAGCTCTTTTTGACTTGAGTAATTAAGCACTTAGGGATGTCTCTACATCTAGTGCCCTAAAGCCATCTGGTTTGGGAGTAACTGGCCCAACACTCATTACATAAGTCATTTAGAAGTTTAAGGGAGCCAAGCATTGCACGGCCTGCGCAAAAAAAAAAAAAAAATCTCAAGCCTTGGTTGTTTTCATCACAGTGCAGTCCTATGAATTTTTGGGTACACATTTTCTTTGAGAATGATTGAAACTGCATGACCTTGTGTTGGTTCACTTTTCACTTCTTGAAGCATATGTTATCTCAATTTTCCAGTCATGAGTTGAATGTTTGGATGCCTGGATGATGTGGTTTGTATGTTCGACTTGTTAAATTTGCTAATGATGTATGAACCATATGTTTAAGTGAAAGGTTTGTCTGTCAATAACATAGTGTCAATAAAATGTTTGTGGGTGTCATTCCTGGAAAACCCTCACGAGACTTCACTCGTCCTCTAGGGAATTCCTAAAGGTTTAAAAGGCTTGTTACATATGCTAAATGCAACCGTTTCTCCCACGACAGTGGACTTATGTTTCTTGATTTTGTTATGTTTTTCATTTTGTTTTGCTAAGGGACTAGCAAAATGTAAGCTTGGGGGTATTTGATGAGTGCCTAATATTGCATATTTGGGCCCCTTGGCTTGTATTTGTTAAACCCTTAGTTTTGTAATTTTCTGATTTTTTTGGTTAGTTTTGGTGTTTTAGTGTTTTGCAGGTTGTTAAGTTGTATTTGGGGTTAATGCCATCAACTTTGGGGCTTAAAACAGTTCGGGGAGCTTTGGCGGCAAAATTAAGTCAAGCGATGATTTGCGCCCGACGACTTCCACCAAAATAGCCATATTTTGAGTTGTATAACTCCGATTGGGGTGATCTTGGTGTCTATGGAAAGCTATCTCGAAGATATACAAAATTAGATTTTATTAGTTTTGGCCAATTCTGAAGTATGTGCGCTCGAATGCACATTTTTACGTTCGAACGCAGTTATGCCCATCTGGTGCAGAAATTCTTGCACGAGTGCGCTCGAGCGCACCTAAAGTACGATCGATCGTACTCGGCCGACCTGGAAATGCTGAAACCCTAAAATTAGTGTATAAATACTTTCTTTTTTCATTGTACACGCATTAGGGGGCGCCGTAGAGTCCAAAACTTCGACCTAGAGTTGTTCTTGAGCTTTTCGAACGCTTTTCTTTGTAAGTTTTTGTTTCTTTATGATTTCAATTGATATGTTTATGTATGTTGTCGTCATGAGAGGCTAAAACCTTCAAATAAGATTGAAGATGAAGCCTTATCATTGATAAACTCATTATTTCTCATGTTTTTGTTCGTACAATTCTGAATTTAATATGAAGTATTTTCGTTTCAATCTAGTTGTGTGACAAAACTTGTATTGATTGTTGTTTATAGAATTGCTTAAACGTTGGATATTCGTTGTATTTCATCCAGTGGATACATCGAATCTTTTGATTGAAATTGGATATCCATTGTCTTTCGTTGTTCAAACGGATACATTGGATCTTTTGATCTCAATTGGATATTCGTTGTCTTTCGCAATAGAGTTGGATTCATCGAATCTTTCAATAGGATTTTATAAAAAAACAATAGAAAATGCTTGGGGTTTAATTCTTGATGAATGTATGAACAAAACATGAGAGTGAGTTTTGATTTGATAAGGTGGATTCAGAAAACCTTAGTGCCTTTTTATTATTTAAGCAATTTCATTTTTACTTCATTTATATTTTTGCACGACCAACTTCGAACTTCGGAACTAGGTTAAGATAAAGTCAATTTGATTAGGAAATTGATTTTTACAAGAACACAAATTCCCTGTGGATCGACCTCGCACTTGCATAACACTTTATTACAAACGACTCGTGCTATTGCGAGTACTTTTATTTTTGTACATCATTATGCAATAAAATTTAACCACTGTCGGTTCCTTGTAATTAGCAGACAAAAAGTTCACAACACACCCACCAGTGGACCATTAAAAAACAGTATAACAAACAAATTTCATCAGCATTCGAGACCACAAATGTCGTTTTCTAGGGCTACCACAAAACCCACTACCAATCCCTTTTAACTACAGTCTGTCATGCAATAAAGTCTATAAATTCAAAGAAGGATAAAAAGCAACACAGCGTGTGGGTGTGGGGTTTTCCCACAACTTCAGAAACAACCAACAACCAACCAAAACTACAATATAAACCTTCTATACATTTCAAGCAACAAAACCCATAAAGAAATTTCAGAGATACCTGCTCGGATTCAAAGAAACCAAAAAAAAAGAAGGGAAAAATGGAGCCTTAGTCACCGAAGGCGTGCCGCTGGTGTGGTGGATCGCTTGAACCGCAGTCACGGGTGGACCGTCGGTACGGTCTGTGTTGGCGATGGGTACGCCAATGGTGTGCTAGAGTTTGGGTCGGTGCGACGGTGGATGTGTGTCAGGGGAGATGGTGAGGACTCTCTGCCTCACACGAGTGGGCTGAGGGCTTTAAGAAAACTCCCCAAATTTAAGCCAAACGCGCCGTTTTAGCACCAGCCAAAACGGTGCATTTTGGATCCTACCTGGAGAGCTCGTCTAACGTGGCATATCCCAAAACGGTGCATTTTATAGCAGTTAACAGCTGTTAGGAAATAAGTGACGGCATGGATTTTATTGTAGTTTTCAATGACCTAGGGAGTAAATTTCGAGAAAAAAAATTTAGGCATTTTAAAATTTTGAAGGGTGGACCCAAGGAGTTATTATATATTTACCCAAAAATTAAACAATTATAATTGATCATTCACCAAAATATGGAAAATAATAAATCAAAGAGACAAATATATATTTTGGTTATGAAGAAAAAACCATTTAGAAAACTCTCTAAAATGTAAAATCTCTTCGAGGCATCCAAACCTAGAAAATCATTGAATCAATAAAAGATTAAGGATTACAAGAAGTTCACAGTTATAAAACCTTTACAATTGACACTCTCTTGCATAAGACAAGCGATCCACTTAACTTTTACCGCAATAGCCCTTTCCAAAACATCTGAAACAATTCTTATACGTGATCTCCTTTCACTGGAATTCCGATTGACTTCAATTGAATTATTACCAAAGACGATCAAACGATCACTCTAAGAGAGAGAATTAACACTTTATAACAAAGACTATCTTAGCACAAACTACTGAACTCTAGATGCAAAATTTCTAGTAATATAGATATGTAGAGATACCATATATATGGTCTAACGACCTCTAGTCTAATTGACACACAGTTTGTTTGAAAATAAACTTAAAAAACACGAGGCGTTTAGACGGGAAGTAAGCTCGTCCGAACGGAACTAGGTTCTACGTGGAAAAAGACTTGAAACACACGTGGCGTCCGAATGGAAAGTAATCTCTCATTTGGACGGAATTAGGTTAGAAATGCTAACTCCTATTTCTTTGGCACGACACATTCAGATAGCTTGCAAACAAGATTGTAGACGAAGCTCTCGGGTTTTATTGTTCAGCAAACTCGTCCAAACAATCTGCAGACGAAGTTGCAAACAATGTTCTTGGGTTTTCTTGGTCAGCCATCTCATAGACGAGGTTTTAGACGAAAGTTTCTGGAATTCTTATTCAGTATCCTCGTCTGGACGGATGAAGACGAGTCTAGATGGATGCAGACGTGTCCGAACGGTTGCAAACTTCTTCCATTGATTCTTCCTTCACTTGATTTACTTGATCACATACTACACACTTAAACCGAACATGTTATCCATAAGTATTTGTTCATTTAATCTTGGCCAAACAGTACTAAAAAATAAAAGCAATATATATCTTCTTTATATAAAAGGAGCGAATGCACAAGAAATGTTTGATATGGAGGGACTATTTTGCCCTTTATTTTTGTACTAAATTACCCTTTTGTTTGAGACAAAAGTACCTTTTTGCCCTCATTAGTCTTCACATGAATTAGATATCTCATCGGTTGTTTTGGTATTTCACTCCTCTTTCTCATCTTCCAGCACCTTCTTCTCTCTGAAAACAAAATGGAGCAAAAATTTCGCCCATTTGGTACGCTCTTCCCTTTCTGTGTTTTTCTTTTCTTCTTCCTCATCTCCTTCCCTTTCTTTTTTCACACGCACGCTGGGGAGTGAGAGATCTTGAGATTGAGAGAGAAAAGAGAGCCAGTGAGAGGAGAGAGATGCAAACCAAGAAGCGGCGAGGGAGAGTGAAGTGAAAAGGGTATCTCGGCCATGGAAGCAAGAAAAGGTAAACCTTTAGCTTTTCCTCTTCGATTTCGTTCTACCCATTGGATTTGAAGCTTGAAATCATGTTCATTTGTAGGAATTTTTTGGGTCCCAAAATTAGGGCTTTATATAGGATTTTGGGGCTTTTGTTATTTTGTCATACCGGGCTTTGCAATATTTGATTGATCACAAATTTATAATAGATTAGATAAAATCTCAATGAATCCCCGATTAATGCCTCGACTTTTTAGAACAGGTATGAGTGAGATTGAGAGAGAAAGAGACGCAGAATGAGAGGGAGAGAGATGCAAACAGTAAGAAGAACCGAGGGAGAGTGAAGCGAAAAGGTATCTAGGCCATGGAAGCAGAAAAGGTAAACCTTTAGCTTTTCCTCTTCGATTTCGTTCTACCCATTGGATTTGAAGCTTGAAATCATGTTGATTTGTAGGAATTTTTGGGTCTGAAAATTAGGGCTTTATATAGGATTTTGGGCTTTTGTTATTTTGTCGAATTTCTAGCTACATGCATCATTGAACAAGATCAAATTATGGAACCTACACTGCTGTCCACCCATCGGCCTTCTCTTTGATTTGAAAACCGTTTGAATGGAAAGCAGCTCAACAAGATTATTCTGCGAAAGTAGTTTTATAAGATAATGAACTATAGGTGTTTGACAAAATGTTTCTCTCAGTATAGAATATCAAAATGATTTTTGATATTTCTTTCTTTTCTTTCTCTTCTCCTTATACTTAAAGCTGATGGGATTATATGGTCGTTATGTCTTTTATTGGCCGGATTTCAATGCGGAAATCCAGAGGTTTATACTTTTTTTTTCTATTAATTAAAAAAAAATCATTTATTTCCTAAATCCTAGCACCTACTCCACTTATTTCTCCACGTACCCCCACTTGCCGACAAATCGACAATCACCCTATTCCCAACATTTCTATTTTCCTTTTTTCTTTTTTCTTCTTTCTTATCTCCACTCCTCCTGCCTCACTCCTTCCCTCCCCCTCTTCTTCTCACCCACGGTCTCCCTCTCTTCTTCTCTTCTTTCACACCCGGTTTTGATCTTGAGATTTTATTGGTATTGATTTTTGGGGTTTTATTTTTTTATTTTTTAAAAATATTTTTCTCTTGAATCTCTTGAGGTTCTCAGTATTATTTTTGGGATTTGTTTTTTGGGTTAATCTTCAGCTTTTGTGTATTGATTTCTAGGTTTTTTTTTTGTATATTTTTCTCATAATCTTCTTGATTAATCTTAACCTTTTTTTGGGTATTGATTTGTGTTTTTTTCGATTTTTTTCTCTTAGTCTTGAGCTTTTGGGTTTTGTTTTTGATATTTATTTTCTTAGTTTTGACTAAATCTTGAGCTTTTGAGTATTGAATTGATGTGTTTTCTGTGTTTCTTGAGTTTGGCGAATTATAGATGATTATGGGTTAATCTTGAGCTTTTGGTTATTGATTTCTGTGTTTTTATTCTTAATCTTCTGGGTTTAATCTTGAGTTTTTTTTTTTTTTTTAATATTTTTTCCTAAATATTTCCGTGTTAATCTTGGTTCATTTTGTGTATTAGTTTGGGTGTTTTTTAATATATTTTTTTGTTATTATTATTTTTTTTTCCCGTATATTTTCCTCCCCATACACACACCCTTGAAGAAGAAATAAAATAAAAATTGAAGAAGGAAAGAGAAGTGGAGGAAGAGGAAAAAAATATTGGGAGAAAAGTGAGAAGAAAGAAAAACGTGTTGTGTGCATGGAAAGAGGAGAAAAGAAAGAAAAATTTGAGTGATGTTGTCGAAAAATGAATGAATTTTTGCTAAAAATCTGTATCTATTGTCCAACTTGAAGATAAATTAAAAATCACTTCTCATCCTTTCTATGTCTCTCAAGAGAGAAGCATGAAATCTCTCCACTATGAGGCTTATTTTTCTCTTAGATTTGGGTTATTCGTTATTCCTTCTTTTGGTTTGCTTTTCAGAATAATATGAGGTTTCTTTCTTTAATTGCTGCTTTTGTTTTGTTTTGATCATTGTTTTTGTTTTTTTTGTTTTTGCTTTGTATTGGTTCTTATACGAGATAAAAGCAGGAATGTAGAATAAATTTCAGTAATGAGAATGGCGGACGAGGTGGTTCTGGGATACCTTTTCTCAGCATGTTTGAGTACCATGGAATCAAAGAGAACCTGATCGTCATCATCGAGGGATGAGAGGAAAACCGGTGTGGAGGCAGAGAAAGTAAGAATTTTGTTCCTTTAATTGTTCTGATTTAGAATTTTAACTTGGGGATTTCCATTGTAGTTTAAACTTTTGCTTCGAATTGGTTCTTATACCTAAGATTTCTCACACTTTGTTTTGAGTAAATTTATGTTTGGGTCTCAGGAAAGTGCGAGGGAAAGTTGCAAAGAGTAAAAAAAAAAAAAATTAACTACAATGTTTATTTATGTGCTTGATGATTTTTTTGGTGGGTTTGTTTACGTTTTTTACATTTTTCTTTTTGGGTTTTATTTGAAGAGTGCTTGATAATATTTTTGGTGGGTTTTTTTTTGTTAGTTTGCTTTAGTTTTTGAACATGTGCTTAGTAGAGATTTGGTTCTTGGATTGATTAAAAAAAAAATTTTTTTTTTTTTGTGTTTATTTATGTGGTTGATGATTTTTTGGTGGGTTTGTATGGGTTTTGACATTTTTTTTTTTTGAGATTTCCATGTTGAAATTTTGGGTTTTATCTTAGAGTTAGTGTGAACCCTCAGTGGATTTTTATACGGTTTGGTGAATGGGTACTATGTTTTGAAGTTTGATTAGTAGTCTTATCTTATATTGATATTCTGGGTTGTTTGGTTGAATGGTTGTGAGGGTATAGGGTTGAATGTTATTTATAGAATGTTTCTTGTGGGATTGAAGTTGAATTCAATTAAGCTATATGAATTTCTTTGGAAGTGTTTTGTTGGAGGTGTTGCTATGGCCGAATTTGAAGAGTTTTGGGTTAGGTTCGCTGGAAGTGTTTTGTGTTATAGGGAGGAAGAAATTCAAGTAAGGCACATTGAGGCTACCATTTTTCATGGAGCCTTTCAAACTTTTGCCCTTTTGTACTGGGGTATGTGTGTATGGGGTTATTGTCCATATTTTGGACGTTGTTCTTAAGTATTTGTTTTAATATTTTTGAGACCTTTTCATGACTATATATTAATTCTGGCAACTACTTGTCAACTTTTACTTACATGGACTGCTAAGATTTTTCTTTTCTTTTTTTCCCTACGTACTTCTTAAAGCATTAGCATGTTTCTATTGCTTGGTTAGATTATATGCTATCTTGTTGTCTCTACCCAATATTGTGTCAAGTTGATAGATATGATGTTAAAGTCTATTTGTTTTGTTTTAGTCGATTTAAAATTAACATTGTGTCTACTTTAGTTAATTCTTTTAATTTGTAGTCAATAAGGACTAGGACAGATTTGTGTAACTCTAGCAAGTTTGGAAAACTTTTAATTTTTTTAAGATTTGGTTTATTATAATGCTAGATTTTATACAAGTCGAATAAAGTTTGGTTTAATTTGCAATATGATTGATGATTGATTCGCATCTTAATATTTTTTGATAAGTAATATGTTGAAGATCATTTTAGAATATGATTTACACTTTGTGTGCTTCTTTTCCTTCGTTCTCCTCATTAACAAACAAATTGGTGATATGTTGTGATTCCCATTTTTGTTCGTGTGAAGGAAAGTGATTTGCACACAAAGTTTATTGATAAGATTTTGAAGGCAACAAAACCAATTAGTTTGGAAGTTCTAAAGGCAACTGCAGAGTCAAAACAGACCTTATGCAAGTACTAGTCAACCTGAAGGTACTATTATAGTTTATTGTTTTTCATAGTCATTGTGTTTGACTCAAATGTAAAGATTTGTTTCGATATATATTGGTAAGATTGTTACATGTACAATAATTGTTTGGTTCTCTTTCTTTAGTTCTTTTTTGGTTAGATTGTATGGTTACTATTCTAATATATTTGAAGTTGTACTTGTGCTATAATCAGATACATTACTAGGGAGATCAATGCTCAGACAAAGGGAGTGACAACAAAAATTGAATGCAAGAGAAGAGATTGGCACACGAACTTAGGGTCTTTTGAAAACAACTAAAAGACAAACAAATACATTTTTGTTAGATAGTATATTAATTTATTTTCCTATAATAGCACATAAAGAATACAAACACATTATCTCTTTTGTGGTTATAATGTGTCTGCCCTTTAAAATAACTTCACTTTTGTGAGAATTTAAATCTGCACTTGTTTAAGGACTAGATATTAAATTTATGTTGATACTTTTTATAGATATTTAGATTTTAATTTTAAGTATCATGTAATGAATTACATATATTACTATTGAACACGGGGAATCAAGTACAAGCACGTGCCTACACTAATTGAGGGTTTCAAACTTTTGATTTTGGTTTCAAACTTTGAGATAAAGATTCAAAAAGTAAAGTTTTAAGTTAATGTTGTACATTCTTCAAGCTTTTTTTTTTATTATTATTTTAAACTTATTCCAGCAATGAGGTCTGATTAAACATTTTCGTTTATTTTTATTTTTTTATGAGTAATGGCATTTGATTTAATGACAATGTGGTCAATAGAAAGAGTTATGTATTTGGAATTAATCGTTATTTGATGTCATCATTGAAGTATCTTTTATAGTGAGATGAATAATTCAATTGTATGTTATTGAGGTTATTTAAAGGACAAGTTTTTAGAATGGATTAATAAGTTTATGAAACTATGATATTATGGAATAGTTTTGTTTATGAAATTATTATTGTTAACGTTAAGAATCACAAAAATACAATACACCGGAAACCAAGCATGCACCTTGCACGTGCTCTCCAACTAGTATATATATATATATCTTATGTACGTACAGTTGTCAAACATGTCGTGAAAACAATGATTTACTGACAGCAGCAGATGGACGAAACGGGCATGAGTGTACTGACAGCAGCATTAGCTGCTAGGCTGGTTTTTAGCGCGTGTGAAATGTGGCGCGATTGGAAATTTGCGAAAGAGTCGCGTGAAAAAACGGCACAATATCTCGCAATTGGGCCAAGATGCGTGAAGAAATTCTACAAAGGAGGAAAAGATCAGCGGAGATGATGATAGAGAAGGATAGAGAGAAGAAGAGAAGTCTAGAAGAAAAGATGAGGAAAATGAAGGAAAATATATTAGAGAAGGCGCCTTGCCACAGCTTCAAAGTTTGCATGTGTAGGTTAAAAAAATCTTTGTTTTCAAGCAACATTTGAGAAAATTGGAGAAGAGATCATGAAAGAAAATGCATGGTGGAATATTTAAATATCGTGTTTTTAATTTCTCTTTTTTTAATATAGTTAGTTATTGTAATTGAACTTCTGAGGTATGTTTAATTAATTAACTCGGCCTTCCCTTCTTGTTCAATTCTTATAATTTTTTTCAATATTGTTCACTGTGGAAATTCTTTTAGTCAATTTTTAATGGTTTAAATTTTTTAATGCATGCATAGATTTTTTTTTTTTTTTAAATCTTTGACGACCATGGAAATTCCAAAGGGAACCGAATGACCTATTTCTCCATGCCAAAGCTGTATATATATATATATATATACACTCACCACCAATCTCCACAGACAACAACATCACTACTTAATAAAACAAAGCTAATTATTTTATTCAAAAAAAAAAAAAAAGCTACAAAATTCTTATTGAAATAAAATAATACAAATTTGAAAATTAAACAATAAAATATATAAATTATAAGAGATGAAAAGTAAGTTTCTGATTTTTTTTTTTTAATTTAAAAAATCCACATAGGAGAAAAGTTTGATCTATATTGTGATTGTATCATACCTCTACTTAATATAATACATAAGTAATTCATATTCCCAACTTTTATTTTATTGGCCATGGGAGTAAAACCCTCCCACCAAAACTAATTCTCTTCGACCCAACAACCATGATAAAAATCTTTACATCAAAAATCGTTTATGAAAATATATCTAAGAAGAAGTCAAAGCTTTATTAAAAAAAAAAACACAATAAAAAAGTCAACAAATAGCTACAACAGCCGGGGGCAAGGGAGACGAAGTGCACTGACCAACGCATGGTGGACGAGATGGAGTTATTTTGCATCAATGAGCAATTGAGGAGCCGAAGGGCACAATATGGGTTAACATGTGACTAAGCGAAACCAATTGAGACGACTAAAATATCTTTTTAGAGGAAAGAAAATTCTCTAGCACCAAAAGTTAACTAGGTAAGAAGAGTCTCTTGAAATTTTAAATTGACCCTGCCTTTGAGCTTTAAAAACTCCCAATGGTGCCTGTAGTCATGCCAAGTGTCAATTAGATTCAACGGGTCAGTTGCCGGCCTCGTTGGCTGGGACTGGGAGAGACTTGTGTCGACGTGCAAGGACCGGCCGGGACCTCTGTCCAATTAACGAGGAACATGCACGGAATGCGTCCAAAAAAGGAAGCAACGTTTGCATTTGGCTGTATTAATAAAGGAAAATGTAATAGGCAAAACAAAAGTCCAACTTATGTTCAACTTTTTCGTACATGGCATTAGAAAAAAAAAAAAATCCCAATCGTCTTTTCTGCTAGGTCCCTCGCTCTCCCTCCCGGATCACCCTCTCTCCTCCGACGAGTTCTTCAGCCACCGACGAAGCCATCCCTCTGTCACCCCTTGTCTCTCTCACTCCGGCGCAAGGTTCCGTCCACTGTCTCGATCCGTCCGAGAACTTCTACGGCCACCGCTGAGAGAGAGATCGTCGTCGTGGGTGGCTGAGCAACGCCAAACCCACTGGTCTCTGAGTTCAGAAATCGTTCCTAGTAGCTAAGAATTTCTGGTATTTTCCTTTGGGATCTCTTTTTGATGCTTTTGGGTCCTCTGTTTTGGGAGTCCTTGTTCTGTTAGGAGTATTTGTTCTGTTTTGGGATTCCTTGCTCTGTTTTGAGAGTCAGGAAGTGACGGAGGGATAGCTTCGTCGGTGGCCGAAGAACTCGCCGGAGAAGAGAGGGTGATTACGGGAGGGAGAGCGAGGGATTGATAGACGCCGGTGGCCGAAGAACTCGCCGGAGAAGAGAGGGTGAGCGCTGGAGGAGAAAGGGGTGATTTCGGGAGGGAGGGCGAGGGACTGATAGACACCGGTGGCCAAATAACTCGCCGGAGAAGAGAGGGTTAGCGCCGGAGGAGAGAGGGGTGATTCCGGGAGGGAGAGCAACGGACTGAGAGAGGGGTGATTTCAGGGGAAACGACTGATTTGGGTAAAATATGATTTTTTTTTTTTTTTAAATGCCATAATGCCATGTAGGTTAAAAATTCGACAGGTAAAAAAGAAATTGGACTTAAGTTAGATTTTAGTTCTATCCATATGGAACCTCATTAATAAATATTAATAAATTATTAATGCCCTGCAGCCTTACATGTACAACTTTTTATTCTAATAGATTAATGTATCCGAGACACAGAATCTCATTTTCAATTATAATTTGTTTTCAATCTTAGATTTTGTTAATATATATAGGAAAATGTTAGGGGTTTTTTCTTTGATTCTCTCACCTAAACATGATTTAAGAAAAATAAAATCAGTGACCTCCACTATCGTATTTTTAAGATTAGACCAAAATCAAGATTAGATTCAATTTAAAATGATCAAATTCATTTTAGTATTCTCTCAGTCATACATAAAACATGATTTAAGAAAAAATAAAATTGTAGTAGACCTCCACTATCGTATTTTTAGGCATTAGCACCAAAATTGAAGCATTAGCATCTAATTTAAAATGATCAAATTCATTTTAGGTAATATCATCCCTAAAAGGTTAACCTTCAACCTTTAGGTTTTAGTTTTGAATCCAAAACAAGTTTTAAAGCATTAGAATATAACTATTAACTAATAAAAATTAATCTGTTCGCAAAAAAATGGTATTACAATTTTATTTTTTCTTAAATCATATTCTACGTAAGACTGGGAGAACGCCAAGAGAACATTACGGAGAGAATCCCTAGCAAACCCCATATATATATAAGGCTTTTTATAGTCTTGTTAGAGTCATCCTAAATATGATGTGTCATTTAAAATTACTAATAGATCAAAAGTCAATAAATTACATCTTAAAATTCAACGGTAATTTTAAAAGGCATATCACATTTAGGATGATTCTAGAAAGACTCTAAAAAGCCTTAAAACATTACTAATATATATATACATTTTTTTATTATTTATGCCCTTTTATTTCTCACTCTTCTTTTCCCTTTCTATTTTTTTTATCCTCTTTTTACTGGAATAGATCCATAAGCCTAAACCATGACGGCACATTTGGCCGTGTATTGAGTATTCTATTAAAAAAAAAATTATTACTAAAAATAAAAGAAAGTGGAATTGAATGATTATTCTTATTTTTTAGTTTGGTAACAACATATGAATTCTAATTGGAGTTAAGCCAAAATTACCAAAAACCCTATCTTTCTTTAAAAATAAAAACTAGGATTGCAAATTATAGGTTTTCATTTTTTTAATAAAAAACAAATTTAAGAGTTAAAATAATTTTTTTTTGAAAAAAATTGGTTTTTTTGTTGTTGAAAAAGTTGTCAATTCTTTCATGAATAGTTATTCTTGTCATTTTTTAGAGGAATAATTATTAATGTGTGTAAGGGAATAGTGATTCATACGGAAATAACTATTCTAAGAATAAACCCTTACCAAACAAAGTAATGATTATTTCATAGAAATACCTATTCCATTCCATGGATCTATTCCGCAAACTCAAACGGGTCCTAAATCGTAATCATCCCATGGTTATAGAAGAAGAGAGAAATAATTTGAAATTAATTCAAAACGGGCAAAACACCACTTCTTGCTTGTCCTTAAGGGACTCAAAAGGAATAAGCATCATGTGTTTATGGGATATATTCCATAGCTAGAGGAAGATGCTTCATATTCGTCCACTTTCCCAATAAATTGAATGGCAAGCGTTTGTCCTTCTCAAAAAATCTCAAGCTAGGATGCTCATCAAAAGGAGGGGGGGGTCATGACTTTCTAAAAAGCCAAGGAAGAGAATCCACACACTTGAAAAGAGCTAATATGCAATTTTCTTAGAAACTTCTTACTTAAACTAAAACCGTCTCGGTAATATGTCGAATATACGTCTTTGAAATGATACATGTACTTTCAAATATTTCATTTTAAACGCTTATATTTTATAATATTGCAATAGAAAGTACCATTAATGTGAAATATACACATATTTTTCACTATTTTGGAGTTTGGTCAAGGGATTGCCAAACTTTTGAGAAAATACACGACAGTCCACAGACAAAGAAAAAGAAGATCAGTAGTATTTGTTTTGAAGTTTCAAGGGGACAAGAAATTAAGAAATCAAGAAATCAAACGGTGTCGTTTTCACACTTTCGACATTCTTATACTAATTGAATGAAAAAAAACGAAAAAAAAAAAAAACATTCTTCTTCTACTAATTACTAACTACTTCGGTTATAAACTAGAACTAATTTATTTTTGCCTTCTGTTCTTCGCCTGTGCGTAGGGCGGGAGACAAAGATCTGCCTGTTTTTTTTGTTTGTTTCGTCCTCCTTTTGCGCTTCTCACTCTTAGTATATATATATATATATATATATTGAAAATGTTGCTGATTTGACCACAAAAAAAAAAACTTAACATAAATTTGTTTTACGAAAAATAACATAAAGTTGAGCTGTCTCTTCGGTTAAAGTTGAGCTGGTTTCCACCACCCAAAAGATAAAAGAAAAAGTAATTGTTTAAAGAAATTGAAACGATAAAGAGAAAGATAAAGTAAAACTTTTACTTTTTCTAAGATTCGCCGACACAAAAAAGAAACGACCCAAAAGCTTTACATTTCTGTTGGGACAGTTGGACAAAGCTGAGCTGTTTTCCACCCCAGTGATAAAGAATAATAAGTAACTGTTTTAAGAGCCGCCGACTCAAAAAGAAACAATAAATTGCTACTAAGAGCATCACAACAGTTTCTTCAAATTTTACTTTTCAAAATAATCAAAAATATATTTATAATTATTTAATAGTTTACTTTTTTAAAACACACTTTTTAGTCTCTCTAATTTAACAATTTTCTTTCATTATTTTATAAAAATTTGTTTATTATTTCTCTAACTTTTGAGTGTTAAAGTTACTAAAATGCCCATATTATAATAAAAAATAAAATATTAAAAACCTAAACAAAACGTCCGTTTTGCTACACCCTAAAAGAAAAACCCCATGTTCCCCCTGTTCCCCCATGTTCTCCAACGAGTTTCGGCAAGATCATCTCCGGCACTGTCCCAGGAATCATCATCGGCAGCCCCCACCGGAAAAGGCACATGATCAGAAACAAAAAAAAGACCCAGAATCAAGAACGACAACCCACAACGACCCCAAGCTCTCGTCAGTACAGCCAGATCCCGTTGAAGAACCAGACGCCGTCGACTACACCCTTTCCAGCCAATTCTGCTCGTCGAGCACCGTCGATGAACCAGATGACGTCGACAACAACTCCTCCAGCCGAAACTGAACGTCGACCACCGTCGATGAATCAGACGCCGTTGACGATCGATTTTGTCCGGTCGATTCTGCTCGTCGAGCATCGTTGATGAACCAGATGTTGTCATCGACAACACCTCCTGAGAGAGGAATGGCTCAAAAAGAGGAAAGGATAGAGAAAGGAAAGGGAAAAAGAAGAGAGAGGAAATATAATTGTTTAAAGAGTAAAGAGGGAATAGTAAATGTTAAGTATGAAAGAATATTGTTCATAATGTTAACTTTTTTGTTAAAATGAAGATGCTGAAAAGTGAGGTTTTTAGGTCTTTTTGTTAAATTGGCTCTTCAAACTAACAAAAAATTGGGTTTGAAGAACCTGCAGTGGGTGCTCTAACGCCTTTAGTTTTGTACATAATTTGAGTTCCAACTCATAATTGAATTAGATAATAGGATGATCCTAGATAATATATTTAAACTTATTTTTAAACGTCTTGGAACTTGTTCACTTATCTACGCGTGTGTTAATTTAATAGTTGATTTTTATTGTGAGATTAATGTAAAATTAATTTTTGTAATTGACTTAAATTATAAATTTGTTCCTACAATATAAAAAATAATTAGGAAATTTTATTTATTCTCCACGAACTTATGCATTTTTTACAGATACTTTTTCATTGTTCAAAATTTCTCACTTTAATGTATCGAACTTTGATTTTTATCTACTTTTCCCATTCCGTTAGAATTTTTTATTAAATCCTAATAGAAATATACAAAGTTACTAAAATACCTTTAGTCATTTTTTCCTTTTTTTTCATTTAATTTAACTGCAATATTTAACGTTGGGAAGGTATTTAAAACGAAACGAAAATTCGATACACTAAAATGAGATTTTGAATAATTGGGATATGCGAAAAGCGCGTAAGTTCGTGATAAGTAAGTTAAGTTTCCCCAAAATAATTTAAAATTCCCTACAATCAAATTTTGTCAAAATACACGAATTTTGTTATTGTGCCACGTTATTGCTAATAAAATGATGACAAATGTCACTCTAAATTGTATTGCGGAGACTAAATTATTATTTTAACTTACCTCAAATAGCTATAAATTATTTTTTATACTATAAAGAATAGTTTATAATTTAGGTCAATCAAATGAACTAATTTTATATTTTCCACTTTTTATTATTACATTATTTTTAACAGATTTGATACCCTAACATTTTTCTTTTATGTTATAAACTAGAGAAGACTGCACTTGGTAAACTTGGCAACTTGCAATATCAAATTTCATTATTCAATAAATATTTATATATGTAAACAATAAATAAAATATCTCTCAAAATTTTTTAAAAATTATATCTTAAACTTCGAACTTTTTTCAATTAAAATTAAAAACCCATAATTAAAATTCTTGTGATTAACAGACGTTAATTTAGAACTAACGGAGTCAGGGAGTAGAGTTCAATATAAATGCTTAAGTTAGCGAAACCAAACACTTTCTACTCGCAGCAAACAAACCTTCAAGAGAGCTTTTGAGCATTCCTTCACTCACATTCAAGAAATGGCAGATCAGCTCCTCTTTGAAATGGCCGAGCGGATCATTCATACTTTGACTCCAGTGGTTGCCAAAGAGTTCGGACTGCTATGGGGTGTCAAAGGTGAGCTGAAAAGACTGGAGAACACCGTTTCAGCAATCAATGCTGTGTTTCTGGATGCGGAGAAGAAACAGGTTGGAAGCAATGCAGTCAAAGATTGGCTCGAGAAGTTGAAAGTTGTCGTTTATGATGCGGATGACTTGCTGGATGCTGTTTCCATTGAAGTTCTACAAAGGAAATAATGACTCATGATAAGAAGGCCAAAGAGGTACGCCTTTTCTTTTCCAAACATAATCAGCTTTACTATCTTCATAAAACGGCCCATAAGATTAAGGCGATGAGGAAGAGGTTGGATGCCATCAACGAGGATAGGGAGAGATTCCATTTGGAGGAACACATTGAAGAGCCACAAGTTCGGAGCATGAGTCGAGAGACTTATTCTTCTGTACGTGCGGAGTCAGTTATTGGTCGAGAGGATAATAAGAAGGAAGTTATACACCGTCTGATGGACTTCAAGGTTGAAGAGAATGTTTCAATCCTTCCAATTGTTGCCATGGGAGGATTAGGAAAGACTACATTGGCTCAACTCATATTCAATGATGAGCAAATCCAAAATCATTTTGAGCTCAAAATGTGGGTATGTGTGTCTGATCCCTTCTATGTTAAAGATATTGTTAAGAAAATCTTAGAGTCTGCAACAAAGAAGAAACAAGAAGATGTTCAAATGGATACATTGGTAACCGATCTTCGAGAAAAAATAAATGAAAAGAAATACTTACTTGTGTTGGATGACGTGTGGAATGAAGATCAAAGAAAATGGTCTGACTTGAAAAAAGTATTGTTGGGCGGTGCAAGAGGCAGTAGAATATTGGTGACTACCCGCACTGAAAGGGTTGCAAGGATTTGCGGGACAATTGATCCATATTTCTTAAGTGGTTTAACTGAACTCGCATCATGGTCTTTATTCATGCAGATGGCGTTTGAGAAAGGACAAGAGCCGGAGGAGAATTCAAACATAGTTGCAATTGGGAGGGATATCCTACAAAAGTGTAAAGGTGTTCCTCTGGCCATAACAACAATTGGAAGTTTACTACGCTTCAAAAATCCAGAAACAGAGTGGTTGAATTTTAAGAATAATGAACTCTCAAAAATCTCTCAAACTGAAACTGACATCTTACCAACTCTGAAGTTGAGTTATGATCAACTTCAATCACATTTGAAGCACTGCTTTGCCTATTGTAGTCTGTTTCCAAAGGATTACGAGTTTGAGAGATCAACACTGATTCGGCTTTGGATAGCACAAGGGTTTGTTAAGTTATCAGATCAACACCGATGCTTGGAAGATGTTGGTAATGAATATTTTATGGATTTACTTTGGAGATCATTTTTTCAAGAAGCTGAAACAGATGAGTTTGGCAACGTAACTTATTGCAAAATGCATGATCTCTTGCATGATCTTGCCATTTCGGAGGCAAGACCGCTGATCAAAACATTAAATGATAGAGAGATAAACTTTGATGAAAAAACTCGTCATGTATCAATTGGTTGCAGTGTCGATGCTTTATCAATTACAACTTCATTGTGTAAAGCAAGTGGGATACGGTCATTTCTTTGTCTCACTCCCAACTTCTTTGAGTGTGATGAGTCATGTTGTGAAGCAATTGTTTCAAGTTTCAAGTTCTTGCGCACGTTGGTTCTACGCCGCCAAGGAAAGCTTTATTTTGTGCCATGCTGTATTGGAAAATTGAAGCATTTAAGATATATTGATCTTTCTTATAACTCCAAACTCAAGAAGCTACCCGATTCTATAATTGAGTTGCAGAATTTGCTAACACTGATACTATTTGGTTGTCACAACCTTGAAGAGTGGCCGAAAGACATGCAAAAATTAGTCAACCTCAGGCATCTTGATATAGGTGGTTGTTATATGTTGACTTATATGCCACGTGGACTGGGGAAATTGACTAATCTTCAAACGTTATCAAACTTTGTGGTACACTGGGATCCTCTCTCTAATGATAGCAGTGGCTTAAATGAACTACACGGACTAAATAACCTAAGAGGAAAGTTAGAGATTGAGAATTTGAGACAAGGGAAAGATGTTGCGTTGGCTTTAAATTTAAAGGGCAAAGAACATCTTCATGCTTTGACTTTACGGTGGTGTTTTTTTGAAAGAGGTGTCAATGACTCGGATGTTGATGTTGATGTTGATGTTGAATTGTTATTGGAAGACCTCCAACCGCACCCAAATCTGAAAGAGCTTTGTTTTGTATTACAGCATTGTAAGAGTTTAAGGCTTCCAAGTTGGCTTTCGTCACTCACAAATCTTGTTAGATTTGAATTATATGGGTGTAAGGAATGCCAATATATGCCACCATTGAGTCAACTACCTTCTCTCAAGTATCTTTATCTTCGAGATTTAGAAGCTATGGAGTACATAACAACCAGCAATGAGTTCTCTTCTTCTTCATCGGCACCAATACCATTTTTCCCATCTCTCAAAGCAATCGAGCTCAGTAATTGCTATAATCTCAAGGGGTGGTGGAGGAGGAGGCATTCTTCAGTGGAGGTCAATAGCGATGGTGATAATTCTGTTGAAATAACAGCGGTAACACCGATGACAGAGCATTGTTTACTCCCTTCATTTCCTTGTCTTTCAACATTAGAGATCAATAATTGCCCTATGTTAACGTCCATGCCAATGTTTCCACATCTTGAAAGTGGGTTGGTCACGATGATTCTGAGCTCAAAGCCCTTTGCAGAACAATGATGATGAATATGGCAGCACCACAAAGCCCAACACCAACAACAATCGGCTCCTTTTCATCCACTCCTCTCTCAAAATTAAAGTTGATATCTTTACACTACATTGAGGATCTAGAAACTCTACCAGAGGAGTGGTTGAAGAACCTCACTTCTCTCGAGTCTTTGAATATAACTAATTGCGATAGATTAAATTCTATTTCCCCAGGTATACAACATCTCACTGCCCTTCATAAACTGGAAATTGAGGATTGTCTTGAGCTTGAGCTAGCCAATGAAGAGGATGGGATGCAATGGCAAGGCCTTAAGAGCCTCTTCTCTTTGAGCTTTTCAGGTCTTCCAAAATTGGTGTCTCTCCCGTTGGGGCTTCAACATGTTACCACTCTACAAAAGCTTACGATTTCATATTGTTATTTTTTGACTATACCAGAGTGGATCCAAAACTACACATCACTTCAAGAGTTTGAGATTTCTGGCTGCCCCAGTTTGACATCACTGCCCGAAGGAATGCGTAGCCTAACGTCTTTGCAGGCTGAAAATTGACTGTTAACTTATTGAAAAGATGCGAGAGAGAAGTGGGTGAGGATTGGCCCAAGATTGCTCACATTCCAAATTTAGAATTATTGAACACCAATCTTTACGCCTAGATTGCCCAAGATTGCTCACCAATTTTCCCAAGGTATATGCTCATCCTTTTGTCTTAATCCTTCACGGAAATTTAAGTACCCGCCTTCACTATCTTTTTCTTCATTTTTCTCTCTCATATTTCTTGGTTGTTAAATTTCAGATGCAGAAGCAGATAAGAAACAGAGGATTTGGAGCATATTCAAAACTCTAGGGCACTAAATTCGTAATTCTTCACATATCTGGAGAAAAATTAGCCTCTATTCTTGATCTTCCCACCACCTCACTGCTGTCATCTCAAACAAAAGACAATAAGTCAAGTCGCTCATTATGATTTTTGCCCATATTGGCCTCTACACGGGAATTGGTATCCAATTATTATTTGTTGTTGTTTGGTTACTTAGATTTTGGTTTTTTGTCTTGTTTTTTAGCATTTATGAAAAAAAAAAAGATGTACTGTCATTGTTGTTGTTTATAATGGTGTAGATTCTTCGGATTAAGCCAAGTGAAGGAGGCATATGAGAGCTAGTAAGATCGAATCGCTTGATCTTCACCGCACTGTGCAACAGTTTGGTGCTCTCTATCGTTCTCTCGTAAATGAATTTGGAGGAATTAATGCTTCTATTCAATTCTGAAGTTTTATATTTTGATAAAAAAAAATATACAAGTAAAAATCTCTTTTAAGAGCACAACTTGCATAAAAGGATTAATTCTTTGATTAAGTTGCTAGAGAACCATTGAAGTCACCTCAGACAATTAAAGTGGGTAGTATTGTGGATTTAATGTTGCAATGACTTTTGTTCATCCTCCATCTTCTTTGATACATGGATAATGTATTGTCAAAGTGTTTAACTTTTTAAACTCCATTTTTAATATTGGTAACAAAAGTTCCAAATCATTTTCTTTACTCATCTTTCATTTTTATGGTTTTTTCTTAAGGGGTCTTATTGTGATGTTCTTTGATGGTCAGATTATCCATCCTCAATCAAGTGTGTGCATATATATATATATATATATATATATATATATTCATTTGATTATGGAGAACATTTAAGTTGATTTCAGTTTCCATTGAGACACAACATGTTGTTGGCTAAAATATGACATTTTTTTAGTCAATATGCCAGTCTTCAATAATAGTGGGCCTAATTCCTGTAGATTAAATCTAAAAGTTCAACTCTTATACAATTCTTATAAACTGGTAGTATTATGGATTTAATGTTGCAATGACTTTTGTTCATCCTCCATCTTCTTTGAATTAATACATGGATAATGTATTGTCTAAAATATGACATTTGTTTTTTAGTCTAAAATATGACATTTTTTCTAGCCTTCCATCATTCTGAGTCTTTAATACATGATAATGCATTGTCAAAGTGTTTAACTTTTTAAACTCCATTTTTAAGATTGGTAATGAAAGTTCCAAAGCATTTTTCTTTACTCATCTTACATTTTTATTGTTTTTTTCTTAAGTACCGGTCTTATTGTGATGTTCTTTGAGGTGTATAAGTCTTTTTGCAGTAAACCCATTAATAATTGTATGAAATGTTATACATATATAAGAAGTTTATATATTTTTTTAATTGGGAATTTGGTTGCTTTAATTTGAATCCAAACAATCTTCCTTTGATTTTATATACCACCTTACTTGACAGTTTATTGCTTTCACGGGAAAATATAGAGATGCACTTGCTAAAAGTCTTCAAGTGGACGATGTTGACAACAGCGTTGACTTTTGGATGCTAATAGGTTGGACGCTAATCGTCCGACCTTAATGATCAACTATTGATCATTAGGATGGATGTAGGAGATAATGGAGATCAAGGTTCTAGTATAAAAGGTGGTAGATCATCACAGAGACCTTTCCTTCTGAGTATACCCACTAAGGTCCCTTCCTTGTAGAGTCGATCTTTCCTTAAATAACGTTGAATTTGATTTGGTAGTAACTATCTTTCCTTATATTGCTCCTCTTGCTACGTGCACGACTACAAAAAATAGCTTCATTAAGTCTGTTAAGAATGATATGTGTTGGTTTCACTCTTTTGTTTATGGAGCTAACAAGGAAGTGGATAGAAAGGTGCTGTGGGAAAATTTAGTCTCTATGAAAGTTAAGGTGGCCAATAATCCTTGGTTGCTTTGTGGAGATTTTAATGTTGTGAAATCCTTGGCTGAGAAATGGGGCTCGATAGATTGAATTCTTATGAAGAGGAGTTTGGTAAATGTTTAAATGATATTGAAGTTTTGGATCTCAATTTTTAGTGGCTGTTTTTATACTTGGACAAATAAGAGTGAGGAACCTCGGTTTGTTGCTAGAAAGCTTGATCGAGTCTTAGCAAATGAGCATTGGATGAGTGGTTTTGGTAGTACCATTGTGGATTTTAAATCTAGAGGCATCTCAGATTATTCTCCTGCAATCATTTCAGTAGGGGTTTTGAAGAGTTTTGGTCCTAAGCCTTTTAAATTTTATAATTATTGGTTGGAGCATAAGGATTTTTCAAACTGGGTTAAATAAGCTTGGAGTATTCAAGTTGATGGTTATTCGATGTATCAGTTGTATGTTAAAATGAGATATGTTAAAGCTATGCTAAAAAATAAGAATGAGGCTTGTTTTGGGAATTTGAAGCAAAAGGTTTTGCAAGCTAGGGAAAATCTTGAGATAGCTCAAAAAGATTGCTTCTTTTGGGAAGGCTGATTGTTTGTTTAAGGAGAAGGAGTGTCTCCATGCTTTTGTTTCCATCACAAAAGCTGATTTAGTGAGCTGCTTGCAACATTTGCAGGTTATATATATATATATATATATTTCCTCTATCTCAGTCAATTTCTCCCATTGTCCCTACTTTCATTAAAAGTGCCAAATTCGAAATCTTAAAAGTATTTATACTTGCAGTTGTGATTTGAAACTGATGAGATAGCAAGGAACTTTCACAAAAATGTTTCATCTTTGCTGAAACTGGGTGGTCATTTTTCTTTGGTATTACTCCTAACTTATGTACAATATCATATGAAAACTTGTGGTTTTTGGAGTTATTTGTTAATTAAATTAGGGTTTACATTGTATACTTGTATGGATGTATTGTTTAAACTAGTTCAAATATTTGATTTAGTTAATGCTTTTAACTGGTTATTTTCAATTTGTTGATTTACTTAATTGTTTTGTACATTGGTAGCTTTTCTTGGTACTAAAACTAATAAGATAATGGGGTTTGCATTATGGCCATGCAGGGGAAATCAAGTAGTTGAAGAATGTTGAAGCATACCACAACAAAAGTAGCAACATGAAGCCAAACATTGTTCTTGCATTTGATTAGAGAGCTACATGATCTCCTGAAAATCTGTCGAGCTCCCTTAAAATACAACGAGCTCAGTTGATTTAGCCTTCTTGCGAACTCACTATCTGGTCTGCTGAGCAAGCTTCTTTTGCCAATTCATTTTGGAATTGGAAGCTTTTGAATCTCGTGTTTTCTAGTCTCACATTCCGATCTTTTGGGTTTGACTCTTTTTCTCTATGGGTTGAATCTGGTTATGATTTTTCTCCCGGTTGAATCTGGCTCAAAATCTCAGGCTTTGTTGATATGGGTTTTGAAGAAATTAATAATCAAATCGAAAAAAATAAGATAATAGCAGAAATAAAATAAAATAGACAATAATTTTTTCGTGATTCAGCCTATCAGGATAAAGCCCTAAATGCTACATTTTCTCGTATTCAATGAATAAATTTACAATACATAGAGTCCCTATTATAGGAGTTCAAGAAAGTACAAAATTGCATAAATATCAAATCAAATTAAATTTAATTGTATTTAAATCTAATTTGATTTGATTACGATCAATGAGAATAAAATGATATATGGTAATAATATATTCTAATAGGTTTTTCATGCTTTTGGGAGTTTTGGTTTCAATCTCGGGTTTTGGTTGATCTAGGAGAGTGGGCTAGTTTTCGTGGGTCTTCTTTGGGTGTGTTTGGATTGGTGGGAAAGATGCACTCTCATGAAGCAAAGGGAGTTCAGGTTAGGCTAGTGGTTCATTTTAGGCTTTGGGTGGATTTAAATAGTGGTTCAGAGAAATTGTGAGATTGTGGCAACTTTCACATCCTTAAAAAGGGATAACTTCACTTTGCCTCTTGAAATATCGCGTATTTTGCAAACATTCATCTAAGGTTTAAACTCTCTCAATTTGGTGTATTAAACTTCCATTTCATTCTAATTACCCTATTTCGTTAGATATTGGGGTTAAATGAGACAATAGAAATGGTAAAAAGACTTTTATAGTCCTAAAATTTCACACCCATCCGTTAGGACTTAACAAAAAATCTTAACGGATGGGTAATTGAAACGAAATGAAAGCTTAATACATCAAAGTGATAAGACTTGAGACACTAAAGGGGTATTTACAAGAGACACGACATTTCAGTGGGGTTAAGTGAAGTTACTCACTTAAAAATTTTATAAAATTTTAAATTTGTCCTTATTTAAAATGATTTCGTTTTAAAAGAGTGACCCGCATTGACCCAACGTGAGTCACGAGGGGTTTGGTGGTGACCTTGCTATCGGCCTTGGGTCACAATAATACAACTTTAAAAATAAGGAATTTTGTGTAGTTCATACTATTTAGTTAGGATTTAACAAAAAATCCTAATAGAGGGGGACAATGCAAAAAATTAGAAGTTCTGAGAGTTTTTGAACTTTAAGAGACATTATAGAAATGACAAAAGTTTGAAAGGGTTTAAGTGAAGTTTCCTTTAAATTTAACCTTTCAAACAATCAAACTTTAACAAAAATTGTAATAAGATCATTTATCTACCATTACTTATCAAAAAAAAGATCATTTATCTACCATAAAATTGAGCTTGCTTTGTTCCCAAAACCTCTTCAAATACACTAGAAGTAGCCTAGTACATATGCCATTTCCTAACTTGTCTACAAGAAACATGTCAAGAAGTTGACGAGAAAGTGGAACAAATAGTTTTTGGGTGGAGGAATTCAGAGTGAACCAATCTCCAAGTTGAGATTTCGAGGGAGAAGATGACTGTAGTAGAGTATGCTGCTCACAAAGGCCTCTGGTTTATCCCATAACAAAAACATAAACACCAGCCCAGAAACAAAAAACATCTTAGGATTCTTGTGTTTGTCATGCACGTTGAGAGAGAGAGAGAGGGAACATACCATGCAAGGCTAAGAATATATATTTTTTTGGTTAGAAATGATGAGATTTTTTCCTAATAATAAAAAAAGGGAAAATAGAAGAGGTTGCAGTAGATTCAAAATGTTGGTTTTTGAATACGTTGTTGATCTATTTTGTATGGTAAAGCTTGATAAAACCATAACAGGATGGGCATCATGATAAAATTCAAGTTATTGGTCTATTTTGTAATAGGTTTTATGTTCCACTACTGGATTTTGTTACAATAGTAACATTGTGTGCAACATGATCTCTGTCTCTCTTTGGTCTTGTGTCATTCTGGATGTACTTAAGTCAATATGCCAATCTTGAATAACAGTGGGCCTAATTCCTGGGGAGTGAGGTTCAATAGAAATTGTTCTTACAAGCATTTTGCTATATTTGTTTGCAGGTCAGCGACAACTTTTCTGCTATGGAACATTTCTTCCTACAGTCACATGTTCTGTTGGACTTGAATACATGGTTCAATCAGGTCTATTGTTATGTTAGTTTCCCATGTATTCAATTGGTTTGTAATTCTGTTCAGAGAAGCCCAATGGTTTTTGTTTCGAGCTTGGAGTCATTACACCAGGGATTTATTAGTTCTTCATCTGTGAAATGCAGCTCTAATATATCAACCAGCAATTGTTTTACTTGATGAGGATAGCAACCTGCATCTTATGGGGTAGCACCCCCCCCCAAGAAAAAAGAACTTAAAATAGAAGTTAAACCCGAATTGCATCTAAATCCTATTCTTAATTCTTCATTTTCACACAACCTTTTAGAATTCCATGTCTAATTCATTTTCACACAACCTTTTAGAATTCCATGTCTAATTCATTTTCACACAACCTTTTAGAATTCCTTGTCTTTCAACATTACAGATTGTAAATTGCCCTATGTTGATGTCCATGCCAATGTTTCCACATCTTGAAAGTGCGTTGGCCCTGAATTGTACGAGCTCGAAGCTACTGCAACAAACAATGATGATGAATATGGCAGCACCACAAAGCCCAACACCAACAACAATAGGCTCCTCTTCATCCACTCCTCTCTCAAAATTAAAGTTGATATCTTTACGCTACATTGCGGATCTAGAAATTCTGCCAGAGGAGTGGTTGAAGAACCTCACTTCTTTGGAGTCTTTGAGGATATCTTATTGCCATAAATTACCACAAAGCCCAACACCAACAACAATAGGCTCCTCTTCAACACTTATATTTTGATAAGTAAAAGTTCAACTCTTATACAATTCCTATATAACTGGATTTTTGCCCACCCTTATAAGCTGGGTAGTATTATGGATTTAATGTTGCAATGACTTTTGTTCATCCTCCATCTTCTTTGAATTATACATGGATAATGTATCGTCTAAAATATGACATTTTTTTTTGTCTAAAATATGACATTTTTTCTAGCCTTCCATCATTCTGCAGTCTTTAATACATGATAATGTATTGTCAAAGTGTTTACATTTTTAAACTAAATTTTTAAGATTGGTAACGAAAGTTCCAAATCATTTTTCTTTACTCATCTTTCATTTTTATGGTTTTCTTCTTAAGTACTGGTCTTATTGTGATGTTCTTTGAGGTGTTTGAGTCTTTTTGCAGTAAACCCATTAATAGTTGTATGAAATGTTATACATATATAAGAAATTTGTATATTTTTTAATTGAAAATTTGGTTGCTTTAATTTGAATCCAAACAATCTTCCTTTGATTTTATATCCCACCTTACTTGACAGTTTATTACTTTCATAGGAAAATATAGAGATACATTTAGTGAGCTGCTTGCAATATTTGCAAGTTTTATATATATTTTCCTCTGTCCCAGTCAATTTCTCCCATTGTACCCCTACTTTCATTATAAGTGTCAAAATCGAAATCTTAAAAGTATCTATACTTGCAGTTGTGATTTGAAACTGATGAGATAACAAGGAATTTTTACAAAATGTTTCATCTTTGCTGAAACTGGGGGGTCATTTTTTTTTTTCTTTTTCTAGTATCGCTCCCGACTTATGCACAATATCATATGAAACATATGACTTAGGTATCAGAGTATGTACCAACAAATCACTCATGTTTGTTTGTCTTTCTAGGTGTTTAAGGTTAGATTGTAGTGGTGTGGTCAACTATATCAAAAAAAAATACTATTGTCGATTTTTGTAGTTTTTACATCTAAAAAAAAAAAAATAAAAAGCCTCTCCAAGATCTTTCATATCATAATGTACTATATGTTTTTTTGTATTATTTATCATATGCAAATTAGAGCTAAATATTAATTAGTTAGTCATCTACATAGTTTTTATTTTATTTTATTATTATTTTTAAAAAAATTTTAATTTTTTATAATGGTTATCTATAACGAGTAATGCTAAATATTCCCTTTATATCATTCCAAAATTAATGTGGTTTTTAAAATCATAATTGAATTGGATAGATCACTATTAGATTTTAATCAAATGATATTTTAAAAGTTACATCAATTTAAAGAGACACAAGAGATGTTTAACAAACTCTATCAATAACATGTGTTTTATTTACTTTTTAGAGTAGTTTTTTTTTTCGAATTGCTTTTTAGAGTAGTTCATCGCAAATTATGATGCACAAATATCATAAAATCATGGTAGTCTAGGCTTCTTAACAAAGGGGTGAAGTTCATATCTAACATTACAACTCCCACCAACAACTCGACCGCCTCGTTTTCCATTGCAGCAGTTGGGAAGTTCACTAATCACACCATAAAGACACTTCTGACAATCAACACCAGAAAGGTCCCGAGTGCATTGAGCCAAGCCATATAGTTTTTGTGATGAACTAAGCTCTAGCTCCCCAGCAGCATACTTTGGAATATCCGAAGCAAAATCATTTAGAGAACAAAATCATTTATTTACTCTATTTTTTTAGAGAACCAAAAAAAAAAAATCATTCATTTATCTCTCCCTCACATTTAGAGAACAAAATCATTTATTTACTCTCTTTTTTTTTTTATTATGTTTTTATATTTCACCCCACACATTCTCTCTCCCTCACCGATATTGTATGCGTTTGTAACGTTGTGAAGGTACTTATTTTAAGAATAAAATATAAGTGAAGATAGAATAAAAATTATATCTAAATATAATAGAGTAAAATTTAGAGAATTTATTATTTTGTACTGTTGCATAGTTGCTAGTTAAATTAGAAAAAACTAATTTTTTGTCAAATTTTAACTAAAAAAATAGAGTTCATTAGAATACTCTTAGTTACAGAGTGATTTAAGTAAAATGATTTTTTATTTTTTATTTTTGTAAGAAAATGTTGCTGATTTTACAAACGACAAAAAAAAAAAAACCATAAATTTGTTTTACGAAAAATAATATAAAGTTGAGCTGGTAATTTTTTATTACAATATTATAAAGATAAATATAAAAATTTTATAATCTAAGTCTTATCTATGACTTTAATATCCGTTAACCTATCTCAAAACTTCAATTATTAAATATCTATTTTAGATAAACTCAATCTAATAAATAAATAGCCCATATTTTCATCATTTATTTTTTTATTTGGTAAACTCTCACAAACTAATACTCCTTGACCCAAATGTCAAAATAAAAACTTTTACTCTAAAGATTGTGCATGAAATCAAATTTAATAAAAAAATTAAATCCTTATTAAAAAAAAAAAAAAAAACACGATAAAAAAAATAATTATAATATCCTCCCCCACTCGTCCGATTTTTTTCTTTGTTTTCTCCTTGAGTTGAGCTATTTTCCACCCAGAGAGCCACCGACACAAAAAGAAACGACAAATGGTACCGTGCACGATAATTTAGAACATTTCTACTTATGGGACAAAGCTGAGCTGTTTTGCACCCAATGAAAAGGACTAATAAGTTAAAAAAAAAAAAAGACTAATAAGTAATTGTCTATGAGCCACCGACAAATAGTAACCAACGCCTTCAGTTTTGTACATAATTTGAGTTCCACCTCATAATTGAATTAGATAATATATTTAAACTTAATTTTGAACTTGTTCACAAATACTTAATTAATGTTTTTATTTTTTTAATTCATACTAATTATTAATAAAATTTTATCATTTGAATTAAGTTTTAGACGTAATTAGGTTTTCTCTTAGGTTTTTTTCTCTCTAGATTTTTTGCTTTAGCAACCCCCCTCTAGATCTCCGTCACTCTTGGGGAGGAGGAATGACCGTCGCCATCCCTCCTCCCCACGTCCCTTTAGTACCGGGTTCTAGTTATTTACTTGATGCCCTAGTCCTAGTGCCCTTCCCTTTCCTTTTTTCCCGCCTCCTCCTTGTATAGTGGTCTTTTCCATCTGCTTTTGGGGCTTTTGTGCCTATTTGGTCTTCCGCTTTCGGCGTTCCGCCCTCACGAGGCAAGTCTTCTCGCGCCTCCGTCATTTCTCATCGCCACCTTCCTCAGTGTTCCACTAGATCGCTCTGAGCCTTCTCCGCTGATCATTCTGCTTTTAATTTTATGTTTTATGTGGTTTCCCTATATTTTGTTTCCTTTGTTTATTTTTTTGTTTTTTGGGTTTCCTTGTATTTGCTTTAGTATTTCCTGTATTGCTTTTTTATGTTTGTTTTGTGTGTTTTGTTATTTTACAATTCTACCGATCTTCTTTAAATCTGCTTTTTTGCGTACTCCATCCACTGTTGGGCCTTTTCCGCCTCCACCGCGTCGAGCTTCTAACGCGCCTTCAGGTCTGGGTCTACTTGCACATGATCGGTTTTATTTGTATTTTTATTGTTTTTGCTTGTAATAAGTCTTGTCTCGATCACTGCTTTGGGGTGTGATGTTTGGTCCAGATCTTTGGGTTGTGGATGTGAACGTTATCCTAGCTTTTCGAGGAGGACAAGTGTTAACTGGGTTCCTAGCCCTCGGTGTCAAGAAATAAGTGTTGTCTGGGGTTCTCAACCCTCGGTGTCAAGGAATAAGTGTTGGCCGAGGTTCTTAGCCCTCGGTGTCAAGGAATAATTGCTACCTATGCATTAGTTGATTACATGCATGCAGTTGTATTTCATTTGTTAATTAGTCATAGGTTAGCGAATATGGTTTGAAAGTCGGATTATGTCGTCTTGTATGGCGTTGGTATCTTTGTAGTTTACCTATGGATTGGGGCTTGCTGTATTGTAAGAGCTTTGCTCTTAATCTTTAATGAATGAGACTATATTGATTTTCACAAAAAAAAAAAGAAGTATATACTTAATTTAAATATTAATGAGTTTATAAAAGGTAATTCAATCGACTGGAACCATATTTAATAAAGCGGAGGTCACTAATTCAAGTCCTCTCTCCCCCCTCTTGTGCAAGCATCTCAAAAAAAAAAAAAAAAAAACATTAATGCATATAAATACACTTATCTACATGTGCTAATTTAATAGTTAATTTTTATTGTGAGATTAATGTAAAATCAATTTTTATAATTGACTTAAATTACAAATCCATTTCTATAATGATAAATTATTTGCTATGTCCCAAAGGAAATTAGGCCAACTAGAGTTAATAATTTGTAATTATTTGCTATGTCCCAAAGGAAACCCAAGAACAAGTTTTTTTTTTTTCTTTTCAAGCGGGGTTGCCTATATTAATATCAAAAATAATATTGAAACAACATTGCTTAATCAAAATTTTACTCGTTCTTAGACAATAAAAATACAAAAAGAAATATTGTCACGATTTCACTAATTGTCAATTTTATGATAGAGTTTTATTTGATTTGATTAAGATGTATTTGTAGAAGATTTAATTTGATTAGAACTTTATTTATTTTCTATATTAGGGTTAGATTTGCTTTAATTATTGTTCTTTCCTCATTAGGATTAGGTTTATTTATTTATTTTGACATGGTCGCATAAGAGGGGAGAGGAGGATTCGAATTAATGACCTTCACTTTATTAAGCGTAATTCTAATCGATTGAGCTACCTTTTGAGGATTAAGATTAAGTTTATTATTACTACTAAGATTATATTTACTTTCTCATATTTTTCTTCTCTAAATAAGTTAGCTTATTATGTAAAATTTATCAATTGGATTATGATTAAAATCAGAGAATTTTCTTTAAAATTCTCTACGAAATTTTTTTTTTTAATCTGTTGCTTGTTTTATCTTTTGTGCAGAAGACGAAGGTGTTTTCTCTTTATAGTATCAAAGGCTCTAATCTTTAATTAATTACTGTAGTCTTATGCTACGTCACACTTTCGCGCGTGATAAATAGGATTACGGGCTAAAGCAAGTGAAGTGACATTGTCAAACCAGAGGACCGGAGCTACAGAAAAAAGTTACGGAGCGATTTTCGTTAGGGACAAATTAGTTGAGCTGTTTTCAACCACCCAAAAGATAAAGAATAATAAAGTAATTGTTTTAACTTTAAGACGGCAAATGGTAACGCATTCCGCGGGGGAATGGACTTTTAGCGGCCATCTGTAATTGCGCGAATCGAGGGAATACAGGAATCTTGTTTTGTACGGATCATTTGAGTTCCAGCTCATTATTGAATTAGATAATATATTTATTAAACTTATTTCATTTATTTTTTAATGAGTTTAGAACTTTCTTTAAAAATGCTTAATTAATGTAAAAAACATTTTTCAAGTATAATTGAATATTCTTTACAGTCCAGAGAGGATCTTGTTCCGCGTAAAATGTGGCTGATTTACAAACAAAGAAAAAACACCAAGTTTTTATTATTTTTTTAAGTAACAACGATTATGTTACAAAATTAAGTGATTTCAAATTAAATCTTTAACTTTGCTTCTTTCTTCTTCTTTTTTTTAATTAAAAACCCATAATTATTTTTTCTTCTTCTTCTTGTGATTAACAGATGCTTTAATATTTTTAAAAGGTAATTCAATCGTCTGTGCATTAAATCTCATAAAATAAGGAAAATGTTAGGGGTTCTCTTTGTAGGTTTTTCAGGCGTTCTCTCAGTCTTACATAAAACATGATTTAAGAAAAAATAAAATTGTAGTGACCTTCACTACTGTTTTTTTTAGGCATTAGCATCAAATTTGAGGCATTAGCAACAAATTTGTGAGGCATTAGCACTAAAATTGAGACATTAGCATCAAATTTAGGATGATCAAATTCATTTTGGATGATATCATTCCTAAAGGGTTAACCTTCCACCTTTAGGTTTTAGTTTTGAATCCAAAAATAAGTTTTAAAGCATTAGAACCTAATAATTAACTTATAAAAATTAATCTGTTAGCAAAAAAATGGTACTACAATTTTATTTTTTCTTAAATCATATTCTATATAAGACTGTGAGAACACCAGAAGAACACTGTGGAGAGAACCCCTAGCAAACCCTATAAAATAAATATCATTTATTTATTTATTTTTGTCTAGATATGTTAAAAAAAAAAAAATTAAAGATGTGTTAATTTATAAATGATATAAATGATTGATTTAAGTCGGCGACGCCAAGCACTTTCTACTCACAGCAAACATAACTTCAAGAGAGCTTTTGAGCATTCCTTCACTCACATTCAAGAAATGGCAGATGGAGCGGATGGAGCGGATCACTAATACTTTGATTCCACTGGTTGCCGAAGAGATCTTACTGCTATGGGGTGTCAAAGATGAGCTTATACGCCTGATGAACACAGTTTCAACCGAAAAACTCAAAAACCTATGTACCACTCCAAACAACACCTAGGAGGAGGGTGAATGGTGTGGGCAAATAATACGGTAAATTAAAAAATTAAACAATTACAATTAGTCATTCAACAAAATATGTAAAATAATAAATCAAAGAGACACATGTTTTGGTTACGAAAAAATAAATTATATAGAGAAACACACGTGGCGTTCAAATGGGAAGTAATCTCGTCTGGACGGCACTAGGTTAAAAATGCTAACTCCTACTTTTTTGGCATGATGCATTCATATGGCTTGCAGACAAGATTGTAGATGAAGCTCTCGGATTTTATTGTTTAGCCAACTCGTCCAAACGGTCTGCAAATGATGCTCTTGGGTTTTCTTGATCAACCATCTTGTAGACGAGGTTTCATATGAAAGTTTTAGGAATTCTTATTCAATATCCTCATCCGGATGGATGCAGACGGGTCTAGATATATGCAAATGCGTTTGGACGGTTGCAGACTTCTTTCATTTATTCTTCCTTCACTTGATTTATTCGATCACATATTGCACACTCAAACAGAACATATTAACCATAAGTATTTGTTGATTTAATCTTGACCAAACAATACTAACAAAATAGAGAGTTGATTAGAATCCTCTTATTAGTTAGAACATCTACAGTAGCATCTTCAAATTTTATTCTTCAAAATAAATAAAAGTATACCTTTGGTTATTTTAACAACTTACCTTTTTATAACACCCTTTTTAGCTTCACTACTTTAACAATTCACTTTCACTATTTCATTTAAATGTTACTTTTCAAAGATTTGTTTATTCATTCTCTATCTTTTATATTTTCAAATGTTTATATTTTCTTAATGGTCTATTTTACGAATATATCTTATTCTAACGGTAACATTTTTAGAAAGAGTATTCTTATGATATGTTAAACAAAAAAAACCAATAAAACATTAAAATTGTTATATTTTGAAAGTTTTAATGTAGCTGATCGATGAATGTACCAGTGTTATTACATCTACCATTTGTTTGGTAGTCAAGAAAATGAAAGGAAATAAGAAAAATCTAGAAACTCCTCAAAAACTGCAAAACATAACTCAACAAATCCAAATAATCGCATTACTAATTTTTTTCAAATGAGTTTTATAATTTTAAAATAAAATTTGAAATGTAAATAACAAAATAATTATAAATTTCATAGGAATAATTTTTAAAAAAAAATTTATTAGCAGTCAAATATTATTAAAAGAGAACAAAAATGAAACCTAGGTAGACATAATAAGGAGAGAGAAATAAAAAAGGAGAGAGAAAATATTTTTTTTAATGAATAGAGAGTAAATACTAAATTTTATGTTTGAAGATTTACTATTCATAATGTTATTATTATTATTATTATTTTTGACATGATTCATGATGTTATTTTTTTAGTTAAAAAAGAAAGGCTAAAAAGTGATATGTTAAGCTATTTTAATTAAATTACTTCTTCAAAATAATTAAAAAATAATTTTAAAGATGTTGTAGTGAATGCTTTCACGGAGTGATTTAAGAAAAATATATATATTTGAGAAAATGTTGCTGATTTTACAAATGATAAAAAAAAAAAAAAAAAATTTGTTTTACGAAAAATAACATAAAGTTGAGCTGTTTTCCACCACCCAAAAGGTGAAAGAAAAAGAAATTGAAACGATAAAGATAAAGATAAAGTAAAAGTTTTACTTTTTCTAAGAGTCGCCGACACAAAAAAGAAACGACCCAAAAGTTTTACATTTCTGTTGGGACAATTGGACAAAGCTGAGCTGTTTTTCACCCAATGATGAAGTATCGGTTCTCCTTAAACTATTATTTAATTGATAATATATATATTTTTTTAATTTTTAATTATGATAATATTTTTTTAAAATTATCAAAATATTGTCAATATCTTTCTTAAGACTAACAAAAAGATAACAATTCCTTTATATATTTCTCAATAAGACAAAAATATCTCTATAAAATAAAAAAATAAAAAAATCATTTTTTTAAAGAAACAAAAAAATTATAAATTAAAAGAATAAATTTTTTCTTAAAAAATTTTTTTTTCTAAACGAACTTTTTTAAATAGAAATTTTTACTTAAAATAATTTTTTTTTAGAAAATAGAAATTTTTATTTTCTTACACAAAAATTGAAAATTAGAAAAAAAGAATTTATTTAAAAAAGTTATAAAAAAATTGTAAATTGAATTTTTTTTTTCTTATACAAATGTTTTTTTTATTAATTTTTAATTTTCCACCCTTTGGATTTTTTTTTTTTAATTTTTAGTTTTATGTTTTTTTCTAGAAATTTTAGTTTTTTTTTTTTTTTTTTTTTTTACTAAGGGTAGTTTCATTACTGGGAGAACATTGAAAGTTTGAATGAGTCATTATCAATTTGGTAATAGTTTTAAGAAGTTATGTGGACTTTTCCTAAAAGAATAATAAGTAAATATTTTAAGAGCCACCAACACAAAAAGAAACTACAAATAGTAAACTAACGCCTTTGGTTTTGTAATAATTGAGAGGATATTTGTTAACAACAACAATTCCTCACGTCTTTTTTACTATTCATATATTAAAAAAAATTAATATGAGAAAATAAAAAGTGATATTAAAAAATAAAAAAAATTATTTTATAGTGATTTTTTATTTAAATAATAAATAATATGATATAAAAAGTAAATAATTTAATATATTTTTTGGAAAAAATGAAATAGATAATATGGTGAAATGTAGAAAAATGTGTTATAATAAAGTGTAAGTTAAGAACAAGGCTTGAATTAGAAGGAGAAAGGAAGAGGTTAAGTTTCAAAATGCTGACAGGGAGAGAGATGAGGAGAGTGTTTGGGAACACAGTTTTAAAAATAAAATTAAATAGTATTTTAAGCCAATAAACTCATTTAATATTTACAAGATTCCATTAAGTTTTTTGAAACATCATACACATGAGTGTCATGTATGAGTACTTGGGTTTTTAGGTAAACATCATATTTTTATTTAAAAAAAATCAAAACCAAAAAAAAAAGAAGAAGAAAATACGTTGGTGGCCAAACCACCGATGGCTACTTGGGCCAAATTTTAAAAAAAAAATAAAATAAAAAAAATACACCCTTCGAATACACCTCCAACTCCAAAATCCACTGCTCCCTCCACTTCTCATCCACCGCTTCCCCACCCACCAAATTCAACGGTGCCGGCATCAGACTCAATGCATTACTCAACAACTCCTTAAATAACAGCGACAAACAACTCCTCACTGTCTTCTCCATCAAATCTGATTCGTTGTCATTCTTTTGATTTTACGTCGACTCATTATCATTCAAAAATTGCTTCTCATTGCTCCTCAACCTAATAGGGACTTGTTTGGCTTGGGAGACCTCCAATTGCCGACAACTTCGCTGCTCTCCACCTTAACATTGACAAGATTGAGGCTATCAAGGTTGATGACTAATTGATCATAACTACGCCCTAGATCTTAGAGAAATTTAATAAATATATGAGAACCACCCCTTTGGCCAAGGGGTATTCGATCACCGTAACATATTTTCTTTCTCTTTGTTTTTTGAGATTTTTTAAAAATAAAATATGATGTGGTATACAAAAAGGCCTGAATTAGAAGGAGTAAAGGAAGAGGTTAAGTTTCAAAATGCTGACAGGGAGAGAGATGAGGAGATTTTTGAAAACCCTAGGCATATTTTTACAGTTTTAAAAAACCACATATAAAAAATAGTATTTATAAAATAAAATAATAATTGATATATATATATATGTATATATATAAAGAAACACTATCACAATACTTTGAGTTGGCACTCGATTTTTTTAAATTCTTTTTTTTTTTGACAATTTATTCATTGAGTAATTCGAAATCACAATAAAATTTGTTTTCGAAATTTTGTTAACCGTCATTAGTTTAGGTAAAAACACATCGTTTTGACTCATTAAAATATTAATTTTTTAAAATTTAATTTTAAAAATTAAAAATATTTTTTTTAAAAAAGAAATAATGTAGGGGTGGCTGAACCACCCCAGGCCTAAGGGGGTGGTTGGCCCCTATGGGATGGTTTGGCCACCCCAGCATTCTCTCTCCTTTTTTAATTTTTTTTAGATTTAATTTTTAAAATTAAATCTAAAAAAATTAATATTTAATGGTCAAAGCTTTTGACTCGCAAAAAGACAGCTTAACAAAATTTTGATGGCATGAATTTTATTGTGATTTTGATTTACTTAGTAGGTAAATTGTCAAAAAAAAAAAAACTTAGGAATTTAAAAAAATCTTAGTGCCGACCCAAGGTGTTCTGAGGTAATTTCCCTAAAAAAAAAAAAGAAAAAATAGTATTAAAAAGTGAAAAAGTTTTATTTTATAGTAATTTTTTTATTTAAATAGTAATAAAAAGTAAATAAAATTACATAAAAAATGAATAGTGTGATATAAAAATAATAATGTTTTGAATGTTAATTTTTTTGAAAAAAAAAAAGAATTATATGGCAAAATGTAGTAGAGTTTAACAAATAAGGCCATGTTTCTTTTCATTTTGGAACTTTGTTTGTTTAAAATGAATCAATCATAGGAGAGAGAATCTATATTTCTTTTATATCTTGCCACGTAGGTGTTGATGGGCAAAATGTGGTTAATTGATTGCATTATGGCATTTGAGTAATTTTAGAAGGGGAGAAATTTTATTTACCCCTGAATTTTGATCACTTTTGCAGATACTCTTTTAATGTTTAAAACCTCCCACTTAAGTGTATCAAAATTTGGTTTTCTCTTGCTTTGTCACTTTCGTATTGAAAATCCCAAATAGAATGCTAATTTTACCTCAAAACTACATGTTATTTTGGGAACAGCATGATTTTGGAGTCATGGGTGAAATTGGCATTATAAAGAATTTTATATACAAAATAAACAAAGTGAGAGAAAACTAAAATTTGATATATTTAAGTGAGAACTTTTAAATATTAGAGCGTATCTACAAAAACCATAAAAGTTAAGGGACAAGTAAAATTTTTTCTTTAAAAGGTCTATTTATATCTTATTAAAAATAATATAACTATTAAAATTATCATTGAATATATAATTAATTATTATTAAATTTTAATAAAAAATAATTTTAATAACCATATTATCCTAGTAAGACACAAATAAGGCATAAATACGCCTTATAAAATTACGCGTTGCATTTCTCTTTTTTCTTTAAGAGTGGCCGACCCAAATTGAAACGACTTTAAAGCTGAGCTGTTTTCCACCCATAGAGCCACAGACACAAAAAGAAACGACAAATGGTACCTGCACTATAATTTAAGGCTGAGCTGTTTTCCACCCAATTAAAAAGACTAATAAACGCTTCTTTTCTCAAAAAAAAGAAAAACAAAACAGAAGACTAATAAGTAATTGTTTTAAGAGCCACCGACACAAAAAGCAACGATAAATAGTAACTAACGCCTTCAGTTTTGTACATAATTTGAGTTCCACCTTATAATTGAATTAAATATTATATTTAAACTTATTTTTAATGTCTTTGGACTTTTTTGCAAATGCTTAATTAATGTTTTTATTTTTTTTTAAAAAAATACTAAGAGTTTTTCTTATAGTATTTTCTTGAATTCTCTCATATTTACGTAAAATATGATTTAACAAAAAATAAAATTATAGTGACCTTCATCACTAATTTTTTAGGCATTAACATCAAAATTAAAGTATTAGTGTTAAATTTAAGATGATCAAATCTATTTTTGGTGATATTATCCTAAAAGGATTAATATTTTAACTTTAGATTTTAGTTTTGAATATAAAAATAAGTTTTAAAGTATTAGAACATAAATATTAACTCATAAAAATTAATTTGTTGGCAAAAAAAGAGTACTACAATTTTTCTTCTTCTTAAATCATGTTTTACGTAAGTTTTGGAGAACTTAAGAGAACACTATGAGAAAAACCCTAACAAACCTTTCTTTTTTTTTTTAATTCATACTAATTATTAATAAAAATTTTATCATTTGAATTAAGTATATACTTAATTTAAATCTTAATACATATAAATACATATACCTACATGTGTTAATTTAATAGTTGATTTTTATTGTAAGATTAATGTAAATTAATTTTTATAATGGACTTAAATTACAAATCTATTTTTACTATATAAAAAATAATTCAAAGTTCCCTATAATATGCCAAGTTATCGCCAATAAAGTGATAACAAATGTCACTCTTAATTTGATTGCTGAAATTAAATTATTATTTTGGATTACACCACTTAATTATTTTTTATATCGTAACGAATAATTTGTAATTTAGGTTAATTATAAAAATAAATTATACATTTATTTATTTATTTTTATTGTTATATCATTTTTAAAAGATTTGATACCCTAACAATTACAAATATCAAATTTCATTATTCAATAAATATTTATATATGTAAACAATAAATAAAATATCTCTCAAATTTTTAAAAAGTGATTTCAAATTATATCTAAAACTTTGAACTTTTTTCAATTAAAATTCAAAATCCATAATTTAATTTCTTGCGATAACAGACGTTAATTTAGAACTAACGGAGTCTGGGAGTTGAGTTCAATATAGATGCTTAAGTTGTCAAACCAACCACTTTCTACTCACACCAAACAAACTCTCAAGAGAGCTTTTGAGCATTCCTCCACTCACATTCAAGAAATGGCAGATCAACTTCTGTTCGGAATTGCCGAGCGAATCATTGATACTTTGACCTCACTGGTTTCCAAAGAGATCGGACTGCTCGGGGGCGTCGAAGGTGAGCTCAAAAGCCTGATGAACACCGTTTCAAGAATCAAAGCTGTGCTTCTGGATGCGGAGGAGAAACAGGCTGCAAGAGACCATGCTGTCAAAGATTGGCTCGGGAAGCTGAAAGATGTCATTTATGATGCGGAAGACTTGCTGGATGATGTTTCCACTGAAGTTCTACGAAGGGAAATGATGACCCATGATCATGTTTTCAAAAAGGTACGCGTTTTGTATACCAAATCTATTCCGTTTTATCATCGTTATGAAACGGCCCATAAGATTGAGGCGATGAGGAAGAGGTTGGATGCCATCAACGCTGATAGGGAGAGATTCCATTTGGTGGTACGTGATGAAGAGCCACAAGTTCGGAACAGATTACACGCGAGTCGGGAGACTTATGCTTTTGTACAAGCGGAGTCGGTTATTGGTCGAGAGGATGATAAGATGGAAGTTATACATCGTCTGATGGACTTCAACGTTGAAGAGAATGTTTCAATCATTCCAATTGTTGCCATGGGAGGATTAGGAAAGACTACACTGGCTCAACTCATATTCAACGATGAGCAAATCCAAAATCATTTTGAGCTCAGAATGTGGGTCTGTGTCTCTGATCCCTTCGATGTTAAAGATATTGTTAAAAAAATCTTAGAATCTGCAACAAACAAGAAACCACAAGATGTTCAATTGAATACACTGGTAACCGATCTTCGAGAAAAAATAGATGGAAAGAAATACTTACTTGTGTTAGATGACGTGTGGAATGCAGAAAAAAGAGAATGGTCTAAATTGAAACAAGTGCTGATGGATGGTGCAAGAGGCAGTAGGATACTGGTGACTACCCGCACTGAAAGGGTTGCAAGGATTTGCGGGACAGTTGATCCATATTTCTTAAGGGGTTTAAATGAACTCGCATCATGGTCTTTATTCGTGCAGATGGCGTTTGAGAAAGGAAAAGAGCCGGAGGAGAATTCAAACATAGCTGCAATTGGGAGGGAGATCCTACGAAAGTGTTCTGGTGTTCCTCTGGCCATAACGACAATTGGAAGTTTATTGAGCTTCAAAAATCCAGAAACAGAGTGGTTGAATTTTAAGAATGATGAACTCTCAAAAATACCTCAAAATGAAACTGACATCTTACCAACTCTGAAACTGAGTTATGATCAACTTCAATCACATTTGAAGCACTGCTTTGCTTATTGTAGTTTGTTTCCAAAAGATTACAAGTTTGAGAGATCAAAACTGATTCGGCTTTGGATAGCACAAGGGTTTGTCAAGTTATCTGATCAACACCGATGCTTGGAAGATGTTGGTAATGAATATTTTATGGATTTACTTTGGAGATCATTCTTTCAAGAAGCAGAAACAGATGAGTTTGGCAACGTAACTTATTGCAAAATGCATGATCTCCTGCATGATCTTGCCATTTCGGAGGCGAGACCGCTGATCAAAACATTAAATGACAGAGAGATAAACTTTGATGAAAAAACTCGTCATGTATCAATTGGTTGCAGTGTCGATGCTTTATCAATTACAACTTCATTGTGTAAAGCAAGTGGGATACGGTCATTAATTTCTCTCACTCCCAACTTCTTTGAGTGTGATGCGTCATGTTGTAAAGCAATTGTTTCAAGTTTCAAGTTCTTGCGCACATTGGTTCTACGCCGCCAAGAAGAGCTTTATTTTGTGACATGCTGTATTGAAAACTTGAAGCATTTAAGATATATTGATCTTTCTTGGAACTTTGGACTCAAGAAGCTACCCGATTCTATAACCGAGTTGCAGAATTTGCAGACACTGATACTGTTTGGTTGTTACAACCTTGAAGAGTTGCCAAAAGACATGCAAAAATTAGTCAACCTCAGGCATCTTGATATAGATCATTGTCAAATGTTGACTTATATGCCACGTGGACTGGGGAAATTGACTAATCTTCAAACGTTATCAAAATTTGTGGTACACCGGGATCCTCTCTCTAATGATAGCAGTGGGTTAAATGAGCTACACGGACTAAATAAACTAAGAGGAAAGGCTGCAAATTTAAAGGGCAAAGAAAATCTTCATGCTTTGACTTTACGGTGGTGTTTTTTCAATGACTCGGATGTTGATGATGATGAATTGTTATTGGAAGACCTCCAACCGCACCCAAATCTGAAAGAGCTTTGTTTTGAATTAAAGCATTGTATGATTTTAAGGCTTCCGAGTTGGCTTTCGTCACTCACAAATCTTGTTAGGTTAAAATTACAGACATGTTTGAAATGCCAATATATGCCACCATTGAGTCAATTGCCTTCTCTCAAGTATCTTTCTCTTGAATATGTAGAAGATATGGAGTACATAACAACCAGCAATGAGTTCTCTTCTTCTTCATCGGCACCAACACCATTCTTCCCATCTCTCAAGGAAATAATTGCCATAATCTCAAGGGGTGGTGGAGGAGATCTTCAGTGGAGGTCAATGGCGATGGTGATAATTCTGTTGAAATAACAGCGGTAACATCGATGATTCTTCAGAGCATCGTTCACTCCCTTCATTTCCTTGCCTTTCAACATTAGAGATCGATAATTGCCCTATGTTGACGTCCATGCCAATGTTTCCACATCTTGAAAGACAATTGGTCATGAGGAATACGAGCTCGAAGCTACTGCAACAGACAATGATGATGAATATGGCAGCACCACAAAGCCCAACACCAACCACATTCAGCTCCTCTTCATCCACTCCTCTCTCAAAATTGAAGTTGATACAATTATCTGACATTGCGGATCTAGAAACTCTGCCAGAGGAGTGGTTGAAGAACCTCACTTCTCTCGAATCTTTGAGGATATCTAGTTGCCGTAAATTAAATTCTATTTCCCAAGGTATACAACATCTCACTGCCCTTCGAGACTTGGGTATTGAGTATTGTCCTGAGCTTGAGCTTGCCAATGACGAGGATGGGATGCAATGGCAAGGTCTTAAGAGCCTCTTCTCTTTGAGCTTTTCAAATCTTCCAAAAATGGTGTCTCTCCCGTTGGGGCTTCAACATGTTACCACTCTACAAAAGCTCACGATTTCAGATTGTGATCGTTTGACGGCTATCCCAGAGTGGATCCAAAACTGCACCTCACTCCAAATTGACATCACTGCCCGAAGGAATGCGTAGCCTAACATCTTTGCAGTGGCTGAAAATTTATCGTTGTCCCATCTTATTGCAAAGGTGCGAGAGAGAAGTGGGTGAGGATTGGCCCAAGATTGCTTACATTCCAAATTTAGAATTATGAGGCCGATTCAGGTATATACTCATCCTTTTGTCTTAATCCTTCAAGGAAATTTAAGTACCCACCTTCTTCACTATCATTTTCTTCATTTTTCTCTCTCATATTTCTTGATTGTTAAATTTCAGATGCAGAAGCAGAAGAAACAGAGGATTTGGAGCATATTCAAAACTCTAGGCCACTAAATTCGTGATTCTTCACTTATCTGGAAAAACATTAATTAGCCTCTATTCTTGATCTTCCCACCACCTCACTGCTGTCATCCCAAACAAAAGACAATAATTCAAGTCGCTCACTAGGATTTTTGCCCAAACCTATACCATGGTGTGCGAGTTGTACTGTGCAGGAGGATTGGGCGCTGCCTAGTGGGATGAAGCCCATATTGGCCTCTACACGGGAATTGGTATCCAATTTTTATTTTCTGTTGTTTGGTTACTTAGATTTTGGTTTTTTGTCTTGTTTTTCAGCATTTGCGAGTGAAAAAAAGAGAAGAAGACAGGGTTGTCATTGTTGTTAATAATGGTGTAGTTGTATCGTCCTCTGGATTAAGCCAAATGAAAGAGGCATATGAGCTATCTGAAGATCAGCATCTGCTTGATCTTCACTGGCACTGGCAACGGGCACAGCTTGGCCCTCTCTATCCTTCTCTTGTAAATGAATTTGAGGAATTAATGCTTCTTTTCAATTCTGAAGTTTTATATTTTGATATATATATATATATATATATATATATATAGAAGTAAAAATCTTTCTTTTAAGATCACAACTTGCATAGAAGGATTCTTTGATTTTAAGTCTGGTTAGAATGAAATATAGAAGGATTCTTTGCAAGGGAAGCATTGAAGTCACCTCAGACAATTAAACTGGGTAGTATTATGGATTTAATGTTGCAATGACTTTTGTTCATCCCCATCTTCTTTGATACATGGATAATGTATTGTCAAGGTGTTTAACTTTTTAAACTCCATTTTTAATATTGGTAACAAAAGTTCCATATCATTTTTCTTTACTCATCTTTCATTTTTATGGTTTTTTTCTTAAGTGGTCTTTTGTGATGTTCTTTGAGGTGTATGACCCATTAATAATTTTATGAAATGTTATACATAGGAAGTTGACCTATTTTTAATTGTGAATTTGGTTGCTTTAATTTGAATCCAAACAATCTTTCTTTGATTTTATATCCCACCTTACTTGACCATTTATTGCTTTCCTAGGAAAATATAGAGATACATTTATAGGAGCAGAAAATCAGGCTGATTTAGTGTGCTGCTTTCAACATTTGGTTATATATATATATATATATATATATATATATCCTCTGTTCAGTCTCTTTCTCTCATAGTCCCTACTTCCATTCAAAGTACCAAATTCAAAATCTTAAAAGAATTTATACTTGCAGTGATTTGAACCTAACGAGATAGCAAGGAATTTCCACAAAATGTTTCATCTTTATGAAACTGGGGGCTATTTTTCTGGTATTACTCGACTCATGTACCATATAATATGAAATAGAGGTTGATGAAAACTGGTTTTTGGAGTTATTTGTTAATTACATTAGGATTTACATTGTATACTTGTTTGGATGTATTTATTTAAACTAGTTCAAATATTTGATTTAGCTAGTGCTTTCAACTGTTTGTTTTCAATTTGATGATTTTCTTAATTGTTTTTGTATATTGGTAGTTGTTCTTGGTACTAAAACTAAGATAATGGGGCTTGCATCCATGTGCTGCTATCTCTTTCTTTCACTCCCTTTGAGTTGATTTGGTAGCCGGAAAGATTATGAATTTTGATCCGATTCTTAATTGTTGAGATTACTCGATTATCCGCCCACAATCAAGTGTGTGCATATATATATTCATTTGATTATGGAGAACATTTAAGTTGATTTCAGTTTCCATTGAGCCACAACATGTTCTTGGCTGGCAATTTGAGTAGAAAATTTCTGTAGTGTATCCTATGGCTGTGATTTCACTTTATTTAACATGTATAAGTATAGAGGCATTGTCCACATCAAGTCTTGGTAGCCTTGAACTTCTTTGATGAAAATAAAACTTTCTTTTCAGTGATTTGGACTATCTTTTGCTTAGTGTTAATTCAAAATGCTTTAACATTGTTGTTTGAGCTCAGGTTTCTTAATTGTTTCTTCTATTCATGATATTGCTAATTTCTTATCATCCTGATCAATACGAGCATTATGGCCATGCAGGGCAAATCAAGTAGCTGAAGAATGTGGAAGCATACGCTGCATACCACAATAAAAGTAGCAGCATGAAGCCAAACATTGTTCCTGCATCTGATCAGAGAGCTGCACGATCTCCCTGAAAATCTGTCGAGCTCCCATAAAATACCCCGTGCAACGAGCTCAATGGTGCTGCAGTGATTGGCCTCCTTGCCGGACTCACTCATCTGGTCTGCTGAGCAAGCTTCTTTCCCAATTCATTTCTGGCCATTTGTATATTCATCACTATCTTGCGCATCAGCCTCCTTTACGTGCTCTCTCCCAAAACGAAGCTTTGAAGCAGAGTGAGAAGATGAAAGCTGTGGAAGAAGCAAAGGAGGCATTGGAAGCAGAGATGAAGAAGCTGAGAGTACAGACAGAGCAGTGGAGAAAAGCAGCGGATGCTGCAGCAGCAGTACTTGCTGGGGATATGGAGATGAACGGGAGGATCTATAAGAGATGTGTCTCCATGGATAAGCAGTTTGGTGGTGTATTTGAGCCACCAGCCGGTGGCGGATAAACAGCAGATTACCTAGGATGGCTTATGATTTGGAAGATGGTCCTGGAATTGGGACACTTGTGGGGAAAGAATGGCCAGAAAATGAGACTCTCTCTAAGGTGAGTCTAATAAATCCTGCTTCACTCTTTCGAAGTACACGTATAATGGGGGAGCGAAATAGTTGCTTACTATTTCGCAGATGATTTGCTTAATGTTTTAATGGTTCCGTCATTTTCTCCATCTTCTTCCCAGTAGTTGGTCCTTTGTATATTCAAATCTGCATTGGATGGATTTGTATGGATGCCAGATATGGTTCATTTTGTTGCAGCACGGTTCCCATTATGCAGTAATGTAATCGACACTCTTATTTACTTACTATCATTTTGGATGTCCTATGCATGAAAAACAATTCTCTTTTCACTCTAATTTCTATTGTGATGTGATCATGATTTCAAGTGTCCTAACTTTAACCACGTTTATGTCACGCCTTCCTCCCTTTTAAGTCTGTTTTTAATGGAGTTTTACCAAAGTATTAGAGTCAAGTTATCATGTAGAGTATGGGACCGAATAAAAAAAAAAAAAAAATGATAATCAAAGGGTTGGGACTTTGTAGTCCAGTCACAAAGGGAGGCATAATGATAAGTTTTTATATAGTAAGAAGTAAGGGGAACTGTTAAAAGAGAGCGAGTTACAATTAAGTCAGTGTTTATGGGGTGTATTGTTATGGACATTCATTGCCGAATGTGGTAGTATGTTACGATGTCAAGTATTTTACATGGCATGACAGACAGACAAGGCTTCATTCAATGCTGGATGAGATCAAAGAATACGTAAAATTCCTCCAGCTTCTAGTCAAAGTAAAGGCTTCTCACTCTCTCTCTCTATCTCCTTCTCTCTTGTTTATTCTGTACCGCTGTTTGCTTAATAAATGGGAAGGATTTCCCTCCCTTTGGGGTTGACATTGTTTTATGAGATGTTGATAATTGTTTATATTAAGTTGTATTGTATGGGGTTCTGAAACTAGAATTCCTTTGTTGATTGCACCCCTCCTATTTATTTGTTTTTCCACAGGTTATGAGCATGAGCAGATTGGGAGGTGCAGCTGCTGTTGCTCCCCTTGTTGCTGATATGTCACCTGAGGTATTTCAAAACCCATTATTATTATTATAGAAATCGATCAATAATGCTGTGTAAGTTAAGTTCCCATCATGTCACCAATAACCAAAGGACAACAAATATTTCTTCAATTTGGGCACATTAATTTTCTCCAACTAACTTTTTTCTTCAAAACATGCTTTCATTTATCACACTTATTTTATATCGATTATTGTAGCGTAGCGTGTTTTAAGTGACTGAAAAGAAAAGACATTTAAAACATGTCATGCTACATATACCAGTCTAATAGACCGGGTTGTTCAACCCATTTTGGAGGAAAAAAATTACCATCAAAGAGACTAGCAAGCTTTTGAATCTCAGGTTTCCTTGAAATCTAATGTCACTGAATGAAGTTATCTTGTATTAGTAAGTAAAGAAACAATAGATTTTATAACTCTGCATAATGAATGATGTTTCTTTTTAGGGAGATACAATCACTTTCATGCTGCATTCATCTTAATTATGTTATAAATTCCGAATCATTGATTCAAGGGCAGATTTCTATCACAATAAAACAAATCATTTTTGCATTGAAAATCTCCTTTAATGTTTTATGTTCTATTGAAACAGAACTATCATATTCTTGTCTTAAATTATGGTCTTAAATAATCTTCAAGGGATCAAAATTGACTTCTGCTATATGTGTTCTTACATGCATTTTGCTATATTTGTTTGCAGGTGAGCGATCGACAACTTTTCTGCTGTGGAAAATTTCTTCCCATAGTCATATCATATGGTGATGAGGGATTGAGGGTAGTGTAATGTTGTGAATTGATCGCGCATGGTTCAATCTCATCTATTGTTATGTTTGTTTCCCATGTATTCAATTGGTTTGTAATTGCGTTCAAAGTACCAATGTTTAGAATCATGACATGACATGAATGCTTGAACTTTATGAACCGATGACTTGGAATTTGTTGCTCTAGCTCCCCAGCAGCATACTTTGGAATATCAGAAGCAGCCATGTTGGATAACACGCTTAACAAATCCACAGCTTCTGGATTAAACGATGTGGGATTGTCAACATCTTAGACGTTCCACATGTAGAACTTGTTTTCGTTATCAATTTCTCCAAAGAAATCTATGTTGGAATACTTTAGGAGGCAGTTGTCGTACCATATTATTGCTCCTTTTTTGTAAGGACAGCGACTGCGAAGCTCTTTGCCTGCATCAACAACGCAGGTCTTACAGTTTTTGCATGAGACATCACCTCGGTATAAGGCAATTGACCATTTATTTGGCTTTGAGATTCGCCCATTGAGCCGGGTCCGAACCCAGTTGGAGGAACTTTTGAGGACAAAAGATTGAGCGACCCTTTCATGTTCGAAGCATAAGGGCTATTGGCAGTGTAGTCTTCCTGGCTAAAGCAGAAATGGTACAAGGGATGAGCACTATTTGCCATGTGGAGGGAGAGGCAGAAAAATAGAAAGCTCAAAGCAATATGTTTTGAGTGAAGGGTTTTGTGGATATGTAATTCTCTCCAAGAAATCTCTATAAATAGACAAACTTTTTCATGTTTGATTAGTAAACCAAATTTCCTTATTGGAAGGGGTTAAATGGGACTGTAATTTTTTACATAGCACGAACGTAAATGGGTTGAGTTAAAGTTGATTTGTATAATTTTATACCGATCGTTGCTTCAATACCTGAACATGAATTACCAAATCCATAAAGAAGTCAAGTTTAGTCCCTGCAGTCAAGTAGCATGGCCCGTAGTTTAGTCCCTGCTGTGGCAAAACTCATTCATACAAGGCCATGAGTTGTAGGTATAATAATAATAGACCGGGGACCAGCGTGATTGGCCGGCCAAACATTAATGAACTTGTATGGCATTTTGGCTAATGAAATAATAAGAGGTTTATGCGTATAGGAAAGGTGGGAACTCATTGATAAGTGAGTAAATTTAGAGTTATTGACTCATGACAGTGTTAAGTGAGTACATGAACACAAATATGATTCTTGGGCATCATATCAATCTAGCAATCTCCTAGCATAAGGAATGCAATAAATAAATATGGGGGGACAAACGTTCACATTCCATCAATAAAACATCTATAATGACACCCTTGTTTTACATTGGAAAAATGAGTAGCGTATATAAAATAGATGGTTTATTAAGACATTTATAGGTGTTAAGTCTTACGTTGCTTATACTAGGCGAAACTAAATTTTGTAAGTAATTTTATACAAATTTCAAATTGACTAAAATGCTTTTAAAGTCACAATGTTCTCACAAAACCAATCTTAATTTAAGAAAATAAAACAAGTTCCATCAAATAAATGGTGGATTTCATTGCATATATATATATATATATAGATAGATAGATAGATGACGTCTTTTTTTTTTTTTTTTGTTGAGAATCCGAAACGTATTAATATACATATTAAATTGACTAAACGTATTACTAGATAATAATTTGATTTATATTATTTGTTTCCTTATTTGATTTGGACATTAATAATACTTAATTTATTGAATAATTTATATATAAAAAACTCTTGAAATATAATCAACGCAATTAATGATGCTAATTAATGACATGCCACTTTTAAAACCGGTTAAAAAGTTAAACCTTAAAAAACCAGTTTAGTCTTTAAAAAAAATGGATTAACGCCATATGTCGCAATTTTAAGGCACTTATGGGAGGGATTTCGGCTTATATATATATATATATATATATATATGAGACCAATTGTGACTATCCTACCTGAATGTGACTATTGTAGCACATATCCACTGGGAGCCACACAAAAGAGGCATAGACAGTGGAAACCACATGCGCTCTCTTAAGTCTAACTGAGTCATAGCTTGTCTCAGTCCTACTAGTTTATCAATAGGAATTCAAAGCGACTAATATTAATCAGGCATATGTTGTGATTCTCAATTATGGAAATTCAAACCCATGCCCTAGTACATACCCTAACCACTTAAAAATTTCTTTGGAATGATTTGACTTGAATAAATTTATATCATTTGTAAGCTCTATAAATAGAACCCTTGTACACAATCATATCAATGAGAGCTTTGCTTTAGTGGTAGACTTAAGTAATTTAAAAGAATTTTTTAGTTTATTTGTGTAAAATGAGGTAGTAGGGGTCACATTTGTTTGGATAACTGATATTTAAAAAGAGTTTTATGATTATATTTGAGAAGTGAAAAACAAATTCCGATAACAACATTAAGTTGCTCATCGAGCTTAATGCGCTTGAATAGGAGCATTATCTGGTATATATAGAATAAAACTATGGTCAAATTAGACATGAGCAAAGCCTATAATAGGGTGGAATGTAGGTTTCTGGAGGAGGTAATGAAATGTTTAGGCTTTGAGTCACGGTGGATCAATCTTGTCATGATGTGCATAACGACTGTTCAATACGTTGTCATTGTTAATGGGAAACCATGTGGAGAAATCAAACCGCAAAGGGGATTGAGACAAGGAGACCCTATTTCTCTATACCTATTTATTATTTACGCAGAGGCTTTGGGAGCTTTGGTGACAAAAGCTAACAGAGAAAGGGCTTTGATGGGGGTTCCTACTTCAAAAAGGGGCCCACGAATAAGTCACTTGTTTTTTGGACACTATAGCCTACTTTTTTGTAGAGCTAACTAGACTCAATGGGAGAACTTGACTAACATTTTATGGATGTATGAAACTGCCTCGGGCCAACGGTTGAATGCTAGCAAGACCTCCATCTTTTTTAGCAAAAGTACGTCTTCGGAGTGTAAAGATGAAATTTTGGAGGTGTCGGGTCTACCATCTACTCAATGGTATGATAATTATTTGGGTCTCCCGGCATTAGTTGGAAAATCTAGAGTGGCGGGTTTTAAAAGTATTACAGATAGAGTATGGAAGAGACTCTAGGATTGGAAGCTGAAATTCTTATCTCAAACAGGTAAGGAAATACTCCTTAAGGTTGTGATTCAAGCAATCCATACTTATTGCATTAGTGTTTTTCTTCTCCCACGTGTCTTATGTGTGGAGATAAATTCACAAATGTGAAAATTTTGGTGGGGTCATTAAGAAAATAAATCCAAGGTGAATTGGATGAGTGGGAGCAAATGAGTTTGTCAAAAGCGTCCGGAGGAATGGGGTTTCGTGATTTTATGAGTTTCAATAAGGCTCTCTTGGCAAAACAGGGTTGGAGGATTTGGCATCATCCCGAAAGTCTAATTGCCCGGATCATGAAGGCAAAATATTATCCGGAATGTTCTTTTTTGGAGGCGAGTGTGGGTAGGCAACCATCATTTGCATGAAGGAGTATACAAGGATCTTGCAAGCTCCTTAAAGAAGGGTTGATATGGAGGGTGGGCAACGGTAGCAAAGTCCAGATTTGGAAGGATAGATGGATCCCAAACCCATCCACTTTCAAAGTTCTTTCTCCACCAACCTTGTTAGACCCGGAGGCAAAGGTGAGCTCTCTTGTTGATTGTTGAATATATAATTCTCACTAGTAATGGATCAACGGCCTAGGAGAGGCTGCAGTGACCAATGATGGCGGCATTTGACAAGGCATAAGTGGGCCAGTTGAAAGGGGCTTCTTTGGCCCAAAAAAATCATCTGACCGAGAGTGCCTACAAGAAGAATAAACCGGATTGAATCAAAAAAGAAAAAAAAAAAAGGTAGTGAAAATGACCAATGCATGAATCGACATGAATCGCAAAAAATGCCTAAATTTGGAGAAGAATCTTGTTTTCTGCCATATAGAGATGCCAAAAGCAAAAATAGACCAAAAATTTGAAATCAGGACGAAAAATTAAGTTGGAAACACCTGGTCAACTTTTGGAGTCCAGTCAAAGTCAACAGTCAACTCTGAGATCACAGTCAAACTGGAAGTCAACGGTCAACGAATAGTCAACGGTCAAAGGGCCTGATGCGCTAGGGCTGACGTGGACTGATGGCGTGGCCTGGTGACATGGTACGCTAGGGCTGACGTGGCGCTACAACTACTAGGGCTGACGTGGCGCTGTGGAAGACCTGGCGCGTGAGGAGCACGCGTGGGAGGCTGGCGACTGAGGAGCGCGTGAATCAGACACGCCGATCTTGGAGTGGCGCGTGAGGGTGCGTGCGGTGTTGTAATGGTGATCTGGCTGATGTTTTGGAATCAGCAGAGTCTGATCTAACGAATTGTGGTGAGAAAAAAATGAATGGACCAATGTGGTGGTCTGCGGCGTGGCGGCGGTGGCGGAATGGCCGGAACTTCAAGCGGCGCGTGAAGGAGCGTGGAGGTTCCGATAAGGCTGTGCTCGATGGATCTAGACTCGTCTGGCCGGGATCTATTGATTGGCACGATTACGAGGCTTTTGGCGCAGTAAATCTTGGCAAGACTTGATGTAGGGCTGAAACTTAAATTCGACAAAAAGAAAAACACTAGAAAGACGTTTATTAAAGGCCACAGAAAAGTGGCTCTGATACCATGTTGAATATATTGTATAATATATTATAGAGAGCAGGAGAGCAGAAGGAAAGAGAGAAGAGAAAGAGCGGAAACATATAATAGACTACATTGTATTGAGTAGCATACATAGAATGGATACAAGAACTTCCTTATATAGGAGGGAGAGAGGAGCCTTAACTTCCAATCTTACCAATGTGGGACAAGCTCCACATATACACTAACATTGATGAACACACAAAGTGGTGGAATATCCCTTTATTGGTGTCTTTATTTTAGGAGGAGGAGGTACAAATGATAAAAAAAAAATTCCTCTAAGTTGTACAAACCAAGAGGATACACTCATTTGGAGGGGCTAAGAATGGAGTTTTTTCGGTGAGAAGTGCCTATTACTTGCAAAAAGAGGTGGTTCAACTAACAATGGCGACTAGTTCGTTAACAACCGGAAGTAGAGGTTTTTGGAAGCAATTATAGGCTCTATCGGTTTCTAATGTGGAGAAAAATTTTCTATGGAGGGCCTGTCAAAGGGAAAATCTGCATAAACGGAAAATTATTTTAGATCCCCTTTGTCCGGTTTGTGGTTAGGAGGAGACGGGATTTCATATTTTGTGGCAATGTCCGTTGGCTATGGATGTGTGGGCAGTGGGGCATAAAAAATTCCAGAAGAGCTCGTTTACCAGTCAAGATTTTATGGAATTATTGCAATATTTTTTTGACAGGTGTGATCAGGATGAGTTACAACATTTTTCCGGTGTGGCGAGACGTCTATGGACGAGAAGAAACGACTTGCTTCATGGAAGCACCTTCACTCAACCGAAGGTGATCATATCATTGACAGACCAGTCCATAGTGGATTTCTCCGTGGCCCAAGAGCGAGAAGAGCCCATTCCTTTGACGAGCGCTGAGAATGGTACGACCTACTGGGGAGCTCCGGAGGCAGGCTGGACAAAGGTGAACTGTGATGCTGCTGTGGCAAGAAACCGTGATTGCACTGGACTTGGGGTTGTGCTCCGAGACTCATGGGGAAATATGAAGGCCGCAAGATGTGTTATTAAGGAGGGTAGCATGGATCCACCAGTTGCTGAGGCGATGGCAATTCTTCTGGCTATACGTACCTGTCGTGAACTGTGTCTGACTAAGGTGCATTTTGAGGGAGATGCAAAGGTTGTCATTGATTCTGTCAACTTGGAGGAGGCGGATAGAAGTTCGATGGGCACGTTATTGAAGACATTAAACTGGAGCTTAGGCATATAAGGCAGTGGCAATTTACATCCACAAGGAGGGAAGGAAATAGGGTGTCTCATCTATTGGCTAAACTTGCAGTGGAGAAAATCAAGATTTTTATTGGAGAGATGAACCCACAAACCCACAACACCCCACACCCCCCTTATATTCCCTGAATGTATTCATGATGCTTTGTTACTAGAGCAGTCAGCTCTAGTTTATTGATAAGTTAATGAGAAATCGACTATTTTCAAAAAAATAAAACTCTATTCATTTATCAATCTAATTTTTCTAAGTGTTATTAAGGTATTATTGCACCTAATAATGCACTATAATATGTACACGGCATTGACGTTTTGTTCATTTATGAACAAATTAGATATTAATATTAACTTTCTTGACTTCCATTTGTTGTTTTCTTTGAACATAAATTAGGAAACAAAATATTCTTGATAATATTTACAAGTCAATAGTCTAGAAAACAGTGGAAAATGAAATTTCTAAGAATTTCATTTAGATGGGAGTAGTTATTTTTTCTTCCAGGAACTATAACACATTTTTACTTTGTCTCTATGGACTATCAACCTATTGCTCAACCTCCATAAATTACCATTTTGTACTTAAAATCTCATTTTGCCAGTTAAATGTGTTAACTCAGATAGTTAAAGTAACAATGCGTTGTAATTTATGGGGCAAAGTGACAATGTATTGTAGTTCATAGAGGCAAAGTAATAATGAATTGTAGTTTATAGGGGCAAAGTGACGGGTAGACCGTTTGAGTTAATGCCTTTGACTGACGGAATGACAGTTTTGAGCACAAAATGGTAGTTCATAGGTGTTGGGCAGTAGGATTAATGGTAGTTTGTAGGGATAAAGTGAAAATGCGTTATTATAGTTCATGAGAGAAAAATGTAATTATCCCTTTCGATAGCATTTTGATGAGAGGTCTGCAATATTTCTGTCTTCGTCCCCCCTCAATTTCTGCCTTCGTCCCCCTTCACGGATGATAATATTTGAAAGAAGATGATAAGCCATGAGAGATGGAGGATTGTAGAGGCTATGGAGGAGAAATACACCATAGAGATTGATGGAGAGAAACTGGGAGAGAGAGAGAGAGTGCAAATTGCAAAGGTTTGCTTGTTTTGTATGTCTTATTGGAGTCGAGAAATGGCTAGAAGCCTAGAATACACTAGACGAATCTGGTCAAATTAGACTAAATAAGTAAAAGAGTAGGTGTGCCTTTGGCCTTGTTTGTTAAACAACATGTACATGGCATCACGGTACTGTTTATTTATTTTAATTTTTTTTTAAAAAAATAATGACAGGTATAGAAATGTGAAAACAATAGTATTGAAAAATAGAAAAATTTTGTTTTGTATTATTTTTTTTATTTGAATAGTAATAATAAAAAAGTGAATGATATGATATAAAAAGTTTTCGTAGTTATAAGTAAATATTATTTTTCTAGAAATCATATGAAATTAAAAATAAGAACCCGTTTTTATTTATGATTTTTGTACTTTACTCTTTTTATTTTTTTTCCCTAAAGCAAATTTGGAAAAGGGCTATAACAATCAAAACAACGATAAAGGAGTCCTCAAAAAATAGACCTAAAACAAAATTTACAGGACAAAAAATACAAACAAATAGTAAAAATTGGTCAAAAAATGATTTGGTCCTCTTAAAGGGGACTACATAAAGTAGTACAAAAACCAAAATAGAGGGCGCGAGTAAGAGCATGATCATCTCGATACTTTTTAACCCTATGTGAATCCCCATTGCAAGAGAGGTGGACAAGGACATGACCCTCGAAATATTAGCTGCAGAAAAGGCCGACTTGAGAGACACGAAGACAGGTGGTAGAGAGCAGAGAGGCTAAGGAAGGAGGCAGAGTAGAGCATGGGTGGCAGAGACAAGTAGATCAGGCTTGCAAGGAAGGGGCAACATGCCAACACGTGGGTGGCACGTAGGCAATGGGTTGAGGCACGGAGATAACCGATGGAGAGCGTAGAGGCTGAGAAATATGGTGGTGTGGCGCATTGGTGGATGGGAGCAGCGAAGACGAATAGATCTAACTTGGATGGAAATGGTGACTATAGGCTAAGATCTCTCGTGAAAGATATACATTGAGCTGAGGACAAGAGTGATGGCTTGCCTCGGCAATGGTGGAGGCGTGGAGGAACACAATTGGAGCTTTGGCACTTATGAAGAGTGTGACGTAGCGGAAGACTTGGTAACCAAAAGGTTAGGAGCTTTTGTATCTCCTGACCTGATAAACAACGCTCAATCCACAGATTGACACATAACACAATCCGCAGATTGTAGGATAAGTTCTTCACAGAAAAAATTGAGAAAATTCTCAGATATTTGATTGACAAAAGTTGGGATTGTCTCCCGAAAGGTTACAAAGGTTCCTATTTATAGGAAAAGAAAAATAATAAACTAGTCTAAAAGAAATATCATGATATTTTGCCTTAACATGATTGGTTCAAAAAAATATCTTCTGCAACTCTGACTTCTGACAAAAATTTTGACCTTCAAACTTTGCGGCCTCCCTTGTTCTGACAAAAGTTGTAGCCTCCACCGCCCATCTGACAATATCCTTATGATATTCTTTGCAGTCATCCTTATCCTGAGATTAAACTTGCTTGGCAAGTATTCCCAGGTGAGAAAGAAGAAGAGAACAAAAAATAAAATTAATTTCTCCCGGGTGAACAGTGTTTCTTAGGTGAACAGTACCCGGATGAATAGTTCTCGGGTGAACAGTACCCAGGGGAACAGTTCTTGGGTGAATAGTACCCCGGATGAATAGTACCCGAGATTGATGTCTGGGTGTTTTTACCCGGTATTGATGTCCAGGTGATGTCCTGCATTAGTTTCCCCTTCTTGAAAATAACTTGTCCTCGAGTTAGAACTAGAATCCTCGGGCGGAAAATATTCAAATATGTCTGCCACATTGAATGTCGAGAAAATGGCTAAATTATCCGGAAGGCCAACAACATAAGCATTATCATTGATTTTCTTAATGATTTCGCAAGGTCCGTACTTTTTGTTCTTCATTTTTCCAGAAGTCCCAGCTGGTAATCGTCCCTTGCGCAGATACACCATAACTAAATCACCTTCTCGGAAGACTTTGGATCTCCGCCCCTTATCTGCTGCTTCTTTATACTTTGCATAAGTCTTTTTGAGGTGTTGACGAACTTCCTCATGGGTTGACTTCACACGTTCGGCTAGGTGTTTAGCTGCTATACTTGTTCCGGGTAACTTTGGTACATCTGCAAGGTCCACTGCAAGTCTCGGAGCCCGTCCATACACAATCTTGAACGGTGCTTTCCCAATTGATCTGTTAGTCATATTGTTATAAGCAAACTCGGCTTGAGCTAAAGCTAGGTCCCACTGCTTCTTTTTATCCCCAACGATACAGCGAAGTAAGTTGCCCAAGGTCCGGTTCACAACCTCAGTTTGCCTGTCCATCTGTGGATGGCTAGTGCTATTGAAGTTTAAGATTGTGTCAAACCGCCTCCACAGTGTCCTCCAAAAGTGGGAAAGGAATTTGGTGTCTTGGTCTGAAGTGATTGATTTTGGTACCCCATGTAATCTCACCACTTCCCGAAAAAAAAGATTGGCCACTTGGACAGCATCTGATGTTTTCCTACAAGCAACAAAGTGAGCCATTTTGGAAAATCTATCTACAATCACCATGATAGAGTCGGCTCCTCTTTGAGTTCTCGAGAGTCCCAAAACAAAATCCATGGACACATCCTCCCAAGGGGCTCCTGGAATTGGCAATGGCATGTACAAGCCCGTGTTTTGAGTATATCCCTTGGACATTTGGCATGTCGGGCATCGTTGCACTAAATTGCCAACATCTTTCTTTAATTGTGGCCAATAGTACTAGTCCTCCACCAAACTGATGGTCTTGTGTCTTTTGAGATGTCCGCCTAATCCTCCCCCGTGCAACTCTCGGATAACTTGCTCCCTTAATGAACTTCTCGGGATGCAGAGTCGGTTGCCCCAGAAAAGATATCCCTCTTTTATATGCATCTCGGGTACTGGTGTTTTGATAGTATAGCGCCTCCAGATTTCTGCGAAATCTTCATCCATTTTAAACAGCTCCTTAAGACATTCAAATCCAGTTATGTCTGCCTGCAAAGTCACCAATAATGTAGCTCGACGGCTCAAAGCGTCAGCTACCCGGTTTAACTTGCCTGATTTATGCTTTAGTGAGAAAGTGAACCGTTGAATATAAAATACCCATCGAGCATGCATCCGGTTTAGGTTTCTTTGACTATTGATGAACTTCAAGGCTTGATGATTGATGTAAAGGATGAACTCTCTCTGAATAAGGCAGTGTTCCCACACCTTTAATGCTCGTAAAATAGCATAGACTTTTTGTTCATAAGTTGACCATTTTTGCCTTGTCTCTCCGAGTTTTTCACTGAAAAACTCAACCGGTTTTCCTTCTTGCAACAGCACCACCCCAATTCCAACAATTGATGCATCACACTCGACTTAAAACAGTTTGTCAAAGTCGGGTAAGACTAAGACCGGTGCCGTACACAGCTTCTCCTTGATAATTTTGAAACTCCTAGCAACTTCTTCACCCTAATGAAATTTGCCTTTCTTTATACACTCGGTGATAGGAGCTACAATTCTGTTGAAGTTCCGAACAAACCTCCGGTAGAAGGTTGCCAACCCATGAAAGCTTCGTACCTCACCCACTGTCCCGAGTGTAGGCCATTCTCGGATAGCTCTCACCTTTTCTTCATCAACTCAAATTCCATCGGAACTAACTATGAACCCAAGGAATAATAGCCGGTCCATCATGAAACTGCATTTCTTCAAGTTGATGAACAAATTGTTTGCACGTAAGGTCTCCAGAACTTCCTTTACGTGGCTCAAAATGTTCTTTTGGATTGCGGCTATAAATAAGGATATCATCGAAATAAACAACAACAAATTTTCCGATTAATGGTTTAAGTACCTAGTGCATTAGCCGCATGAATGTACTGGGTGCATTAGAAAGTCTGAATGGCATCACCTTCCATTCATAGAGTCCTTCCTTAGTTTTAAATGCAGTTTTTCACTCATCTCCGGGTCTGATTTGTATCTGGTGATACCCGCTCCTCAAATCCATCTTCGAAAAGATTTTTGCTCTAGACAACATATCAAACATACCACCTATCCGGGGGATTGGAAATCGATACTTCACCGTGATCTTGTTGATTGCCCGGCTATCCACGCACATTCGCCAACTCCCGTCTTTCTTTGGTACAAGCAAGGCCGGTATTGCGCATGGACTCATGCTTTCCCACAAGTGCCCCTTCCTTATGAGCTCCTCTACTTGCTCCTGCAAGATCTCATTCTCCTTAGGACTCATCCTATAGTGTGGAAGGTTCGGAAGACTAGCTCCTGGCACTAAGTCGATGCAGTGTTGGATGTTCCTCATGGGTGGGAGTCCCTTTAGTGTTTCATCCGGAGTGATGTCCCAGAATTCATCCAACATCTCACACATTGACTCGGGAATAACTGGCATAGTCAAAGGGGTGGGTTCCCCGGGTACTAACGCAAGTATTTCCCGAGCCTCCTTGACTTCTTCCAGTAACTTGTTGGTCTTTGTCAACAAAATGGGTTGCTTCTTTGTCCGGATAGGAACTTCAACCAAGTCTTCCTTTAAGGATCGGAATATAATCTTCCGGCCATCATGAAAAACAATATAGATATTGTCTCGGCCCTTATGTTGGGTGTCCACGTCATACTGCCATGGCCTTCCCAAAATAATATGGCAAGCATCCATTTCAACAACATCACAAAGTAGTGAGTCAGAATAATGTTTACCGATTGAAAACATGAAACGGCATCTTTCGGTAACAAGTGTCTCTATGCCCTGCTTGATCCATCCGATCTTGTACGATGCCGGGTGTCTCTCGGTAGTGAGGCCTAACTTTGCAACCATGACTTTAGACACTATGTTTTCCCCACTGCCTCCATCGATGATGACATCACACACTTGTTGGTTGACTGTGAAACGAATGTGAAAAATCTTGTGTCTTTGAGCTTGGTCTTCTGGTCCGGGGACTAAAAGTACACGTTGGATCACCAAAGACCGTGACAATAAGATACCTTCATCTACAAAGACTTCTGTGGCTTCATATCCGAGATCGTCATTCCCGGTTTCTTCATCCTCGTAATCCTTTGCTTCTTTTCCAGTCCTAGTTTCAACTAGATTCACCGTCTGCCTTTTTGGACATTGATTAGATCTATGCCCTGGTTGGTTGCATCTGAAACACTTCTTTGGTCCGGGCCTAACATAAGGATTGTTGTGAGGTGGAGTGGCCATCGGTTGCTTCTGACTGCTGTTACCTCCGATTGCCCTTCCTCCAGGTGTGGTGGGTTGAACAGTAGTCCCGGTTAAGACCATTGGTTGCTTTCTCCGATTCTCCGTGGATCTTCTCGGGTTTCTCTTCCATGTTGACGGCTCCCATGTTGAAGCTCTGGGCCGCTCCAATTGTTTCTATGCACGGGTGGCTAAGCTAACAGCTTCAGTGAGTGTGAAGACATGCTGCATAGACACCTTGTCTTGGATTGGCAAGCGCAATCCACCAATAAACCGAGCCACTTGTTGGACTTCAGTTTCCGTCAAATCATTCCGGCCAAATAGTCGATAGAAATCATCAACATATGCCTGGACTGTGCGAGCTCCTTGCCGGCACTCCTAGTATTGTTGGAACAAACGTTGCTCAAAGTCTGGTGGTAGGAATCGGGCATTGAGTAGCCGTTTCATCTTGAGCCAAGATGTCACAGGTCCCTTTCCTTCCCTGGATCGAGAGAGCTGCAGCTTTTCCCACCAAGCTAACAGTCCACCTTTGAACTTGTAAGCTACCAACTTCACCTTTCTCTCATCCAGAATACTCATGTATTCAAAGAATCTCTCTACCTCCACGATCCAACCAAGGAAATCTTCAATATGAAGATGACCATCAAATGAGGGTAGATCAATCTTCATTCGGTACTCCTTGGGTTCCTCCCTGCCATACTGTTGATGTCTAGGTTGTTCACCATAAACATCATCATGGCCGGTAGCACCCCTCACAAAAGCAGCATCCCTGGGCTGGTAAACTTCGTAGCCAGTGCCTCCTCTCCCACCTCTATGTCCACCTCTACGCCTGCATCCTCCTGGTCCTACACTGTGAGACTTGCCAAAGACTTCACCAGCATAATCTTTGTCATCGCTGTTGTAGTTGAATGGTTGGGGTTGATCAACTGGTGGAGGCCGATGGATGGCCTTTACTCGGATTCCATCATCTCCCTGGGCCTGATCCTGGCGACCTTGATCGAATCCAGTCTCCAAACGCTCCAAGGCCTCTTGTACCTACTGCATAGCTTGCTGTTGGGTTTGCACAGACTGTTGGAGAATCTGAAATTCGGCTCTTGAAGGAGCCTCCCCATGACGAGCTGCGTCGTTAAAGGGGTCATCACCGATGCGCTGATTGGTCATGATCAGGATAATGCCTGCTCTGATACCAACTGACGTAGAGGAAAACTTGGTAACCAAAAGGTTAGGAGCTTCTACGTCTCCTGACCTGTTAAACAGCGCTCAATCCACAGATTGACACACAACACAATCCCCAGATTGTAAGATAAGTTCTCCGTAGAGAAAATTCTTAGATATTTGATTGACAAAAGTTGGGATTGTCTCCCAAAAGGTTACAGAGGTTCCTATTTATAGGAAAAGAAAAATAATAAACTAGTCTAAAAGAAATATCAAGATATTTTGCCTTAACATGATTGGTTCAAAAAAATATCTTCTGCAACTTTGACTTCTGACAAAAATTTCAGCCTTCAAACTTTGCGGCCTCCCTTGTTCTGACAAAAGTTATAGCCTTCACCGCCCATCTGACAATATCCTTCTGATAGTTTTTGTAGTCATCCTTATCCTAAGATTAAACTTGCCTGGCAGGTATTCCCAGGTGAGAAAGAAGAAGAGAACAAAAAGTAAAATTAATTTCTCCCGGGTGAACAGTGTTTCCTCGGGTGAATAGTTCTCGGGTGAACAATACCTGAGTGAACAGTGCTCGGGTGAACAGTTCTTGAGTGAATAGTACCCCGGATGAACAGTACCTGAGACTAATGTCTAGGTGTTTTTACCCGGTATTGATGTCTGGGTGATGTCCTGCATCAGAGTGAGGAAAAACAATAGAACAACAGGAAGAAAAACCATAAAAAGCAATGGCGGAGCCAGGACGTGAACCGATGGGGCATTTTTTTTAATGAATAAAAAAATTAAAAAATAATTAAATATAAAAATAATTTATTAGTCTTTTTTTTTTTTTTTTTTTCTTCTGAGAGCCCCTACTATGCGGTCAGACCTTAAAAGTGGTCTCCTCTTACTTGATTTCTAATGTCTGATTTGAAGATATAACAATGTAAATAATATGCAACATCTTTTAAAACGCTATACTCTAACTATTTATATTCTTTGAACCATGCTGGATTAAAACATCACATTGTTTTTTCAATTTCCTTTTTTGGAAAATCATGCTCAAAGGGTTGACAAGCTTTTATTTGTAAATATGCTCTTCGAATTTAGTTTCTATCACTAGGATGATAATCGCAAATTTTTTTTCTTAAGCAAGGATCTCTAGACAAATTTGTTAAATCTACTTCAACACGAGGTCGTATAGAATTTGACTGGAGCTTAGTAAAATCGTTGTTTTTTTTTCATAACTACAATTATATATATTTATATAATTAAAATATGAAACAAAAACTATATAAATGCATAAATAATGCAGAAAAAACAATTAATTTACAAGAATAAGAACAATTTAAATTTAAATCTAAAAATTTAATTACATACTTCAATAGCTTAATTTTTCCTTGAAATTGGACAATTTATTTTCAGTCTTTTTAAATTAGAAAGATAGAAACAATTAAATAAAATATGGCTTAAAAAGTTGAAAATAACATCATGAAAAAAATTAATTTAAATTTAAATCTAAAAAATTATATACCTCGACCTCGTTGAAGTTGGCAAGAAAAAGGAATTTATATAGTTGCAACTGGGCAAGCGGTAGAAAAAGGGAAGAAACAACTTTTAATTTTATTATTTTATTTTTAAGGGAAAATAGCTTTTAATTGTTTAGGTTAAAAGTGTACTCCAATAGGCCACTTTTTTTTTTTTTTTTTTAATTTATTCTTTTCTTTTTTGGTCCCATGTGGAAATCAAGCAAGAAGAGCCTATAGCTGTAGCCTATAAGTGTACTCCCCCCCTTCCTTTTTTATGGGGTTCATTTTGGTGCCAACATGCTAGTCATGTGGTTGCAGCTGTACATCATGTAGACAAGACATGTACTTTTTTTTTCTTTTTTTTTTCTCTCTTTAATGAAACAGTGCGTATCAATATGTGTTCATCTTCTACCTTCCATCTCTGAAACTCAGCTTCAACGTTGCTCATGAAAAAAAAAACTAGGGAGAATGAGGGTAATTTTATTATTTTATTTTTAAGGGAAAATAGCTTTTAATTGTTTAGGTTAAAAGTGTACTCCAATAGACCACTTTTTTTTTTTAAATTTATTCTTTTCTTTTTTGGTCCCATGTGGAAATCAAGCAAGAAGGTTGCAGTAGCTGTACATCATGTAGACAAGACATGTACTTTTTTTTTTCTTTTTCTTTTCTCTCTTTAATGAAATAGTGTGTATCAATACGTGTTCATCTTCTACCTTCCATCTCTGAAACTCAGCTTCAACCTTGCTCATGAAAAAGAAAAAAAAAAAAACTAGGGAGAATTATGAGGGTTAGGCCCATCAGGCGTCAGGGTTAGGAGGCATTATGGCTGAAAGTCAGGGACTCAAGGCCCAGGAATTAAGGGGCATCATTCATGATTGAAAGGGGGCATAATTTTTTGTTCAAAGGTAATAATAAAATTTTTAAGAGTTGAAGGGGATTATATGCCCCCCTTCAACCCCCATTTCCTCTGCCTCTGTTAAAAAGGGAAGAGAAAATGGGAGAAGGGAGGAGCTCCTCCCTAGAAAAGTCGCAAGTAGCGGTGGAAAACCTCATAAAGGAGGTAGAGATTTCTCTACTAGGGAGAAGGAGGAGCTCTCTCTCTCTCAAGAAAGAGAGAAGCTTGAGCTCAAGCCTTAAGATTTCTCTACTAGAGAGAAGCTCAAGCCGTTAGTTCCCTTTTGATCCTTTGGCTGTATATAGTATGACTCAATGAAATATGAAGAGAACACAACTCTTCATGATTTCTAAAAAAATTAATTATTTTATTTTATTTTATTTTAAAGAAAGAGGACGGTTGGGGAGCCAACCCTTTGGCTTGTGGGCCACCTCAAAGGTGGTGATGGCCGACGCCACCCCCAGCAAGTGGCATTTTTTACACATTTTGGTAGTTTTGGTGTATTATTTTAGCACATTTTAAACTCCATGGGGCAATTTCAAAAACCACTTTTAGTTTAAGGGGCATTTTTTTTAATTATACATATATAATTTTTCCTTCTATCTAACTTCACGTTTTGGAAAAATAGGACAAACTAAAACTAAAACCTCGAATTAGGGGCTGCGTTGTAGAGATGTAAAGTTTGGTGGTGTATCTGAGAAAGTGATGATGGGTAAAATGTAATTTGCCTAAAATAAATAGGGAATAGAATCAAAAGGACTAAAGGAGTATCAACATATAAATTCTTACAATCTTTGTAATTTTATTTGTTTTTTATTTTTTTCCAATGTAATGCAATTGATCGAGAAAAATATTGTTGATGGGAAATATCATCAACCTCTAAGGGGGCTTGTTAAGGCTTATTTGCCTTTAGGCACATAAGGGGTCCGCCTGCTCATTGAACGGGCCAAGCATCATGTCAGCTTGAAAGTCACATGGGAGTGGAGTCTGACGACGGTCCGATGGACTACCCCTTCGAGAGACAACTGACCATCAGACCCTCAGGTGTCGATGACCCCCCAAGGGCCCAATGGACCGACGACCCTCCGACCGACGGCCACCTCCTGGTGGTTGTGCACATATAGCAGGAGGGGCAATATAAGGAAAGATAGTTCCCGCCAATATACATGCCAATTCAAACTCAATGTCATATAAGGAAAGATTGACTCTACAAGGAAGGGATCTTAGCAAGTATACTTAGAAGGAAAGGTCTCTGTGATGATCTACCACCTTCCATACAAGAACCTTGATCTCCATTATCTCCCATATCCATCCTACTTAATTGCCTTATTCATGGCAACCTTATAAAGAAGATCGAAAACTTTATAAGTTATGCACACTATTCACCATTTTCTCTCATAACCTCCTACCCCTATAGAAATCAACATACTAATTTAAGTATCAGAGTATCTCCTGTAGGAGGCCCTTAATGAAGCACGTGTGTTTGCTCTTTGTAAGTGTCTTTGGCTAGATTGCGGTGGTGCGGTCAACCATATCAACAGAAACTATTACAGATTTTTGTGGTTTTCATATCTAAAAATAAAAAAATAAAAAAAATCCAAATTCAAATTTAACCTCTCCTAGATCTTTCATATCAAAATGTCTACCATATATATATGGGAAAAGTTTACATACCCCTCTCAAACTATATACCATCCAATTGACAATGCCCTCCTCAAAACTTTCAATTGTAACAATGTCCCCCAAAATTACTAAAACATTATCAATATTCTCCCCAATAACGAAACTACCCTTAGTAAAATAAAAACAAAAAAATACTAACACTTATAGAAAAAACCTAAATCTAAAAATAAAAAATAAAAAAATCCAAAGGATGGAAAATATAAAATTAAAAGAAAAATTAAAAATTTTGTATTTCTTTTTTTGTTATAAAAAATGAAATTTTTTTTTTTTAAATAAAATTTTATGTTTTAAAAGGAAAATGCTAGGGGTTCTCCCCATAGTATTCTCTTGGCATTCTCCCAGTCTTACGTAAAACATAATTTAAAAAAAAAAAAAATTGTAGTGGCCTCCACCGTCGGTTTTTTTAGGCATTAGCATCAAATTTGAGGCATTAGCGCTAAAATTGAGGCATTATAACCAAATTTAGGATGATCAAATCCATTTTGGGTGATATCATCCTTAAATGGTTAACCTTCCACCCTTAGGTTTTAGTTTTGAATCAAAAAAATAAGTTTTAAAGCATTAGAACCTAACTATTAACTCATAAAAATTAATTTGTTGACAAAAAGATACAATTTTATTTTTTCTTAAATGTATTTAAAAGATGGGAACACCAAGAGAACTATACGAGGAGAACCCCTAGCAAACTCCTTTAAAAAAATGAAAAATATTTGGGATTCTCCCCGTAGGTTCTCTTGGCGTTCTCCCAGTCTTACGTAAAACATAATTTAAGAAAAAATAAAATTGTAGTGGCCTCCACCACCGGTTTTTTTAGGCATTAGTACTAAAATTGAGGCATTAGCACAAAATTTAGGATGATCAAATCTATTTTGGGTGATACCATCCCTAAAGGGTTAACCTTACACCATTAGGTCTTAGTTTTGAATCAAAAAATAGGTTTTAAAGTATTAGAACCTAATTATTAACTCATAAAAATTAATCGGTTGACAAAAAAACGGTACTACAATTTTATTTTTTCTTAAATCATGTTCTACATAAGACTGGCAGAACACCAGAAGAACACTACGGGAAGAACCCCTAACAAACCCCTAAAAAAATTAACAATTTTCTTTAAGAAAGTAAAAATTTTCTTTTTCTAAAACAAATCTTTTTAATTTTTTTTTTCTTTTAAATATAAATTTTAGTTTTTTTTAAAAAAAAATCATTTTTTAAAAAAATTAAAAAGATTTGTTTGAAAAATATATATATATTTTTTAAAAAAATCGTTCTTTTTAAATTAAAATTTTAGTTTATTTTAATATATATATTTATTTTTTGAATTTATGGGGGCATTTTTATCTTTTTGCTAATCTTAAGGGGGACATTGACAATATTTTAATAGTTTCGAAGGGATATTGTCAATTAAGTGGTAGTTTGAGGGGTTATGTGTACTTTACCATATATATATATATATATATATTTGTATTATTTATCATATGCAAATTAGAGCTAAATATTAATTAGTTAGTCATCCACATAGTTTATTTATTTATTTTTTAAAATAGAGGTTAACATTAAGAGAGTTGCTGTCATTCGGTCATGGCAAAAAAGAGGGGTTTTTTGCCCTCCTATCATAAGTTGACACCTCATCCTTTTGAGAAAAACACATAAATTTAAAATGAAATCAAAACACCAAATCATCAAATTAGAAGCCACCTAACAAACCAGATGCCGCCATCCACCGTCAACCACCACCACCTCTGGCGAACAGACGCCGCCGTCCACCGCCATCTTCGGCGACTTTTACAAAAAAAAAAAAAAAAACAGATAGACCGGGGTGGAGATCCACTGTGACCGGGGAGAGATCCGGTCACCCCGGTGGTCATTTTGTCTTTCACGAACCCAAAAAATCAGCCAACCTAAAAATCGTTTACGATGCTTCAAAATCGATTCTAATATCTCAAATTCGTTTCTAATGCCTCAAAACTAAAACCTAAAGGGAAAGTTAACCCTATTGGAATTTTATCATCTTAAAAACCAAAAAAAAATCAGACCCACCGGCGAAGAGGAGAAGAAAAAGAGAGAGAGAAAAAAAAAACCAGACCCACGTCCTCCACTTTTTGTAAAGGTCACCGTTTTGAGGCGATCTGTGGTGGTGAAGGGTGGAGGTGGAGCAACGAGAGATGGGCGGTGATGGCTAACAGAGATGGCGAGGAGCAGGAGAAGAAAAGAAAAAGAAAAACAAGAGAAACCAGGAGAATAGGAAACAGGGAGAAAGGAAAGAAGGGGGAAAGAGAGAGGAGTGTGGGTGTTGCTGAGAGAGGAGCGTGGAAAAATATTAAGAAGAATAATTTGGTGTTTTGTACTCATTTTGATTTTTTGCAATAAGCTGAGGTGTCATGTGGTGTTGGCAAAAACATGGGTTTTTTGCCACCTCCGAATTGAAGTTATTCCCTAACATTAATAAGATGTGAATTTGTTGACGATATATAATATACACTTATCATATTTCTTTGACTTATAGAAGTAGTCCCATTGGACAATTATTTACTTTTTAAGAGTTCATCACACATTTTGATACACAAATATCAGAAAATCAATGGTAGTCTAGGCATCAACGAAGGGGTAAAGTTCATATCTAACATTACAACTCCCACCCACAACTCGACCACCTCGTTTTCCATTGCAACAGTTGGGAAGTTCACTGATCACACCATCAAGACACTTCTTACAATCAACACCAGAAAGGTCCCGAGTGCATTGAGCCAAGCCATATAGTGTTTGTGATGAACCAAGCTCTAGCTCCCCGGCAGCATACAACTTTGGAATATCATAAGCTTTGTTGGATAATCTACTCAACAAATCCTTAACTTTTGGATTAAACGATGTGGGATTGTCAACATCTTGGACGTTCCACATGTAGAACTTGTTTTCGTTATCAATTTCTCCAAAGAAATCTATGTTGGAATACTTTAGGAGGCAGTTGTCGTACCATATTATTGCTCCTTTTGGTGAGGACAGCGGCTGGGAAGCTCTTTGCCTGCATCAACAACGCAGGTCTTGCAGTTTGTGCTTGAGACATCACCTCGGCATAAGGCAAGACCATTTATTTGGCTTTGAGATTCGCCCTTGAGCGAGTCGAACCGGTTGGAGGAACTTTTACAGACAAAGATTGAGCAACCCTTTTAGGTTCGTAGCATAAGGGCTATTGGCAGTGTAGTTTTCCTGGCTAAAGCAGAAATGGTACAAGGGATCAGCACCATTTGCTATATGGAGGGAGAGGCAGAAAAATAGAAAACTCAAAACAATATATTTTGAGGCCAACATTCTGAGTGAAGGGTTTTGTGGATATGTAATTCTTTCCAAGAAGTCTCTATAAATAGACAAACTTTTTCATATTTGGCTAAGTATGGAGTTGAAAATGTTGACTTTTTCATAAGTGGCAACCCATCGATCCTAATCTATCAAATTAATAAACCTAGAGTAAAATTTGGAGTTATTGACTCATGACAATGTTAAGTGATTACATGAACACCAATTGACTCTTGGGCATCAATCTAGCAATCACCTACCACAAGGAATGCAAGAAATAAATATGGGAGACAAACAGCGTACATTCACATTCCATCAATAAAATGTCTGTAACGACACCTTGATTTCACATTGGGAAGATGAGTAGCAGATATAAAATGAATAGTTTATAAAAATATTTATGGGTGTTTAGTCTTACATTACTTATTTAGTAGGCGAAATTGAGTTTTATATGTAATTTTATAGAAGTTTCAAATTTACTAAAATGCTTTTAAAGGGACAGTATTCTCACAAAACCAATCTTAATTTAAAAAAATAAAATAAGTTTCATCAAATAAATGGTGGATTTCGTTGCATATACATACACACACGCGTGCGATTTTCTTAGTTTGGTTCTTGAGTTAACTTGTGGTACCTATCAATAATTTTGCCCCCAAAAGACAACCTCAAATTCGTTAGAACCAATAGAATTAAAGTCAAATGTAGGAAGTGGTCAATAATTCAATGAGTTTTGCACTAATGATTTTTTGTCATTTGACAATTCATGTATGGACCATCTCATTGAATGGAGCACATGGATATTCAAAGGGTGTGCATGATATGTTGCAGTTGGATTACCCTAGTCGAAGGGACTTGATTAGAATTAGATTAGATTTGAATAAAGTCAAATAATTTGTAAGCTCTATAAATAAAGTCTTGTATACAATCATATCAATGAGAGCTCGATCTACCATAGTAGTAGAGTTAAGTAATTTAAGAGAATTTTTCAGTTTATTTTTTGTAAAATGTGTTAGTAGGGTCACATTTGTTTGGATAACTGATATTTAAGAAGAGTTTTAACATTGAATTTGAGAAGTGAAAACCAAATTCGAAAATTTTGCCAAACACACCTAAGTCGTTGATGCTAATTGAGTATATCTACTCATTTATCAATCTAATTTTTCTAAGTGTTATTGAGGTATTATTGCACCTATTAATGCACTATAATATGTACACGCTATTGACGTTTGGTTCATTTATGAATAAATTAAACATTAACCTTCTTGACTTCCGTTTGGTCAATATTGTTGTTTTCTTCGAACATAAATTAGAACAGAATATTCTAGAATATTTACAAGTCAATGGTCTAGAAATAAGTGGAAAAAATAAGTGGAAAATGGGGTTGCTTTCATATCTCATTTGTCGGCAAGCTAGGTTGTACTTGTACAGGAAGTATCATATGCATCTCCTCAGTCTTTCAATCTGGAGTCTTGATCCCAGGTGTCATATTTTGGGCCGTGGAAATATTGCATCTTGAAAGTCATGATATCATGATGTTATATATGATTTGCACATAAACCTTACACAAGACATCCAGTTGACAGTTAAAAATCATGCATGCAAAATTAAGAAATGGTCATCCTTTCTGATGAGAGAGCGGAACTAGAACTTTTAATGGGATAAAAAAAAAAAAATTAAAAATATATCATAGGGGACGAAACTTAATTTTAAAAGTATATTTTTTTTAAAAAAATATTTTTTTAGGACCACGACCACCCCTATAGCTTGGGGGGCTGGACCCCAAGCCAAAGGGTGGTTCCACCCTTAGTATTATCAAGCATGGAAATTAAGAAATGCGATACAGTCACAACATAAATTCAACACAGATATAATTTCTTTCTTACGTGTCATTTAAAAAATTTTTAAAAAAAAGAACAAAATTTAATTTAATTTTTATTTTTTAAATAATATGTAAAAAAAAATTGGGTATTTCGTGAATCTATATTATGACTTTTAACATTTCTATGAAATTAATGGAGGATGTATCATGTAGAGGATTCTTAACTCTTTAAAGCCTTTGTTGGGAGTTGGGCTGACACAGGCCACACGACCATGAAATCTCCATACGAAGACCATAAAACCGGTTCATGAGTCCGAGATGGAATATAAGCCGAGTCTTGGTCTACACGCACAGCCAAAACACGTAACAACACACGGCCCCACAAACGACAGTCTCTGTTGATAGACGGAGCTGGGGTGGCCGGCAAGAGCCAAGGCCCTTAGTTCGTTTGAAAATAAATAAATAATAAAAATTTAACAAGTGTAATTTGATTTTCGGTCTATTTTGTCTCTATTCATTAAAAAATTTGGATTAATTATTTCTGTTTACACGTTTTTATTTTTTCGCTCTATGTTTTTAAGATAATCAAACGTGATACCTCATTTATAAAAAATACAAAATCGATAACTCTATAATTTCTGAGAAAAAATTAATGGAATTTCACGTGTCGCTCCCATAGTCAATTGGCTGTTTTTAAAACATAGGAGAAAAAAATAAACACTTGTAAACTGAGGTACTAATAAAGTAGTTAACCCAAAAATTTTAACACTATCCACTAAAAATTTTGGCCCCTTTTGAGTTAATAAGTGGTTCAGCCACACCATGAAAGCGGCACTCTGCCGTGCGGTGACCAATACTACCTGGGGAATGAAAGGAAATAATGGCTGTGTTTGCCAACAGTAAAATGGCTTGGATTTTGAGAGTCCCAAAAAAATTCCTCAAAATCAACTTCATTATTCTTACTTTTTTATATCACATTAATCATTTTTATCACTTTTTAAATAAATAAATCACTACAAAACAAAAAATTTCATTTTTCTATACAAAACATTCTTACTTTTTTTTCCTTATATCAATCAAATCAACTACTATTCCAAGCCATTTTACTGTTCCCAAACACAGCCAATGGTGTGGGTTGTAGATGTAGTGCGTTTGAGAAGAAAGAAAAAAATAATAATAATAAAAGAAAGGTGGTGTAGACAATAGGCCTTTTTTTTATTATTTTTTTCTAAATATAGTGACGCATTGAGAAGGAAAATTTGACTTTGCAAAATAATATTGATTAGAAGATTTGACTTTGCAAGCTGGATTCAACTAATAACGTGTTCAACATATTTTCTTTTTCTTTTTCCTATTCTTGTTCAACTAATATTTGATTTAGCCTCCAACTTAGCATTTAAAAAAAAAAAAAAGTAAAGGATGAACGAGATTAGGGTGTATAAGTGGGTATTAACCGTTAATCACTAAATAATTGCCTAAAACCATTAGCCGAATAACCGGTAATCGAAAATAACCACAACCGGATAACTCGGCCGGTTGCCGTAGCAGTTATAGGCATTTAAGAATCTGAAAAATCATTTTCATACTACATGCAGCATAAATTTGCCGAAGACTTACTCATTGATCTCAGCAAAGGCATCGACTGCATAAATCCTTAACATCTTGAATCCTTGATGAATCATGCATGATGACTGATGAGGCAAAAACAAAACAACCAAAATTGAAGAAACTCTTCATTTTTAAAGCCGAAATCTACATAATATTAAGAACAAAATTGCTCTCTCTCTCTCTCTCTCTCTCTCTTATTGGATTGGCAGGCAATTAAAAGCATGGTCTTCCAAGCTCCCATGGCTTACTGTATTCATTTCTCTCTTTCTCTCTCTCTCTCTCTCTCTCTTATTGGATTGGCAGGCAACTAAAAGCATGGTCTTCCAAGCTCCTATGGCTTACTGTATTCATTTAACAGCTTCTACAGTGAGGAGATCAGTGTGGCCAACCTTCTTCCTCAGACTTTTCACCAACTTTGGAACATCAACTCCATCCCCAATCACCTCCACTTTATCTTTCTGCGCCCCTAACCGCACAGAGCTTACCCCTGCATTGCAAATTAATCCAATATATTATATATACCCACACAAAGTATTAAACCAAAAACATCTTACAATCAATTGCATGTAATTTAATGGGATCTGCGGTATATATATATATATATATATATATATATATAATAATACTAACCATTTGCTTCAGATACAACCTGGAATGCCTTGCTCTGACATTTTAGGCAATTCATCTGCACCTTCATCACAATCTTTTGCTGCAATATTTAAAATAGACCACAGAAGATCGAGGTTATGGCATGCGTTATATGTATGCATATTTTATGAACCCAAAAGAACAGGCATTCTCAGATTGCAAATTAAATGATCATCATACCTTCATATTAGCCAAGAAAACAGAGATCCCACGATTCTTCTCGGGAAACAAACAAGACCAAGACCTCGCTTATGTAGGACCCCAAACTTCTACAGCAAGGAAACTATATATTGACTTCCCATGGCATGCAGAAAAGGTCATCACACAAACCACTATTTCTTGAAGAATAAGTCGTGGTAATTTTGGATTACTAAACTGATTTATTTTGTTTACTGAGATTGTTGTTATAAAACTATTTGTCGTGGTCATTACTCATTATTCTGTTGCCAATTGCCAAGCCTGTCCCACAACATGTGATTCATGAGTACCATTCAATCATGTACCAAAAACAAAAACAACCCGTTCAGGATAATTTAAACCTAATTTTTTTGCTCCTTAACTTTAATTGGTAGACTTATCAATAATATTGGTTGGCAGATTTCATATCATATGGTGGTCTGCTACCAATAATATGTTATGTAGAATTAAACTATTATATGTTGCGGTCCGAATTTTACAGTAATTCCGGCTGCTCATGACAAGAATTGCAGGATTTACCTGTATCGGACAGACGGGTTTAATATTACGGATGAGATTATATTTACGAGCACCTTTATCTTCACTTAAAGTTTACATGATAGATTCATCAATGTGAATATTATGACAAACTCTCAATTGAGGCTCCATGTGCTGATTACTTAATCTTTCCTGAGTTGACTTGGTATTAAATGAAAACTTACATATATACCAATAAAACAAAATTAATAAAACAAAATTTATGATCCATTTAAGAAGGGAGAAGGAAACAAGATTGTTCCCCCTTTTCCCTTTTCCCTTCTCACATATTATCGAGCCAAAAAAAGTATTGAGAAAGAAAAAAATGTACGTAGTTGTTAGCATTAATTGTTATTATATAATTAATATAAAGGTGGTAATTAATATATATATTTTTAATGGTTATCATGACTTCAATTACAAATTATTTAAAAACATTGTAGTCTTGAAAAAAGCTTATAGCATTCACACTATAGCCAATTATGCAAAGTTTATCCTAATTTTTTTTATTTATCTATTCACTTTTGAAAGATATCACACATCATGCTCGATCGCTAAATATTTTTATTTTATATTTTATTTAAATATTCTTCTTTAAATCCTTTTTCATTTAAAAGGAATTAAAAATAATAAATAGTTGGAGAGAATAAAACAAAAATAATAATAAGACAACGTTTGGCCAATAAATTACTATTGGTTTCCAACGTTAACCCAAGTCAAAAAGTAATGGAGATTTGTCCCACCCTCTTTTCAACCACTCTCATTTTCCTCCCTCACTTTTGAATGAATAAATTAAAAAAATATATATTTAAAAAGAATATAAAAATATACTTCTTGTATTCCCTTTCTCTCCTGGATGTATCTCTACCCGTTTGCTAAATGATTTTGATTATACGATACTATTTATTTTACTTTTTTATTTTTTATATTACACCAATCACTTTTTGTTATTAATCAAATAAAAAAATCACTATAAAATAACTTTTATTTTTATTTTTTCATACTATATATTCTTATTTTTTTCACTCATTTTTTTAATTTTTTTTTGTTTTGAATATTAATCAATTTTTACTTGAACCAAAATGGTTTAACAAATACACCTATTTCTCTAACTATACAAGCAAACGACAACCCATTGATGTGGATGTGAATGGGGTTGATTCTTTGGGTAAATCATTGTGGACGAAGATGAAGGATGAATGGCTTCTTGGTCTACAAATTTGGCTTGTTGGAGAAGTCACGAGTACGCAACACATTGACGTGTTGCTGCCAAAGAGGGGGCCCACTATAGGTCAAAACCTAGAGAAGGAAGAATTCCTCTTTCGGTGTACAATTTTTTTTGTATTATTTTTTACTGTATTTAAAATTGAAAATATTGAGAAAAAAAAAAGTTTTTAAAAATTATGTTTGGATAGTTTAAAGAACGCGTAATGATATAAGACGACTAGAGGAATAATTTTAAAAGGTTTACTTTTGTCCTACTAATATGATATGAGTATTAAAATCATCATTGAACCAAAATTCAATAATGATCAATTACAAATCTAATGATGATTTTAATAGTCACATCATTATTAATAGAATACAAGTAAGACAAAAGTAGGCATTCTAGAATTACTCCGACTAGAGTCCTCCTTATATCATTAGAAAAGATGTTTGGAAATGTAAATTAAATTGTATATATTTGATACAAAAAACTAAAAAGAAAAATAAATAAAAATTATCTAAATTAAACTGTCCAGCTCATCTAACAATTTAACTAACAAACTTTATTATAACTAATACTCCCACACAAGATGAAAGGGAATATATTTCGAGCATTTATCTTGGATAGCAGATGATTAAAAGCACCCTAGCTAGTCAATAGCTTTGGTAAAAATATCAACAAATTTGTATTGAGAGGTAATGTGAGGAGTTGGTATAAGCCCTACCGAATCCTTATGACGGATCAGATGATAATCAATTTCAATTTGTTTTATTCTTTTATGATAAATGGGATTGACGAAAATACGTAAGCTAGGCAACTTGACTATCGCAAAACAGAAGAGCAACTTGACGATGAGGAACATGAAGAGTGAAGCAAAGAGAAAAGCCACATGATTTCATAAGTGGCTGAGGCCATATACTGATATTTGGAGGGTGTTTCCCACCTCCAAATACTATTCGCTTAATTTTAAAAAAAAATCAACATAAAAATGGTATGCTATTCTCTTGAATTTCCAAGGAATAAGTGAATTACCAAAAAAAAAAAAACACAATAGCCAATAACAAATCTTTGTTTACCGAGATATGCATCACACCCTATCTGAATCACGAAGAGCTTTTTAATGAAAAGTAAAGGGTCCCTGTAGACTTTTTCCCTATTCAATAAAAAAAAAAAAAGGGGGAAGATGGGAAGAATAGGCCTTGTCCTTGAGAAGACTTGAGATACCTTAAAACTCTATTAGCAGCATCAAGATGGGGTTGCCTAGGATTATCCATAAATTGGCTCAAGATTTGCATAGAATAAGAGAGATCAGGTCTTTGGTAACTAGTAGAGTTTTCAAGTAACTCTCCTTCAGTTCGTGACAACTTCAGATTTGGTTCCATAGGGAAATTGTCACGCTTGGCAACAAGCATCCCACAATCTTGGATAATCTCTAGAGCAAACTCACGTTGGCATACACAAATGCCTTTGTTACTTCTTCCAATATCAAAACCAAGAAAGTAATTAAATTTGCCAAACTCTTTAAGCAGAAATTGATTGTAGAGAAAATTGGTAAGATGAGAAATAGTTGAGAATCATTGCTTGCAATGACAATGTGACCCACATAAACCAATAATGCAATGAAAGTAGACCCTTGTAACCAAGTAAACTATAAGGCCCAAAAAATTAATAAAATGATAATTAATTTCACGGTTGCCCTCCTTGTCTCACTTACTAAAGGGATAAGACAAGAGGATCTTAATCACTTTTCAAAAGAAAGATAGCACAATAAATAAATACTAGATCAATTCTAAAATATCGTAACATAACATAATAATTCATTCTATAAGGTACCTTGGATATAGGAGTGATACTCGGGACGCATTGATTCTCATTCCCTCCACAAAACCATTAAGCCAAGTTAAGCCCCACCCCAACACCCTCTCTCTCATGCATGCTCCTGAATTTGTCTTTGTCTTTTTTTTTTTTTTTTCTTTTTTTTTTCACAAGTGTTCCTGAATTTGTGTCAGTAATTCCTTCACAAAACAACCAAGTCCAAGTTGTCCAACCCAACAACCGATCCACCTCCTAAAAAATTTGTCTACCCTGTCCAACAAATTATTTAAGAGCATTCCTATTGAGCTCCTTAAATTTGAATTTTATTATAAAAAAAAAAAAAAAAACTCACAAAAGAGTCATTTAACAAGCTCTTTACTCTATTTCAAATTTAACTTTAATCAACAAGGCTCTCTAAATAGCAAGTGCCAAACAGTGAAGTTATTTAGTATCTTAATCGTCCCCAAGAGGTAATTCAATCGGTTAGGATCATGTATAATGAAGTGAATGTCATTAGTTCAAATCCCCATCTTCCCTCTTATGCGGACAAGTCAAAATATATATTCATTTTCCTTCTCTCAGATCCGAATAACCCGAGCACGCCCCGATCCGGCGGATTTTGAAACCTTTTTGTGATTCGGGTTGAAAATATCAAAACCGGATCGGGTCGGGTATTGGGTTCACTAAAAATCCTCGGGCAGGTGTACCCGACCCACCCAACCCGCCCACAAACTTAAATAAATTAAAAAACCCTAGATTTCTTCTCATCCTCTCATTTTTTTTCACGCCTCCTCCTTCCCTCTCACTCTCACTCTCTCTCACTCCCTTCTCCCTCTCGCCTGAATCGCCTCTCTCTTGCTGTCTCATCTTCGTCTCTCAGTCTCACTCGCAAGTCTTTACTCTACGACTTCATGCACAGATCGTGGTTCAAATGAGAATCTGGAGCTGGAGCAGAACAATGGGGATTCTTCAGTTTCTTTGGTCCAGGCAAGAAACTCCACTCACGATTCTCGATTTCCTTTTCCTTCCCTTTCTGTTTCTTTTCTTCCTTTTTGTCTCAATTTTTTCTCCGGTTTTTGCTTCTTTCTTTTTACTTTTTTTGTTCCTTCTCTTTTTTCGTTCATTGCTTTTTTTCCTTCTCTTTTCCGATTTTGTTTCAGTTGGATGTGAATCCTATGATTGTGGTGTTTGTTTGCTGAGAAAAAATCTGTTTGTTTGAGAAAAAAAAGAAAAGAAAGTTAGACTGACTGTTGGTTTTGGAAAGATGGCAGAGAGAGAATATCTAGTTTGATACTTTTTCCCGGAAATTAGACAGGTGGATAAGAAGAGTTGGGTCATGAGTTAAAAGTTCAAAAGATGAAGAGATCTTTGAATAAATCTCTTGTGTGTCAGAAGACTCAGAATTCAGGACACTGACATATCTTTTAACTCTCTTTGTTTTATTCTTCAACTCTCTTTTTATTGCACCACGTCGCTGGGTCTGTGTCTTACTCTTTTCCCCCGTTTCCCTTATGGCTGTGAAAAGAAATACCCGACCCGCCCGATCAACCCGCCCGAGAAATCCCCGACCCGTTCTACCCGATACACGACAGATATGCTGAAATTACTGTTCACTACGGGTTGGAATTCTCCAAACCCGAGGGGCACGGGTCGGGTGGCCGAACGGGCTAAAACCCGCCCGTACCGACCCGTGCCCAGCCCTACTCTCTCATCTACCAAGAACAAAAAAAATAATTATAAAATAATAAAATAATAATATTTAACTAAAGTAGAGGAATATATAGTGAATTTGATATTTGGTTCATTTTAAAAGAACAATTTTACAAAAGTGAATTTTTCTCTTCAAATTTAACTTTTATTTGAAGAGCTTCATAAAGTCAAAACCTTTTTTATCACCAAAAAACCTCGCAGACCCAATAAACCTCCAACTATTAAATTTTAAAGTATATTTTCTAGAATCCACAATTATTAATTTTCTTCTTTTTTGTTTTGAGTAATGTAGTGAAAAATTTATGTAAGTTTAAGGGAGAACTCATTTACACATGATGGATGATAGTGACACATGGCATTCTCTCCTTGTTTAGCTTTTCAACCTTACCACCTTCTATCTTGGTCATCCAACCATCACTACCCTCATTCAACCTACTTCTTCTTTCAAGACAACCTTGGTCTCATGAAAAGTTACACTTAACTAATACTCTCAAACCCTTCCATAACCCTTATATATTTATCCTAGGCATGTTTCTTAGCCTCTCATTCCATCATATCTCAACAAAACATTCTCCTATCTTTCTTCTACTTTTGGTTGTGAATTCTTGGGCCAGCAATTTTGTTACACTATTTAAAATCTAATTTTCACACAACACCCCCACCACCGGTGAACACATACTTGAAACCCCAATCATGTCAAAGCCACCACCACATGGAACTGAACATCTCGACCATTCCTCTTCCCCAAATCCACACAATCCTCCCCGATCCCTCTCTCTTCTTCTCCCCTGCCCTACTCTCCACCCCATTTCCCACAAACTCTTTTTTCCAAAAACTTCACCCTAAAAAATGGTGACCAGCCTGAGTACATCCACCCCTACCTCATAAAATCCTCCCTCTCCTCTCTTTCCCTTTCCTACCCATCTTGCTTCTCCAACTCAGGTTTCATCTACCAGATTTTCAAACCTGAACTCAGCATCTCCGCTTCAGAAAATTTGGGGCCTTATTTTATAGGCCTTAAGTTTTTATGGAAAACAATTTTGGGCATTATTTAAAAAAAAAAATAGGCCTTATTAAATTTTTTTTTGGGCCTTATTATAAAACATTTTGGGCCTTATTTATTGGGGGCCCTAGGCAATGGCCTAACTGGCCTAGCCATTGGGCTGGCCCTGCCACCACTACCCAAACCGCCGCCTTCGGAACCCTCATCACCCATACCTTCTTCTCCCCTGCCAAGCTCGTCACCGAAGACCCATACACCGCCTTCCCGTGAACCGCTTCTCTCTCTCTGTCTCATCTGTTTCTCTCATGTTGTCCATCTCCCTCTCTCTCTAGCTCTCTGCACTCTCTCTCTCTCTCTCTCTCTCGCTCTCACTCTCTCTCTCGCTATAGCTGTCTCTGATCCTAAGACAAAAAGAAGAAAAAATGGGATAAGATGAGAAGAAGAAAAAGGGGGGAGATTGAAAAAATTCCCCGGAAATTCACTTGGCCGCGCGCGCCAATGGATCGCGCCTTTTAATTTGTACCAAAACGACGTCGTTTAATATCAAAGTCAACTAAAGTCGACGCTAATATAAACATATCAAAGTCGACGCTGATAACCATATAAATATATATATTTATGCAGATTGAATTTTTTTTTGTCAATTTTTTTAAAAAAAATTTTCTCTTGTAATATGTTTTTATTATTATATTAATTAATAATTTATTATATATTTATTATATATGCATATTAATTAAAAAAAATATGTATATATATATTAATTTAATAAAAACAACTTATATATATAGTATATTACTAATTATTTATTAAGTAACAAATTAACAATAGTCAATGTATATTTATTATTAAGTATTTCTCAGAAAAATATTAAATAACAATAATTATTTTGTATACAATATATAATTATATCTATCTAACATATAATTGAATGATAAAAGTTAATCATATGGTTATATCTTAAATGACTTAAGAATTAATTATAGTTGAAACTTTGGGGACATGATAGTTGAAACTTGAATCAACAATTTGAATTATTAATTATATGATTTAATGAAAATTGTGATACTTAATCATATTATTCATATAATCATATCGATTCATATAATTCATATCATATTAAATGACAATGTGATTAGAATAATCCCAAATGAAATTATTATAATTACAAATTTAAAATTGACAATAACAAATTAAGTTAATTAACAATAATTCATTATGATCGATCGGATGTTAGATTGAACGGTTGATTATATCACGATCAATTGAACTAATTCACTAGGATTAATCGAATGATCGATAGATTATTTGATCATATCATAGTCAATCAAACTAATTCATTAGAATCGATCGGATGATCGATCGATCATTTGATCATATCACAGTCAATCAAACTAATTCATTATAATCGATCGGATGTTTGATTGAACATTTTGATCCTATCACGATCAATCAAACTAATTCACTAGGATCGATCATTTGATCCTATCACAGTCAATCAAACTAATTCATTAGGATCAATCGGATGATCGATCGATCAATTGATCCTATCACGATCGATCGAACTATTCGATCAGATGATCGATCGATCATTTGATCCTATCACAGTCAATCGAACTAATTCCCTAGGATCGATCAGATGATCAATCAATCAATTGATCCTATCATGATCAATCAAACTAATTCCCTAGGATCGATCGGATGATCGATCGATCATTTGATCCTATCACAATCAATCGAACTAATTCCCTAGGATCGATCGAATGATCAATCGATCATTTGATCCTATCACATTCAATCGAACTAATTCCCTAGGATCGATCGGATGATCGATCGATCATTTGATCCTATTACGATCAATCAAACTAATTCACTATGATCGATCGGATGATCGATCGATCATTTGATCCTATCACGATCAATCGAACTAATTCACTAAGATCAATCGGATGATCAATCGATCGTTGGATTATATCACGATCAATTGAACTAATTCGCTATGATCGATCGATCATTTGATCATATCACGATCAATTGAACTAATTCGCTATGATCGATCGATCATTTGATCCTATCACGATCAATCGAACTAATTCGCTAGGATTGATCGGATGATTGATCGATCATTTGATCATATCACAGTTAATCGAACTAATTCATTTAGGATCGATTTGATCATATCATGATCAATCGAACTAATTCACTAAGATCGATCGATCATTTGATCATATCACGATCAATTGAATTAATTCATTAAGATTAATCAAATAATCAATCAATCATTTGATCATATCACAGTCAATCGAACTAATTCACTAGGATCGATCAAATGATCGATCGATCATTTGAATATATCATAGTCAATCGAACTAATTCATTATGATCGATCGGATGTTAAATTGAACATTTGATCATATCATAGTCAATCAAACTAATTCATTATGATCGATCGAATGTTCGATCCAATATCCAAAATTTATATAAAAGAAATAATTGCATATTATCGGGGCTAATATGACTCAGTTTAGTCGATGTTCATAGTTAAGACTATTTAAATGACATGTAGACATATCTTGATAGTTTAAGTATTACATTTAAAAAAAAAATTGTTAACAATTTATATTAGTCTATTAATTTTTTTTTTTGATAATATATTAGTCTATTAAAATTAAGTCCTATAGAAAAAAAAAAAAAAAAAAATTGTTGGGTTATAATTATAATTATAATTATTTTTTTCTATTTTTAATTTTTTTAATATATACATATGTATACCATTTTTTTTTTTTTAGATAACATTATTTATTTTCAATTGAACTCTGTGGTTTATTTTTTTTATTTTTTATTATTCTTGCCCATTAAAAATCATATAAGCCTATCAATTTTGTTGTTAGCCTCTGAAAACTTTTTTTTTTTTTTAATTTTTTGTTAAGAGTATTAGCGTCCACTAGAGTCCCATTTTTTTATTTTTATATAGGACTATTAGCGTCCACTGTCTTTATAATTATTTTTTTATTTTTTATAAAGGACTATTAGTCTATTAGCGTCCACTTATTGTGGACGCTAATAGTCTTATTTTTCTTATTTTTTTATTTTTTATATGTGACCATTAGCGTCCACATAGTGGACGCTAATAATCTTATTATTTTCTTAATTTTATATAGGACTATTAGCATCCACTATTGTGGACGCTAATAGTCTTATTTTATTTTATTTTTATAAAGGACTATTAACGTCCACTTCTTGTGGACACTAATAGTCCTAATTTTTTTATTTTTATATATGACTATTAGCATCGACATTGGTCGACGCTAATAGCAATTTAGTCGACGATAATAATTCTTGCCAGTGTATTAGCGTCACCGTTTTAGCATCGACTCTAGAGTGGACGCTAATACTTATATTTTGGTGCAACTATCGGTGTCGACCTCAGAGTCAACGCTAATACTCTACCATTAGCGTCGACTTTCAAAAGTCGATGCTGATAGTCTAGTATCGGCGTCACACTGAGGTCGACATGATAGGCTTTTTACTTGTAGTGTAAAGCGGGGGTCACTAGTTCGAATCCTCCTCCATCCTCTTGTGTGGACATGTCAAATATATATATACTCCTCCATCCTCTTGTGTGGACATGTCAAATATATATATATATATATATATATATATATATAGTATATATTCATTTTCCTTCTCTCTCTCTCTCATCTATCAAAAACAAAAAAAATAAAAATAAAAATAAGAATTAAAAAATAAGAAAGCAGAGGAATATGTAGTGAGTTTGATATTTGGTTTATTTTAAAAGAGGCTCTTCAATTTACAAAAGTGAATTTTTCTCTTCAAATTGAACTTTTATTTGAAGAGCTTTAAAAAAGTCAAAACCTTTTTGATCACCAAAAAACCTCGCAAACCCAATAAATCTCAAGCTGTTAAATTTTAAAGTGTATTTTCTAAAATCCACAATTATTAATTTATTAATTAATTTATTTATTTTTAGTGATGTAGTAAGGAATTTATGTAAGTTTAAATGTGGGAGGATTCATTTGCACATAATGAATGACACATGTCATTCTCTCCTTATTTAGCCTTTCAACCTTACTACCTTCTATCTTAGTCATTCAACCATCACTACCCTTATTCAACCTACTTCATCTTTTAAGACAATCTTACACATTACCATAAGACATTATTATCATTTCTTATCTAAATTCGTTGATTTTCCTTGGTCTCATAAAAAGTCACACTTATCTTATTAATTAAGTGTGATAATACTCTCAAACCCTTCCATAACCCTTATATATATCCTATGCATGTTTTTCTTAGCCTCTCATTCCATCATATCTCAGCAAAACCTTCTCCTATCTTGTGCAACTATAGTACAACCAAAATACTTTTCATTGTTGTAATACTTCATAAATAGGAAAGTATATTTTTTCATATAGTTTTGATCTTTCTTCTACTTTTGGTTGTGAATCCTTGGGATAATGTAATTTTGTTACACTATTTAAAAATCTAATTTTCCACAGCAACACCCCCACCTCCAGCTGAACCGCCACTTGAAACCCCAATCATGTCAGAGCCACCACCACCGTGAACTGAACATTTCCGACCATTCCTCTTCCCCCAAATCCAGTCCACAGTCCTCCCTGATCTCTCTCTCTTCTTCTCTCCTGCGCTACTCTCCACCCCACTCCCCACAAACTCTTTTTTCCAAAACTTCACCCTAAAAAATGGTGACCAGCCTGAGTACGTCCACCCCCACCTCCTAAAATCCTCCCCTCTCCTCTCTTTCCCTCTCCTACCCATCTCACTTCTCCAACTCAGATTTCATCTACCAGATTTTCAAACTAGCTGACCTCAGCATCTCTGCCTCAGAAAACACCCACCCATATGCTAAAAAAACACACATTATCTCCTCCCACGGTGATCTCAGTGTCATTCTGGAATTTCCCTCTTCCAACATGAGGTTCTTCCTTGTCCGGGGAAGCCCGTTTCTGACTTGTTCCGTCTCCGTCTACACCGCCATTTCGATATCAACCATCCACGCCATTCTCTCATTTTCATCAAACGCTGCTCTCACCAAGTACACCGTCAAGCTCAACAACGATTAGACATGGCTCATATACACGTCGTCGCCGATCATTCTCTCAAACAGCCTCTCCATGATCACTTCTACTGGGTTTTTGGGCGTTATTCGGATTGCAGCGTTGCCAGACTCCGATCCAAGACACGATTTGATCCTCGATCGGTTCAGTTCTTGTTACCCTGTTTCCGGTGAAGTTGTGTTCACTAAGCCATTTTCCTTGGAATACAAATGGGAGAAGAAAGGGTGGGGGGATTTGCTCATGTTAGCTCACCCTCTCCATCTTCGGCTACTAAACGGTGACGATTCTAAAGTTACTATCTTGGAGGACTTCAAGTATAAGAGTATTGATGGTGACCTTATTGGTGTTGTTGGAGATTCGTGGGGATTGAAACCAGCCACAGCACCTGTAAATTGGCATTCAATTAGAGGTATCAAAGAAGAATCATATGCTGATATTATCTATGTGCTTTCTGCGGATGTTGATGCTTTGAATTCGGCGGCAATAACAACCAAATCATCTTACTTTTACGGAAAATTGATTGCTAGAGCGGCAAGGTTGGCATTGATAGCGGAGGAGGTGTATTTTTTTGTAGTGATTCCTAAGATAAGGAAGTTCCTGAAGGATACAATTGAGCCATGGTTGGATGGAACCTTTAGTGGGAATGGTTTTATGTATGATGCTACGTGGGGTGGAATTGTCACCAAGCAAGGGGCATTGGATTCTGGGACTGATTTTGGTTTTGGTGTTTATAATAATCACCATTATCGTTTGGGTTACTTTCTTTATGCAATTTCAGTGCTTGCCAAGATTGACCCGGCGTGGGGCAGAAAGTATAGGCCTCAAGCTTATTCACTTATGGCGGATTTTGTGAACTTGGGGAGGAGATCAAATTCGAATTACATGTCTGAGGTGCTTTGACTTGTATAAATTGCACTCTTGGGCTAGAGGGCTAACAGAATTTGGTGATGGGCGGAATCAACAGAGCATAAGCGAGGCGGTGAATGCTTATTATTCAGCAGCTTTGATGGGGTTGGCCTATAGACACACACATCTTGTTGCCATTGATCGATGCTTGCAGCCTTGGAAATTCAGGCTGCTCAAACATGGTGGCATGTGAGAGAGTGATAATATGTACGAGGAGGTTTTCACTAGAGAGAACAAGGTGGTGGGTGTATTGTGGGCTAACAAGAGGGACAATGGACTATGGTTTGCTCCACGTGAATGGAGAGAGTGTAGGCTTGGAATTCAGGTGCTTCCCCTATTGCCGATCCGAGGTCTTGTTCTCGATGTTGATTTCGTGAGGGAGCTTGTGAAGTGGACTTCACCTGCTTTGGAAAGAGAGGGAGTTGGAGAAGGGTGGAAGGGATTTATATATGCCTTGGAAGGGATTTATGACAAAGAAAATGCTTTGGTGAAGATCAAAAACTTGTATGGTTTTGATGATGGGAACTCTCGCACTAATCTCTTATGGTAGATTCACAGCAGAGGTAACAAGGAGGTAGAGGGATGTGGGGGAGGAGGAAAGCACGGCTGGTTTCTTCACTATTGTCACTGAATTTGTCTGCATTCTAACTGTTGTTTGATTTGAAAAAAATTTATACGACCTTTAGTAAAGTCAACTATAAGAGTAAACTGAGCTTGATCTAAAGGTTGAAATTAAATAACTAAAGCTGTTATTTTAAAATTATAAATAGTTGTTAGCTGTAGACCAATTTTCACAACACAATTTTTTTTTTTTCTCTTTTCATCTGTCTATTTCAAAAAATTCTTTATTCTTAAAATTCGAGTCTTCTCTACCTTGCTAGAATATAAAACTTTTTGGGTGTTGTAGTTTGGTTTCATTCTATGCAAAATACAATTAAACTACAGACGATTTGTAGGCTCCATTGTATCCTAAAAAAATATTTGTTGTAATCCAATCCATACCAGCGAATTGCCGGGAACAAATAATATCTTAGAAAAGCGACTCGATAATGCACCTCAACAAGCTATAGCATTAGCATTTACTTTTCTGTTTTACTATTTCTTTTCTGATAGAAACTTCGGTAGATCGAGAGAAGATTGAGCCAAAAGGCACAACGGCTTGGAAAACATGTTCGGGGATGTCGGTTGATGTGGTGTTTCCATTAGGATGCCCAACGGGGCCATGAAACTTCATGGTGGGGATCCGGCTTAGATGCAATAGTTCAAAACTACCCACCATGCAGTAGCCCAATTTTCAGCAATAAAAAAAAGTAATTTTTTTTAAATAAAAATAAAAATATTAAAAAATAAAACTATTAAAAAAATAAGAGAAAAAAAAATCAAACTACCCCATTTTGGCCCAGGGAGTGGCTCCAAGGGGTGATTCAGCCACCTCAAAAGGTTAAAAGAAAAAAAAAATTACAAAAATTAAAAAAAAAAAAAAAAAAAAAAAAAAAGGTTTAGGTTTTTGAGAGTGTTCTGACCACCCAAAAAACCCAAACATAAATATATTTTGCTTTTGGTTCATCCACATCCTTGGCCAAACTAGGGTGGTCCGACCATGCCTTTGATTTTTTTTATTTTTTTTATTTTTTTAGTAGTTTTAATTTTTTAATTTTTAATTATTGATTTTTTTAATATTTAATTAATTTTTATATTATTACTTAATTTTTTTTTTTTTTTACTGCCCAAAACTACGAAGTTGAACTACGGCACCTAAGCTGGTGCTTAGGTGCCTCATGGTGGAAAAGTGTCGACTGTCGACGATACGATTTTATGAGAAAAATACTTAGTATTGATTATATATATATGCCAATTGCCAACCAAATGATCGCCCTCGTCACTTTTATTTTATTATTTAGTGGTAAGCGATAAGCATCAATGCATCATGATTCGTAGAATCATAATCAATACTAACTTGTAATGAAAAAAGAGAAGGAGAAGTTTCTTTTCTATTCAATTTTGCTGTCATTTTTTTTTTTTTTTTTTTTTAATTGCAGGTGGTAAACGTTTACATTAAGTTAGTGTTAGTAGCCATGAGTCTCATTAATGTTTTGGTGTTGTTGAGTCGGGTTATGACTTAACAGGACTGGAGTGGGTGCCTATCATTTTTTACCTTTAGCCTCTCCTGTCATTAATTTCTAGCGGGCGCTTGACTAAAATAACAACACCTTATCCCGTCAATAACCCTTTCTAATAATAATAATAATAAATTTGTGAAAATTTATTTTAATCATGTCTTAAGGAATAGAACTTTCTTCAACCTAGGTTTCCTTTAACCTATTCTATAAAAGTGATATGTATCTCTTTTTTTAATAACATGTAAAATACACATGAATTTTTAATAAAATTTAGAGAAAACCTTGAATCAGGTCCATCTGCAAAACACCCCTTTTATAGACACCACTCACAAGCTGACATCTAAGCAAATACAAAACAATTTCACAAAAATATAATAGACTCACACACACAATATTTTGAGCTCAAAAGAACTAGGTGGTGGGTCAATCCAGACCCGTGGGCGGGTCACGGTCAGACCCATCGTGGAGTCATCTTCTCCGACGCTTCTCCGGCGTCGGAGCCATTTTTTCGGGCGTTTAGGGTGATAAAATTCCTAAAGGGTTCACTTTCTACGTCTAGGTTTTAGTTTTGAATTTAAAAACAAGTTTTGAGGCATTAGAAACGGATTTTGAGGCATTAAAATCGGGTTTTCAGGCGGGTCAATACGGTTTCAGGCGAGTCAAGATGGTTTCAGGCGACTTGTAACCACGGCGAGACCCATGGCGCCGTGGGTCTCTCCAGACCCACTGTTGCGGCGGTTTGGAGATCCGGTGACGTCGCGCGGCTTGGGTTTCCTACAACATCGAGTCTCTGGCGGTTTGGGTCTAGTTTGGAGGTGCGGGTCTGGCGCTCGGCGGTCTGAGGCTCTAAAGGTCCAATGATCTGGCGATCGAGGCTGGGTGATCTCGGCGAACCCGGCGGTCCGGTGATCTGGCGTTCGGCAATCTTGGCACTTGGTGATCTGAGACTCCAAAGATCTGGCGGTCTGGCAATCAGGGCTGGGCGATCTCAACGAACTCGACGGTCTGGCGGTCTGGTGATCTCGGCGAACCCTACAGTCCGGCGGTCTAGCACTCGGCGGCGATCGGGGCTGGAGGCAGGGGCTGTTTGATTTTTGGAAGGATCTGGTGCATTTGGGTTTATTTGGGTTTGTGTACTTGTATGATGTGACATCTATTAATTGGGTGCTGTAAATGCCATCTTTTACCGACCATGCGGACTTAAGGGGCTCTCTAAAATTTATTCTAATTTTATCCATAATATTAAAAAAATGTGTCTCTTACATGTCTTAAAAAACACATATCATTTTATATAATAATAAGTCAACTCAATTTTAAAAAGAACTATGTCCCATGTCTTAATTAAGTTGAAATAATAGTAAATAAATTATGAAAGTGAAAATCATTTTTATCTCCCTTTGAAATTCGTACGTAAACAAGTAGTGAGAATTGAGGAATATGATTGAAGGTAGCTGACAGGGGAAGTCTCTTTTAACAATTGGAATGGTCAGAATGTTAGTTTGTCTGCTTGCGTGTCAATTTTCTGGCGCATATCCATGAAGACATACTCCTCACAGTGACACCTAATCCTCCAGACGCCATTGCATTACCCCTTGGTCGTTAAAAACTACAGTCTCTCCATCTTCAACGTCGTCTTCTGCCCAATCGTTCGTTGCAAAAGGAAGAAAGAGAAATCCCATAAAGCAATCCATGGAAGCGGTGGCTCAGTTGAAGCTAACCCTTTTCTTTGCTGCTGTGTGTTTGGTTCTTGTGCCTTCCACTCATGCCAAGGATGTCAAATACTGCGGTCAGTTTTCTCACTTTCTTGGCTACCATCTTATCGATCATGAGGATCGGAAATTACCTATTTTATTTATTTATTTATTTTGATGAATGAATTTACTTTCTTTTGCAATCATGCATAAGCCCAGCAACCAAAATTGAAATCTTTGATTCTTATTTCATAAAGGGTTTGGTGCTGTGTGGCTGTGCCCCTAAATTTGTTATTTTATTTTATTTTTTTCTGTAAGGGATTTTGTGAAATGATGCAGATAAGAAAGGTGACTATGTTGTGAAGGTGCGGGGTGTTGAGATATCACCCGACCCGGTGGTGTCAGGCAAGCCAGCCACCTTTAAAATCTCGGCTTCAACCGGTAATTTCTTTGATTCTTGGTGTTTTTTCTGCCTTATTTTGTTCAATATGTGTTTAAGCTTAATCTGCACAAAGCAGTGAGGGTTGTGTGCCCACTTGATATATAATATCTACTTAATTGATTATGTCAAACTTAAACATTGTTTATACACCCAAAACAGTGGGGCAAATGGTGCCTTATGTGTATTTTTTGAAAAATGCTAGGCACAAAATGATGTGGCATAATATGATAGGGTTTCCTTTCCATTCATGTTGTGCCACATCATGTTGTAAAAGTTTTTTTTTAAATTTGTTTGTAAACCTAACATTCCTAGTATTTTTTAAGCAAATCCTGTGTTCATGTAATTTAATTTCTTCATTTATCTTTCCACTGTTTATGTTTTGTTAGTATAGGGAAGTCCTTTACTTATGTCGACATTGATACAAGTGCACTTGGACAGTGTTACTTTATGCTGCCTCTTCTTATGGGGCTTGGGTTGAGTATCCATAGACTTACACTTGTACGTGGAGATGACTGGTTCGAATCTCCCTCTCCCCTTCCCATTGGGACAATCACTCATTAAAAATAAAAAATAAAAAATTGTCTAATATTTCTCATTCTGAATTGGCCAACTAGTTCATCAAGTAGTTTTTCTACAATATCAATGTCCCACGGGCTCATGTTGTAGAATGAGTTGTTGGAGGCTTTACTTGGCTAGTAAACCTTAGTCATATGTGAATTGTTTGCAACATACCTCAGTTGCATGTGGATCATTTGCAACATACATTGGGAGGTGATTGGTCCTAGTAACTATAGTGAAAGTGATTCTTTCAGTTCTTGTCCCAGCAAGTATTGTTGGCAAAATTTCTGCAGCCTTTGATAATTATGGTAATCTGTTATGCCAATAGAAACCCAGCGTTTTTTTTTTTTTGGAGCTCTGAAAAGGAATATATGACTAATTTAGTCATAATGTGATTGAATGAATTGCTATTTGCAAATATCATGGATTTAACTTGAGCGAGTGCAATGAAGGGATGATGCGTAAGGTGTATACTCTCACTTATATTGTGTCAAATAAGGGTATCGACCAATTTTTAGATGGAGCTAAAGTACAGTACAGCATTTCTAGTTCCAGTTGCATTCTTAGGTCCAACATAAGCTTTTAAAATAATTTGATAAATCAAAGAAGATTGGAAATCTGTGCTCCAAATCCAGATTATAACATCTGATGCCAGAAATTTCTGTTTGATCACTTTTGGGATATTCCAAATATAATGTCCACAGGATTCCTTTGTACCTTTTTGTCCATTGCATGTTTACTCTTCCTATCGTTAGCTAATATATGTTGACATTAGCTAATATATGTGCCCCTGGAGGTTTATTTTTTCTTGGCATTTTCGGTGAGCTTACCCTGTATCTTTCATATGCAGATCAAGACATTGATGGTGGGAAAGTGATCATTGATGTTTCTTACTTTGGGTTGCACGTCCATACAGAAAAGATTGAGCTTTCAGAGGACGCCTGCCCTATTGAAGCAGGCAACTTTGTCCTCTCTCATACCCAAATTTTACCTGGATACACCCCACCGGTATGTCTCACTTTGCTAGATTTAAACTTTTTTCCTTATGCATTGACATTTTAGTTGAACATAAAAAATTCTTACTGTGTGCACCAAAATGTACAGTAACTTAAACATGGTGGTGTTCTTTGCTGATTCTCATAGGAACAACGAATTGTGAATGTAGGTCTACCAGCTCGCCATGTAGGCATTTAGCTATTATTACACTGAAAGTGGTTAATGAGAATAATGAACAAAATCATTTTTTTTTTTCCTTTCATTGTTTGAAATTACACTGAAAGTGGTTAATGAGAATAATGAACAAAATCATTTTTTTTTCCTTTTGTTGTTTGAAAACAACTAAAGGAATTGGAAAGTGATAAACATAATTAGCATTTATTTCTTGGGGTTTTGTCAAGTTGGATATATTTAAAACCTGACATTTGCCTTGTTTTGACTAAGGTGTTATTTTTGTTCTGTCATTATGTGGTCTTAAAGTTCTTGGTATTTCTTTTCAAATCATCCCTTACCTTCAGGATATATTTCCTTGGATGATGCATCAACAGATAACAACATCCATAGATTGTCCATTGCTGTTCATGCATCATGTTTTCTGTGCTGCTCTTAATTTTTCGTTTATTGAGGTGGGAATAGGCAACATTCAGAAGGAGTCAGCTTGTTGCCTGTTTTAGATAATGGTGTACAGTTATGTATTTGTCTAACTACAGTATCTTTCGTTACTTATGAAATTTATTTTGTTAACTATCATGGTCAATGTTACTTTGCAGATCTTTCTGCAATGAGATAAGATATAACTGCTATTCTTTTGCTGTCATGATTAGTTAGAAGCATCATTGCAGCTGTAGTATAATAAATATCAGTTCATGTCTGCCTCTTAGCAATTGTCTTAATGTGGTTGAGATTTATCCCAACTCATCTTTTCTCTGCCCAAGAGTTTTCTGCCTTTAGCAGTTCAGTTCCTCCCAGCATTAAGTTAATCTGCAGCCCCTCCGCCACACACACACAACTTCTCTCCTCTCGAGTATACGTCCATTTCTTTCTTGATCATTGGTTGCTTACCTTAAAAAGGAGAACCTGTGATGTACTTCTCAACCTTTGGCGATGCTTTATTGTAACATTTGTCTTTGTTTGTAAAGTAATTCTGGGTTTTTTTTTTTTTTTTTTTTGGTTTCAGTGAGTGACTCGTCAGTCAATGAATTTCAATTTTACTTCTTAAATCTGCTCCAACTGTTTGTTTTCAATTTGATGATTTTCTTAATTGTTTTTGTATATTGGTAGTTGTTCTTGGTACTAAAACTAAGATAATGGGGCTTGCATCTATGTACTACTCTCTCTTTCTTTCACTCCCTTTGAGTTGATTTGGTAGCCTGGAAAGATTATGAATTTTGATCCGATTCTTAATTGTTGAGATTACTTAGATTATCCGTCCTCAATCAAGTGTCTGCATATATATATATTTATATTCACTTGATTATGGAGAACATTTAAGTACATGTCATTTCAGTTTCCATTGAGCCACAACATGTTCTTGGCTGGCAATTTGAGTTAGAAAATTTCTGTAGTGGGATTATCCTACGGTTGTGATTTCCTTTATTTAATATGTTTAAGTATAGAGGCATTGTCCACATCAAGTCTTGGTAACCTTGAACTTCCTTGAATGAAAATAAAACTTTCTTGTCAGTGATTTGGACCATCTTTCGCTTAGTGTTAATTCAAAATGCTTTAACATTGTTGTTAGAGCTCAGGTTTCCTTGATTGTTTCTTCTATTCATGATATTGCTAATTTCTTATCATCCTGATCAATACGAGCATTATGGCCATGCAGGGCAAATCATGTAGTTGAAGAATGTTGAAGCATACGCTGCATACCACAATAAAAGTAGCAGCATGAAGCCAAACATTGTTCCAGCATCTGATCAGAGAGATGCATGATCTCCCTGAAAATCTGTCAAGCTCCCTTAAAATACAGCGTGCAACGAGCTCAATGGTGCTGCAGTGATTTGGCCTCCTTGCAGACTCACTCATCTGGTCTGCTGAGCAAGCTTCTTTCTACAATTCATTTCTGGCCATTTGTATATTCATCACTATTTCGGATTTCTACAATTCATTTCTGGCCATTTGTATATTCATCACTATTTCGGACCTCAACCTCCTTTACGTGCTCTCTCCCAAAACGAAGCTTTGAAGCAGATACTAGCATCAAAGAGACTTGCAAGCTTTTGAATCTCAGGTTTCTTGAAATCTAATGTCACTGAATGAAGATTATCTTGTATTAGTAAGTAAAGAAACAATAGATTTGTAACTCTACATAATGAATGATGATTCTTTTTAGGGAGATGCAATCACTTTCATGCTGCATTCATCTTTATAATGTTATAAATTCCAAATCACTGATTCTCAAGGGCAGATTTCTATCACAATAAAACAAATCATTTTTGCATTGAAAATCTCCTTTAATGTTTTATGTTCTATTTGAGACAGAACTATCAGATTCTTGTCTTAAATTATGGTCTTAAATAATCTTCAAGGGGATTTAAATTGATTTATGCTATATTTGTTCTTACATGTATTTTTGCTATATTTGTTTGCAGGTGAGCGATCAACAACTTTTCTGCTATGGAAATTTCTTCCTAGAGTCATATCATTTGGTGATGAGAGTAGTGTAATGTTGTGTGAATTGATCACACATGGTTCAATCTTGTCTATTGTTATGTTAGTTTCCCATGTATTTAATTGGTTTGTAATTGTGTTCAAAGTTATGCAAGGGATTGGTGTCTAGTAGAAATGCCTTCCCCTTTCAAAAAGAGAAGCCCAGTTGTTTTTATTAGTTCCTCATTTGTGAAATATAGTTATTTCTTTAGCATTGCTAGCAATAGAACCAGTACCAATGCTTGAACTTTATGAACCGATGACTGGAAATTTGTTGAAGTAATATATTAAATTTGAAGAGAATTTTTCAATGTTAATGTCGAGCTCTCTCTCTCTTTTATTTTATTTTTCCTCTAAAACAAATTTCAAACACCAAAACAAAGGGCACGTGTAGGGTATGTCCGTCTTGTACACTGGCTTCAGTCCAGAGTACATGTGGCAAAGAGTAGAGAGGTGTAGAGTTGTCTCTCAATGGAGTATGAAGAGAACACAATTCTTTCATGATTTCTATTATAGTGGCTTTTAAGGAAAGAATCAAAAGAACAAGGCTGGCCAATGTATTTGGGGCCTTAGGCAAAACTTTAAAATGAGGCCTTATTTTTTAATTATTTTAATATTGCGGGAGATTTTTACCTAATAAGCTATAAATAAGCAGTAATTTTGCACTCACAGTGATTTTTTGTTTGAGACTAAAATTATCATTTTGCCCTTATTCTTTGTTCTTTATACTTAAATTAAGCACGCTTATTTTTGTCTTTAGCATTTTTGTAGATTCCAAAATAACCATTTTAACCTTATCTAATTGTGAAAAGTTTAACATTTTAGCCTTTTGTGAGGGGTTGGATTTCTAGTGGGATTCTCAAATTTTTATTTTTTTTCTGAATTATTGTTCTTATTTTATTGAGGGCTTCTATATTATAAACAAATAATATTATTTTTTTAAAACATGTTGAGAGCCTCGTGGCCGTTGTGCATAATGCATGCTAGGGCATCCATATTAATAAAAAATATATATTGTTTTTTTAAATCATGTTGAAGGCCTCAAGAAAGCATGTTGAGAGTCTTGATATCATAAACAAATAATAAATTTTTTTTTTTTTTTAAAGCATGTTGAGGGCCTCAAGAAAGCACGCATGTTGAGGGACCTAAATTTGTATGCATTTTTTATTTGGACCTTATTAAAAAAATATTTTGGACCTTAAAAAAAGAAAAGTTTAGCCTTATAAAATGGGGGCTCTATGCGCCGGCCTAACACGCCTAGCTGTTGGGCCAGCCCTGAAAGAGAATATTTAAATGGAGTACTTAGAGTCTTAAGAGACTTAAAGAGCTTGTTGTGTGATGCTTTTGAAAGGTGGGCAGCTAAATTAAAATAAGTGGAGTTTTTGAGCCAAATTTAGCATTCAAGGAACATATCTGCTTCGTGCAGAATAGATCTAAGACATGGGTAGTCAAAATACAAAAACAAAAACAAAAATAATCATTCTTTTTACCCTAAAAAGAAAGTCAATTATAATTTTTTCTTCTATTTGGAATCGATTTGCTTATGACCGGAAATGTCATTTTCTAACATCATAATGACTTGTTGATGAATGGAATGAATCTTCCCTCAATCTTGTATCATAAATAAGGATTGAATTATCATAAATGAAAGTATTTGATTAGGATTAGATTAAATTTGAATAAATTCAACCCATTTGTAAGCTCTTTAAATAGATCATTTATACACAATCAAATTAATGAATAAGAGCTTTACCTAAGTGGTGGACGTAGTTAATTTAAAAGATTTTTACAATTTGTTTTGTAAACTGTGTTAGTGGTGGGGCCACATTTTAAAATTCATCTACTAGAATGGAAGAAAAAAAAGAAAAGGAAAATGTTAGGGGTTCTTCCTGTAGTGTTCTCCTAGCGTTCTCACAGTCTTACGTAAAACATAATTTAAGAAAAAATAAAATTGTAGTGACCTCTACCACCGATTTTTTGAGCATTAGTACAAAATTTGAGGCATTAGCACCAAAATTAAGGTATTAGCACTAAATTTAGAATGATCAAATCCATTTTGGGTGATACCATCCCTAAAGGGTTAACCTTCTACCCTTAGGTTTTAGTTTTAAATCAAAAAACAAGTTTTAAAGCATTAGAACCTAAATATTAACTCATAAAAATTAATCTATTGGCAAAAAAAGATACTATAATTTTATTTTTTTCTTAAATCATGTTCTACATAAAACTGGGAGAACGCTAGGAAAGCACTATAGGGAGAACCCCTAGCAAACCCCCAAAAAAAATGATCAAATTACCCTTGATGTTAAAAAAAGCACTTTAACAAACCCTATTTTGACAATCATAGTTACTAATAAGGTGACTAACACTTCTTTTTTTTTTATTAGCAATTTGAGTAAACTTTGGGACTAAACTAAAAATTAGACAAATTTTTTTTTTTTTTTTTTCATAAGGGGTCATGAGAGTATATCTTTTTGCTCTCGTGAACTACAACGCATTGTCACTTTGTCTTCATAAACTAACAATCCTATTACCCGACTTCATCAAATTACTATTTTGTGACCAAAACCCTCATTCCGTCAACCAAAGGTGTTAACTCAAACAGTAAAAGTGACAATGCATTGTAGTTCATGGGGGCAAAGCGATGGGTTGATCATATGAGTTAACGTCTTTGACTGACGAAATGAAGGGTTTTGAGCACAAAATGGTAATTTGATGAGGTCAAGCAATAGGATTGTCAGTTCATGGGATAAAGTAACAATGCATTGTATTTTTTTTCTAAAAGGAGAAAAGGTATGTATCCCATCTTTTCACATTAGGGGTAGTTTTATCATTTTAGACATTTTTCTATTCAACTTCACCATTCGGACAAAGAGGGAAAACTAAAACTGAAACTTCGAATTAGGGCCGAGTTATAGAAATGTTAAGTTTGGTTGTGTATCTGAGAATAAGATGATAGTTTGGAGGTAAAGTGTAATTTGCTTAAAATAAATAAACAATAGAATCAAAAGGAGTATCAACATATATATTCTTACGATCATTATAATTATAATTTTTTTTTTCCAATGAAATGCAATTGATCGTGAAAAATATTTTTTTTGCCTACTTATTGAACGGTCTAGGCATCATGCCAGCTTGAGACTCGCATGGGAGTGGAGTTTGACTAACTCACATGAGAATTTTTTTTCAAATACTTTGTGAAATTTTATGTTTCTCTTCTGTGGCTTGTTTTATCTTTCGGGTAAAAGAAGAAGACAATTCTCCTTGCAGAATAAAAAATGCTTGTCTTTAATTTGTTACCTAATTTTTCCGCTACGTCGCATTTCTACTTACTTTGTTCGCACGTGATAAACAAAATTACTAGCTAGAGCAAGTGAACTAACATTATCACACCAGAGGATTGAAGTGATTTATGGTTATGGAGTGATTTAAGCAATTTTTTTTTCTCTCTTTTTGAGAAAAAAAAAAAAAAAATTGCTTAGACTCTAATTTAAAACTTTTTTTTTTTTTTTGTGTTCTAAGAAGTAGATCAATCAGTAGGTCATTAGTTCAAATCTTCATCTCTCTTGTGCATACATGTAAAAAAAAAAAAAAAACATTTAAAAAAAAAAAAAAACATTTCTTTTGGGTTAAAGTCGAGCTCTTTTCCACGGTCCACCACCCAAAGATAAAGAAGAAATAAATTTGTTTTAAGAGCCGCTGACCAAAGTTGAAACGACAAATGATAATTTAATACATGAGAGCTGCTACACATCCCGAATATTTCCCCGAAAACTATCCCGAATGACGTGGCTGGCCTTACTTTTGTTTAAAAAATTCCATTTTCTCTCTCATGTCTCTCTCTTATCTCCCTTAAAGAAATAAAAACAAATTGGTACGGTCTTCACCTTCTACTTTCTTGTTGTCTCACCCATTCTCTGCAACAAACCAGAGTAGAAATTAGAGAGAACGTGACAGTGAGGGAGGGAGAGAACAGGAGAGATGACGGAGAGTGAGATTGAGACGAGGAAGGCAAAGAACAGAAAACCCATTGGGAGAGACAGAGACGGATACTGAGAGAGAAAGAAGATGATATTCACGGAGAAGAGAGAGAGAGCTCCGCCAGGCCATGGCTGCGCTGTTGGTGGCTGGGCTGCCGGAGAGCCAAAGATTGCCTATGGAGTACTTCCCAGCTTTCCGATTTGCATGTGCATACTTCGAAAAGAACAAAACTTTTAGCTTTTTTTTTTTTTCTTTTCCTATTCTTCTTCTTTCATGGGAACCAAACAGTCTGAATAGAGGATAGAAATACTTAAAAAAAAAAAACAGAGGATTAAAAAGCAGAGGAGTACCCACTCTATAATGCTTATTTATTTATTTATTTATTTTTTCCTTCCTGTTCTTTATCTGGGTTTTGAACTGCTTAATGGGTTTTTTTACAGGAAAGGTCGCCATTGATGTCAGGGAGGCTATCTCACAGTAGCGAACCTTTGAACGGCCTCTTTCTTCTGATAATTTTTTTTGACAAAACACAGCCCAGCAACATCAAACAAAAATAACCCAAATGAAGCCTCAACCACAATCGACTATGGCAAACTACCGAGATTTTCCACGCTGATCACCACCCATCACAATCTCAGCAATCTGCGATATACCCTTTCGCCCCGAAACCCAAGCAATCTGTGCAGAACGACCGGTGGAGCGAGGAGAGAAATGAGGCGATTTACTCTGAGAAGGAAACCAGCGAAAAGTGAGAAGAGATTTTCTTGAGAAGGAAAACCAGGACGGTGGAATCCATGTGAAGAAATTTGTTGATGTTTGAGCAATTGTTTTTATTTATTTAAGGAGACAAGGGAGAGACATGGAGAGAGAATGTAATTTTTTAAACAAAAAATGGGCCAGCCATGTCATTCGGGATGGTTTTCGGGAAAAACCTTCGGGATGTCAAGCATTTCCCTTTAATACATTTCTGCTTTTGGGACAAATTAGTTGAGAGCTGTTTTCCACCCAGAGATAAAAAGAAGGGTTAAATACTTAATTAAGGGTTTGAAACTTTTATTTTTTCTTTCAGGGTTTGGAAAGACTAGAATTCGATTTTAAAAAGTATTAGCCAGTTAAATTATCCATCATTGAATCATAGATTTAACTGATCGATATTACGCGACCAATTAGAAGTTGACACGTGGCCAATTAATTATTATTTTTTATTTAAAATATCTTTTCAAAAAAAAGAAAGAAAATCTAGGGTGGCTCCTTGTTTTTTTTTTGAAAAATATATATATTTTAATTTTTTAAAAAATTAATTAATCTAATGTCAACTTCTAATTACCCATATGTCAATCCATTGTCAATGACGGATGGACTAACTTTGCTACTTTTCAAAACCATACGACCAATTGATTATTTCAAATCTTAGAAAGGAAAAAATAAAGTTTCCAAACCCTAGGGACTAATTAAGTATTTAACCCTAAAAAAAATAATAAAGTAATCGTGCGAATCGAGCGAATGCAGGAATCTTATTTTGTACACATCATTTGAGTTCCAGCTCATTATTGAATTAGATAATATATATTTATTAAACTTATTTCATTTATTTTTTAATGAGTCTAGAACTTTCTTCAAAAATGCTCCATTAATGTGAAATGGCAGACACCGCAGCAAATTAGAATTTTCTCTAGTTAATTATAATGAAAAATATTTTTATTTATTTAAAAAATAAAAAGATAAAAATATATTTTAAGTATAATTAACAAAATATTTTTAAGAGAAACCCTATTCTGCGTAAAATGTGGATGATTTACAAATGAAAAAAAAAAAACACCAAATTTTTATTATTTTTTAAGCAACAATGATTATTTTACAAAATTTTTAAAAACACCTCGAAGGAGGTTGAATAAGTGTATGTAAATAATAGGCATAATTACAAAATTAAACAATTATAATCAATCATTCACCAAAATATGTAAAACAATAAATCAAAAAAACAAAAATATTTTGGTTATGAAGAGGAAACCATTTATAAGACTCTCTAAAATGTAAAACCCTTTCGAGACATCCAAATTCAGAAAATTGTTGAATCAGTAAAAAAAATAAGGATTACAATAAGTTCACAGTTACAAAACCTTTGCAATTGACATTCTCTTGCATAAGACAAGTGACCTACTTAACTTCTACCGCAATAGCCCTTTCCAGAACATCTGGAACAATCCTTTTACATGATCTCCCTTCACCAGAACTCCATTTAACTTAAATTGAATTATCACCATGGACAATCAAACGATCACCCGAAGAGAGAGAATTAACGCTTTATAACAAAGACTATCTTAGCACAAACTACTAAACTCTAGATGCAAAATTCATAGTAATATATATCTGTAGAGATCCATATATATAGTCTAAAGACCCCAAGTCTAATTAACACACTTTTTGTTTGAAAATAAACTTAAAAAACACGGGGCGTTCAGACGAAACTACGTTCTACGTGGAAATAGACTTGAAACACATGTGGTGTCCAGAGAAACAGTACCAATGTTTAGAATCATCACATGACATGAATGCTTGAACTTGATAAACCGATGACTTGGAATTTGTAGAAGTAATATATTACATTTGAAGAGATTTGTTCAGTGTTAATGTTGAGTTCTCTATTTTATTATATTTTTTCCCTAAAACAGATTTGGAAAAGGGGTGCAAGACTCAGAACACCAAAGTCTACAACAATAGACCTAAAACAAAATTTATAGTGTAGAAAATACAAACAAATAGTAAGAAATGAGTTAAAAAATGATTTTTTTTTCCTCTCAAAGGGGATTGCATAAAGAAGTACAAACACCAAAACAAAGGGCGTGGGTAAGGGCATGACCATCTTGTACTCTAGCTTCAGTCCAGAATACAGGTGGTAGAGAGTAGAGATGTGGAGATTTGTCTTTAAATGGAATATGAAGAGAACACAATTCTTTCATGATTTCTATTATGGTGGCTTCTAAGGAAAGAATAAAAGAGAATATTTAAATGGAGTACTTTAACAAAAAAAAAAAAAAACTAATGAGGTAAACATTACTCACCATTAAAATTTAGAGAAAAAATATATAATTTAGCCTCCCAAACTACTATTCATTTTCATTTTAGCTCCATAATGTTCAAAAAGTGATAAAATAGCCTCATAAACTACCAAACAATTTCAATTTGGCCACTCCATTAGTCATTATCTTCAAATTGGATGAAAAATTCAATACTATTTTGTTTTGACAAAGTTAAGTTACTAAAATGCTATTTTGCAACTGTTTAGTAGTTTGTGAGCTACTTTATCACTTTCTGGATATTAAATGGCTAAAATGAAAATGACTGGTAATTTGGGAGACTAAATTATATTTTTCCCTTTTCTTTTTCTGATAACCTAATATTCTTTTAATATGATTTTTTTTCCAAAAGGACATTTTAGTAACTTAACCTTGCCAAAACAACGTAGTATTGAATTTTTCATCCAATTTTATGATAATGACTAACAGAGTGGCCAAATTGCAACTGTTTAGTAGTTCGGGGGCTACTTTATTACTTTTTGAACATTAAGGGGCTAAAATGAAAATATCTGGTAGTTGGGGGGCTAAATTATATTTTTTTTCCTAAAATTTAATATTCACTCATCTATTCATTAAACAAATACAATTTCTCTTTCTTTCCTTCTACTTTTCATTTCTCTCTTATTTTTTTTCTTTTTCTTTCCCTTTTCTCTGCGGCCTTTCTCCCTTCTCTTTTCTTCTCTCTCCCTTTTCACTGAAATCAAAATATATATTATGCTATATAATTGCATTAAATATTATTACTGCTAAATGTAATAGTAAAGACGAAAAATTTCTCTTTTTTTTTTTTAACAAAAAAATAAGCTTTTCGGAATTGATATGAGAGTGGAAATAAGCCCACGAGATTAACAATCCAAAATCAATTATGAAAAACATTATCTTCTTCCAATAGAAACTAAAACTAAGAAAATGAATGAAATATTATAAATTTATTAAAATATTACAGTTAGAATAAGACAAATATTCTTAAAATGGATTATTAACAAACATTAAAAAAAATATAAAAAATATAATAAAATAATATTGAAATGAAATAATAAAAATATATTATTAAAATTTTATCCTTAAATTGTTAAAGTAGTGAGATTACTTAGATGCTCTAAATTACTTGAATTGTTTTCCACCCAAAGATAAAAAGAATAATAAAGTAATCGTTTTAAGACGACAAATGGAAACACCTTCAGCGGAATGGACTTATAGCGGATGTCGGGACTGTTCGTAATAGCATGAATCGAGCGAATACGGGGAATCTTGTTTTGTACATAATATGAGTTCCAGCTCATAATTGAATTAGATAATATATTTAAACTATTTTTTAATGAGTTTAGAACTTCATTAAACAAATGCTTAATTAATGTGAAATGGCAGACAGCATAGTGTAAAATATAAATTAGGATCTTCTCTAATTTATTTGAATAAAGGAATATACAGTTAGGTATATTAGTGATATATTTTTGTCTACTCAAAAAGTAAAAAAAAAAAAAACAAAACAAAAATACTAAGTGTTCTTCTAATATTTTTCTAGTGTCCTCCCAACTATAATGTGGCTTTTAAAATTACCGACGATTATTATTACTGACTTTTAATTTATAAGTGATTTTAAAAGTCACATCACAATTGAAAAGATATTAAAAAAACACTAAAAGAATATTTATCATTTCCCAAAACAAAAATACCTTAATAAAAACGTTAATTTATAACTCAATATAAATGCTTGATTTAAGTTGGCCACGCCAAACACTTTCTACTCACAGCAAACATATCTTCAAGAGAGCTTTTGAGCATTCCTTCACTCACATTCAAGAAATGGCAGATCAACTCCTCTTTGGAACGGCGGAGCGGATCATTAATACTTTAAGTTCTCCTCTTTTGAGCATTCCTTCACTCACATTCAAGAAATGGCAGATCAACTCCTCTTTGGAACGGCGGAGCGGATCATTAATACTTTGATTCTACTGGTTGCCAAAGAGATCGGACTGCTATGGGATGTAAAAGATAAGCTTATACGCCTAATGAATGCGGTTTCAACTGAAAAGCCTATATACCACTCCAAACAACACCTAGAATATATGAGATTGAATCGGTGTATGCAAATAATACACATAATTAAAAAATTAAACAATCGCAATCAATCATTCATCAAAATATGTAAAACAATAAATCAAAAAGGCGCAAATATTTTGGTTACGAAGATGAAACAATTCAGAAAACTCTCTAAAATGTAAAACGTTTTCGGAGCATACAAACCCAGAAAATCACTGAATCAGTAAAATAATAAGGATTACAATAAGTTCACAATTACAAAAACTTTGCAATTGATACTCTCTTGCATAAGATAAGCGACCCACTTGACTTCTACCGCATAAGCCATTTTCAGAATATCTAGAACAATCCTTCTATGTGATCTTCCTTCACCGGAGCTTCGGTTAACTTCAATTGAATTATCACCGTGGATGATCAAACGATCGCTCTAAGAGAGAGAATGAACGCTTTATGACAAAGACTATTCTAGCACAAACTATTGAACTCTAGATACAGAATTCATAGTAATACAGATCTATAGATATCCATATATATAGTCTAAAGACCCATAGTCTAATTGACACACAATTTGTTTGAAAATAAACTTAAAAAACACGGGAAGTCCGGATCGGAAGTAAGCACGTTGTAGTTCTCTAGCACAGCTCGTCTGAATGGCTTATAGACAAGCTTGTAGATGAAGCTCTCAAGTTTTCTTGTTCAACCAACTCGTTCGGATAGTCTACAAACGAAGTTGTAGACAATACTCTCGGGTTTTCTTGATCAGCTATCTCGTAGATGAGGTTACAGACGAAGGTTTCTGGAATTCTTATTCAGTCTCCTCATCTAGACTGATGCAAACGTGTATGGACAGATGTAGACGCATCCGAACGGCTGCGGACTTCATTCACTGATTCTTCCTTCACTTAATTTACTCGATCACATACTGCACACTCAAACCAAACATGTAAACCACAAGTATTTTGTTCACACAAATCCAGCCAAGACAAAATAAAACTAATAGCCTCCCCACCCTTTGCTATTCGATGGCAAAATATATGTTTGATTTAAGAAACAAACTTTTGATCACTTAAGCATAGATTTTAATAGAGATTTTCCAACTGAAACAAAATATCAGATTAAGTTATTCAAAACAAATAAAATACTCCCCATTTTTGTCACGAAGAACAAAGGAAATTATGCATGGCAGGTGGAACACTTGGAGAACGCTCCTCAATACACGCTTTCTCCCCCTTAATACAATACTGGATAAATTGTGCACATATCATTTATGACAAAACAACATGTATTATGTGAGATCACATTCAAAACCGGAACCACTCATGCATCGAGAACACATATATAAGCTTACTAAAAAATATGGGCCAAACAATGTTGAACTTTAGCTTTCCAATGGGACAAAGTAACTCATGCTGAGATGTGTATTGTGTGAGAGTCAAATCCAACGTTAAATCATATAAATCGAGTTAGAAATACTTTACAAGCAACGATGGTAAAGATGCATGGCTAAAGGCAAACCTTATAGTACTTGGACAAAGAATCCCTCATTCTATACAACTTCTATAGAACAAGCACTATTTTACCTCAAATCTTTTAGTAACCATATATATTTTTTTCCGCAATGAATTGGTCACTAACTATTTCTATACAATTCTTTCATCATTAATAATATAGAATCTTTTTGTTCAAATATGCTCTTTTAGAGACATGTCATATATTGGTTGTGCATAACTAAAAAAAATGCATGAATATTTAGAAACTAAGTTCAACTAGCGAATTTGTCAATTTTAGCTGAGCCTAGAATCATACATCACTTACATTGAGATGGCAGCAGATAAAATATGTTAATATATTTTTGCCATTTTTTTTATCTGCTTGAAAGATTGACTAAGAAGCTATTTTTTGCGGTAAACCATAAGATTTTGAACATTTTTGTCTGACAAAAACAAATAAAATAAAATAAAATAAATCATAAAGAGAGTTTATCCCACTTCTATCAAAGTTTTTTTTAAAAAATATATATATTTTTGGTTATTTTAAACGGTTCAAATGGATCATATTAGGTTATCTGGTTATTTTTCATGTCGTATTTGCATCTGAGAGCTCAACTCAATTATCTAAACATGTCGTGTTTGTGTTTAGGCTAATCGGGTGGAGAATCATCATGGATCGTATTCATGTCAATCCGCCAACTCATTTTTCCACCCCTAATTGAAACCACCAAAGGCCAAAAAGGGGTGACTAAATCCACCATAAAACCTCCAACAACCTTGGGGATGGTTTCGGCCACCCTCATTTTGCAAGTTGAGGGAGGCCAAACCACCGCAAATCGGCTAGGGGTGGCTAGGTGGCTCCAGCAACCCTTTTTCCAATTTTTCAAATTAATTTATTTTTTAAAATTTTTTAATTAGGTATACGGACACATGTCATTTTTTAAGGTAGTTGATGTGAATTTTCATAAAATTTTGGATAGAAAAGCTAGATGGAGGTATCATCTCTATTTTTAACCATTATCGAAATCTATGATACAAAATTAAACTAGTGGGGCAAAAAAGTACTTAACCATTTTTTAAATTAAAAACCCATGATTTAAAATATTGTAATTTTTTTTGGTTGATTAATAGACTAACAAAAAGTTTAGAAAAATATAGAGTTAATTAGACTATTTGTTTTGATGTAAAATAAGAACATTCAGAATGAACTCAACAAAATAGCTAGTCAAAGTACTAAAAATCCTTTCCAACGAGCTCAAATACTCGACAAATGCTGACTACTGTAGCTCAACAAAGCTAGATGATACAATTAGCCGGCCGGTCAGGCATCATGTGCATCAACCTCTCTCCTATATTAAAAATGCTTCTCTTTTTTCCATGCATGTCAGCATGTGCTACAAGCCGTTGGATATATTAAAAATATTTTTTTTTACTTCTTTTTATGCATGTGCTACGAACTGTTGGATAAGGGTTAAATATTTCATTCATTCTTATGGTTTAAAAGTTTTTTTTTTTTTTTTTTTTTTTTTTAGGTTTAAAAAGTGATCAAATTAGTCTTTATAATTTTAAAAAATAACTAAATTAATTATTTTCTAAGTTGACTTAACAGATTGATATGTGAACCAATTAGAAGTTAACAATGGTTATCTAATTAAATTTTTTACTTTTTTAAAAAAATAAATATTTCTTTTCAAAAAAATATATTTTTTTCAAAAAAAAAGAAAAAACTGGAGGTGGTTTTGACCACCCCCCTTGGGCTCCAATAGGTGGCTTGGCCACCCCCATGGAGTCAAGTGGGTGGTTTTAGGTGGATTGGGGATGGTTTCGGCCACCCCTTGGCTCCCTTGGGTGGCTCCATGAGATGGCTGAAACCACCCCCAGTGGATATTGGGGGTGGCCTGTGGGCACAAGGGGGTGGTTGAAACCATCCTCAAACCATCATTGGAGATGGTTTCGGCCACCCCCTTAACTCTATGGGAGTGGCCGAGCTACCCCTTGGTGATTAGGTGTTTTTTTTTTTTAAATCTTATAAATTAACTATTAAATTTGTGAACATATAAATTAATAATAAATTCTATAAATCTAATGGTAATTTGTTGGAGAACATCCAGGAAATAGAACCTTTTCTTACTTCTAAGAGACTAAAATAGTTTCAATATAAATCATGATTTATTGAACAGGGACAAGCATAAAAATTTCGTTGGTGGGCAACGCGGTGGTAACATGTGAGGCTAATTTAAAACATTAATTTTGGGATAAAGTCGAGCTGTCTTCCACCAAAGGCCTCGACACAAATAGAAACGACAAATGGTAACGTGCTCGGTGGAGTTAGCGGCCCTCGAGACTGTAAATTGTGCGAATCGAAAAGCGAATCTTGTTTTGAGTTTTAGCTTTATGAGAAAAGTTAGATATTTGTTGAGTCTTTGTTGTGGGTGTATCACATCTCTCTTAATAAGAGGTTTAAGACTTTGTTAGTCGCTAAAGTTTGATTTTTTTTTTTTTTAAGGGTTTGAAATGTGATCAAATTAGTTATTTTGTTAGTTGACTTAACAAATTAACATATTTTTCATCAATTAAAAGTTTACTTGTAGCCACCTGATCAATTTTTTTTTTTAAAAAAAAAACCTATTTTTTTTTCAAAAAAAAAAACTTGGATAGCCACCTCCTTAGGCACCAAGGGGTATCTCGGCCACCCCCCCATGGAGCCAAAGGGGTGGCCGAAACCATCCCCAATGGTGGTTTGAGGATGGTTTCAACCACCCCCTTGTGCCCATGGGGTGGCCGAGCCACCCCCTAGTACCCATTGAGAGTGGTTTCGCCAATAGAGAGCTACCAATGGAGCAGGGTGGCGAAACCCTGCTTCACCATAGGGGTGATTTCAGCCACCCCTGGCTCCACTGGGGTGGTTTTAACCACCCCTTTGGCTCAATGGGGGTGGCCGAGCCACCTATTGGTGCCCAAGGGGGTGGTTAAAACCACTCCTAGTTTTTCTCCTTTTTTAAAAAAAAAATAAATAAATAAAAAATTTAATTAGATGGCCACGTATCAATTTCTAATTGATTCACATATTAATCCGTTATGTCAACTAACGGAATGACTAATTTGGTTACTTTTCAAAATCACAAATATTAATTTGGTCACTTTCCAAACCTTAGAGAGGAAAAAATAATATTTTCAAACCCTAGGGACAAATGAAGTCTTTAACCCTTATTATTATTGACTTTAAATTTATTAGTGATTTTAAAAGTTATATCACAGTTGAGAGGATATTAGGAGAATACTAGAAGAACACTTATCATTTTCCAAAACAAAAATACCTTAGCAGAAACGTTAATTTATAACTTAATACAAATGCTTGATTTAAGTTGGCCACTCCAAACACTTTCTACTCGATTGCAGCAAACATATCTCCAAGAGAGCTTTTGAGCCTTCCTTCACTCACATTCAAGAAATGGCAGATCAACTCCGCTTTGGAACGGCGGAGCGGATCATTAATACTTTGATTCCATTGGTTGCCAAAGAGATCGGACTGCTATGAGGTGTCAAAGATGAGCGTATACGCTTGATGAACGCGGTTTTAACTGAAAACCTATATATCACTCCAAACAACACCTAGAAGAAGGTTGAATAGGTGTATGCAAATATTACGCATAATTAAAAAAATTAAACAATCACAATCAATCATTCATCAAAATATGTAAAACAACAAATTAAAGAATAAGGATATTTTTGGTTACGAAAATGAAACCATTTAGAAAACTCTCTAAAATGTAAAACGTCTTCAGGATATCCAAACCCAGAAAATCACTGAATCAATAAAAGAATAAGGATTACAAGAAGTTCACAATTACAAAAACTTTGCAATTGACACTCTCTTGCATAAGGCAAGCGACCCACTTAACTTCTATCGCAATAGCCATTTTCAGAACATCAGGAACAATCTTTTTACGTAATCTCCCTTCATCGGAACTTTGGTTAACTTTAATTGAATTATCCCCAAGAACGATCAAATGATTGCTCTAAGAGAGAGAATTAACGCTCTATAACAAAGACTATCTTAGCACAAATTATTGAACTCCAGATGCAGAATTTGTAGTAATACAGATACGTAGATATCCATATATAGAGTCTAAAGACCCATCGTTTAATTGACACATAATTTGTTTGAAAATAAACTTAAAAAACACTGGGTGTCTGAACAGGAAGTAAGCTTGTCCAGATGGAACTAGGTTCTACGTGGAAATAGAATTGAAACACAATTGGTGTCTAGATGGGAAGTAATCTCGTTCGGACGAAACTAGGTTTAAAATGCTAATTCCTAGTTCTCTAGCACGGCACCTCCAAATAGCTTGCAGACAAGATTGTAGATGAAACTCTCGAGTTTTCTTGTTTAGCCAACTTGTCCGGACGGTTTGTAGACGAAGTTGCAGAAGATGCTCTGAAGTTTTCTTGGTTAGCCATCTCGTAGACAAGGTTTTAGACGATGGTTTCTGGAATTCTTATTCAATCTCCTCGTCTAGATGACTGCAGACTTCCTTCACATGATTTACTTGATCACATATTGCACACTCAAATTGAACATGTTAACCACAAGTATTTTGTTTAAACAAATTTAGGCAAAATATAAGTTTTATTTAAGATACACACTTTTGAACACTTAAGCATAGATTTTAACAGAGATTTTTCAACTGAAACAAACTATCAGATTAAGATCTTCAAAACAAATAAAATACTCTCCATTTTTGTCACGAAGGACAAAGGAGACTATGCATGGCGGGTGGAACGCTTTGAGAACGGTCCTCAATACACACTTTCTCTCCTTTAATGCAATACTGGATAAATTGTGCGCATGCCATTTATGACAAAACAACATGTATTATGTGAGATCACATTCAAAATCGGAACCACTCATGCACTGAGAACACATATATAAGCTTACTAAAAAATATGGGCCAAACAATAATGAACTTTAGCTTGTCAATGGAACAACGTAACTCACGCTGAGATGTGTATTGTGTGAGTCAAATTCAATGTCAAATCATATAAAACGAGTTAAAAACACTCTACATATATGCAACGATGATAAAAGATGCATGGATAAAGGCAAACCTTATAGTACTCGGGCCTAGAATCCCTCATCCTATATAACATTTTATAGAACAAGCACTATTTTATCGCAAATCCTTTAGTAATTACATTTTTCCCCCATGAGTTGGTTACTAACTATTTCTATAGGGATTCTTTAAGCATTAATGATATAGAACCTTTTTGTTCAAATATGCTCTTTTAGAGACATGTCATATATTATTTGTGCATGACTAAAAACAATGCAATAATGTTTAGGATCTAGGTTTAACTAGCGATTTTGTCAATTTTAGCCGAGCCTAGAACCATACATCACCTAGATTGCGATGGGAGCGGATAAAATACATTCATATATTTTTGCCATTTTTTTTTATCTGCTTGAAAGAATGACTATGAAGCTATTTTTTGTAGTAAACCAAAAGATTTTGAACATTTTCGTTTGACAAAAAAAAAAAAAACAGTTTTTTTTTTTTTTAAATAATATTTCTAGTTTTTTTAAATGGTTCAAACGGGCTGTGTCAGATTATCCGATTATTTTTCATATCGTGTTTGTGTTTGAGAGTTCAACTCAATTATCTAAATGGGTCGTGTTTGTGTTTAGGCTAATTGGGTGGCGGGTCATCATGAGTCGTATTCGTGTCAACCCGCCAACCTATTTTTTTTTACCTATAATTGAAACCACCAAAGGCCAAATAGGTGTGACTGAATCCACCATTTAAACTCCCAACACGTGTCATTTTTTTAAGGAGGTTGACGTGAATTTTTATAAAATTTTGGACAGAAGCTAGATGAAGGTACCACATCTGTTTTTAGCCATTATTGAAATATATGATACAAAATTAAACCATTGGGGTAAAAAAGTACTTAACCATTTTTAAATTAAAAACCCATGATTTAAAATATTTTAATTTTTTTTTGTTGATTAATAGATTTTAATTTAGACTAACAAATAGTTTAGAAAAATATAGAATTAATTAGGCTCTACTTGTTTTGATGTAAAATAAGAGCATTCATAGTGAACTCAAAGCTATTTTGTGCAGCCAAATTGCTAAATACGCTCCCCAACAAGCTGAACAAAATACTCAACAAATGCTGGCTACTGTTGCCCAAAAAAGCTAAATGGTACAATTAGCCCATCAGGCATCATGTGCTAATACTTTTCTGTTTTTTCCATGCATGTGCTACAAGCCGTTGGATATATTAAAAATATTTTTCTCTTCCTTCTAGCGTGTGCTACAAACCGTTGGATGCTATTCTACGGTTGGATGATATGAAGGAAAAAATAATAATAATAAAGAAAGTAAGAATAAAAAAGAGATAGAGAAAGATTATTTAAAATAAGATAATAAAAATGATAAGTTAAAATATTGAGTTGATGCGAGTACTTTAAAAAATTAGATAGTTAAAATAAATGTGATTTTTTTTTACTAAATTTAGTCAAAAAATTGCTAACCCTAATGTGAATCCTCTTTAGCTAAAAATATTTTTCATCAAACACCGAAAATAATTAAAAAAAAATTCAAAATAAAAAAAAAACATTTAATTTCTAAACAAAAGTAAGATCTAGATCTCTTTCACTAGTGGGAGGATATAAGAGAAATGATAGGAGTCAATAATTTTTTTTTTTTTTTAATTTTTATATTAGATTTGTGATCTTATATGGATTTTATATAAGCTAATGATAAATCTCACAAATCTAATAATAAGCCATAGGAAAATATCCAAATATAAACATTTTCTTATTTTTTAAAAAAACAGTTTCAATATTAAAATCATGATTCATCGAACAGAGAAGCATAAAAATTTCTTTTGGGGCAACGCGGCGGTAACACAAGTCACATGTGAGGCTAATTTAAAACATTTCTTTTAGGATAAAGAAAGTCCAGCTGTTTTCCACCCAAGCCCCCGACAAATGGTAACGTGTTCGGCGGAGTTTGCGGCCATCGGGACTGTAAATTGTGCGAATCGAAAAGCGAATCTTGTTTTAAGTTCCAGGCTCCAGCTTTATTATTGAATTATATAATATATCTGCATTCGAACTTGTTCACAGAATCACAAATGCTCAGTTATTAATGGTTTTTTTTTTTAATTCATATTTCTTATATTTTAGCTAATTATTAAATGTAAAATGCATGTGGGAGAGTTGAACATGACATCACGCTTGATTATTTAGTGAAATTTTTAAAGTGATTTCAAATTAAATCTTTAACTTTGCATTTTTTTTAAATTAAAAACTCATAATTTAAAATATTGTAATTTTTTTTTCTTGTGATTAACAGACGTTAATTTAGAAGTAACGGAGTTGGGGAGTTTTTTTATTTTATTTTATTTTATTTTTTGAATTGAACGGAGTCGAGGAGTTGAGTTCAGTATAGATGCTTGATTTAAGTTTTCCGCGCCAAAGCCTTTCTACTCACAGCAAACATATCTTCAAGAGCGCTTGAGTTTTGAGCATTAATCCTAGGCACTTGGTGGTAAACAATTGCAATATCAAATTTCATTTTTCAATAAATATTTATATATGTAAACAATAAATAAAAATCTCTCAATTTTTTTTTTTTTAAAAAATTATTTCAAATTACATCTTAAACTTTGAACTTTTTTCAATTAAAATTAAAAACCCATAATTTAAATTCTTATGATTAACAGACGTTAATTTAGAACTAACGGAGTCAGGGAGTTGACTTCAATGTAAATGCTTAAGTTGGCCAAGCCAAACACTTCCCACTCACACCAAACAAACCTCAAGAGAGCTTTTGAGCATTCCTTCACTCACATTCAAGAAATGGCAGATCAACTTCTGTTCGAACTGCCGAGCGAATCATTGATACTTTGATCTCACTGGTTTCCAAAGAGATCGGACTGCTATGGGGTGTCAAAGATGAGCTGAAAAGCCTGATGAACACCGTTTCAACAATCAAAGCTGTGCTTCTGGATGCGGAGGAGAAACAGGCTGCAGGAGACCATGCTGTCAAAGATTGGCTCGGGAAGCTGAAAGATGTCATTTATGATGCGGAAGACTTGCTGGATGATGTTTCCACTGAAGTTCTACGAAGGGAAATAATGACTCATGATAAAAAGGCCAAAAAGGTACGCGTTTTCTTTTCCAAATCTAACCAGCTTGCCTATCGTCATAAAACGGCCCATAAGATTAAGGCGATGAGGAAGAGGTTGGATGCCATCAACGCTGATAGGGAGAGATTCCATTTGGTGGTACGTGATGCAGAGACACGAGTTGGGAACAGACTACACGCGAGTCGGGAGACTTATTCTTTTGTACGTGCGGAGTCAGTTATTGGTAGAGAGGATGATAAGAAGGATGTTATACACCGTCTGATGGACTCAACGTTGAAGATAATGTTTCAATCCTTCCAATTGTTGCCATAGGAGGATTAGGAAAGACTACACTGGCTCAACTCATATTCAATGATGAGCAAATCCAAAATCATTTTGAGCTCAAAATGTGGGTGTGTGTCTCTGATCCCTTCCATGTTAAAGATATTGTTGAAAAAATCTTAGAATCTGCAACAAACAAGAAACAACAAGATGTTCAAATGAATACACTGGTAACCTATCTTCGAGAAGAAATCAATGGAAAGAAATACTTACTTGTGTTGGATGACGTGTGGAATGAAGATCAAAGAAAATGGTCTGACTTGAAAGAAGTGCTGATGGGTGGTGCAAGAGGCAGTAGAATATTGGTGACTACCCGCACTGAAAGGGTTGCAAGGATTTGCGGGACAGTTGATTCATATTCCTTAAGGGGTTTAAATGAACACGATTCATGGTCTTTATTCATGCAGATGGCGTTTGAGAAAGGACAAGAGCCGGAGGAGAATTCAAGCATAGCTGCAATTGGGAGGGAGATCCTACAAAAGTGTTCTGGTGTTCCTCTGGCCATAAGGACAATTGGAAGTTTACTACGCTTCAAAAATTCAGAAACAGAGTGGTTGAATTTTAAGAATGATGAACTCTCAAAAATACCTCAAAATGAAACTGACATCTTACCAACTCTGAAGCTGAGTTATGATCAACTTCAATCACATTTGAAGCACTGCTTTGCTTATTGTAGTTTGTTTCCAAAAGATTACAAGTTTGAGAGATCAACACTGATTCGGCTTTGGATAGCACAAGGGTTTGTCAAGTTATCTGATCAACACCGATGCTTGGAAGATGTTGGTAATGAATATTTTATGGATTTACTTTGGAGATCATTCTTTCAAGAAGCAGAAACAGATGAGTTTGGCAACGTAACTTATTGCAAAATGCATGATCTCATGCATGATCTTGCCATTTCGGAGGCGAGACCGCTGATCAAAACATTAAATGACAGAGAGATAAACTTTGATGAAAAAACTCGTCATGTATCAATTGGTTGCAGTGTCAATGCTTTATCAATTACAACTTCATTGTGTAAAGCAAGTGGGATACGGTCATTTTTTGTCTCACTCCAACTTCTTTGAGTGTGAATGCGTCATGTTGTTTCAAGTTTCAAGTTCTTGCGCACATTGGTTCTACGCCACCAAAAAGCTTTATTTTGTGCCAATGCTGTATTGAGAAGTTGAAGCATTTAAGATATATTAATCTTTCTTTTAACGTCTACCTCAAGGAGCTACCCAATTCTATAACTGAGTTGCAGAATTTGCAAACACTGATGCTAGTTGGTTGTCACAGGCTTAAAGAGTTGCCCAAAGACATGCAAAAATTAGTCAACCTCAGGCATCTTGATATAGAGATGTGTCATACGTTGACTTATATGCCACGTGGATTGGGGAAATTGACTAATCTTCAAACGTCATCAAAATTTGTGGTACACCGGGATCCTCTCTCTAATGATAGCAGTGGGTTAAATGAACTACACGGACTAAATAACCTAAGAGGGGACTTACTGATTGAGAATTTGAAACATGTTGCGTCAGAATATAAGGCTGCAAATTTAAAGGGCAAAGAACATCTTCATGCTTTGACTTTACGGTCGTGTTTAGAAGGGAAAAGAATGAATAACTTGGATGATGATGTTGATGTTGAATTGTTATTGGAAGACCTCCAACCGCACCCAAATCTGAAAGAGCTTCGTTTTCGATTATATGATTGTAAGAGTTTAAGGCTTCCAAGTTGGCTTTCGTCACTCACAAATCTTGTTAGATTTGAATCAGATGAGTGTAAGGAATGCCAATATATGCCACCATTGAGTCAATTGCCTTCTCTCAAGTATCTTTCTCTTGGAATTTTAGAAGCTATGGAGTACATAACAACCAGCAATGAGTTCTCTTCTTCTTCATCGGCACCAATACCATTTTTCCCATCTCTCAAGGAAATCAAGCTCATTAATTGCTATAATCTCAAGGGGTGGTGGAGGAGGAGGCATTCTTCAGTGGAGGTCAATAGCAATGGTGATAATTCTGTTGAAATAACAGCGGTAACATCGATGACAGAGCATTGTTTACTCCCTTCATTTCCTTGTCTTTCAACATTAGAGATCGATGATTGCCCTATGTTGACGTCCATGCCAATGTTTCCACATCTTGAAAGAGAGTTGGTCCTGAGGAATACGAGCTCGAAGCTACTGCAACAGACAATGATGATGAATATGGCAGCACCACAAAGCCCAACACCAACAACAATAGGCTCCTCTTCATCCACTCCTCTCTCAAAATTGAAGTTGATAAATTTGTATGACATTGCGGATCTAGAAACTCTTCCTGAGGAGTGGTTGAAGAACCTCACTTCTCTCGAGTCTTTGAGGATATCTAATTGCGATAAATTAAATTCTATTTCCCAAGGTATACAACATCTCACTGCCCTTCATAAACTGGAATTGGGGATTGTCCTGAGCTTGAGCTAGCCAATGACGAGGATGGGATGCAATGGCAAGGCCTTAAGAGCCTCTCCTCTTTGAGCTTTTCAAATCTTCCAAAATTGGTGTCTCTCCCGTTGGGGCTTCAACATGTTACCACTCTACAAAAGCTCACGATTTCAACTTGTTAAAATTTGATGGCTATACCAGAGTGGATCCAAAACTGCACATCACTTCAAGAATTTGAGATTTCTGATTGCTCTAGTTTGACATCACTGCCCAAAGAATGCGTAGCCTAACGTCTTTGCAAAGGCTGAAAATTTATCTTGTCCCATCTTATTGCAAAGATGCGAGAGAGAAGTGGGTGAGGATTGGCCCAAGATTGCTCACATTCCAAATTTAGAATTATTGGACTGATTCAGGTATATACTCATCCTTTTGTCTTAATCCTTCATGGAAATTTAAGTACCCACCTTCTTCACTATCATTTTCTTCATTTTTCTCTCTCATATTTCTTGGTTGTTAAATTTCAGATGCAGAAGCAGAAGAAACAGAGGATTTGGAGCATATTCAAAACTCTAGGGCACTAAATTCGTGATTCTTCACATATCTGGAGAAACATTAGCCTCTATTCTTGATCTTCCCACCACCTCACTGCTGTCATCTCAAACAAAAGACAATTAGTCAAGTCGCTCATTGGGATTTTTGCCCACCCCTATACCATGGTGTGCGAGTTGTACTGTGCAGGAGGATTGGGCGCTGACTAGTGGGATGAAGCCCATATTGGCCTCTACACGGGAATTGGTATCCAATTATTATTTTCTGTTGTTTGGTTTTTTGTCTTGTTTTTCAGCATTTGTGAGTGAAAAAAAGACGGGGTTGTCATTGTTGTTGTTAATAATGGTGTAGATGTCTCGTCCTCTGGATTAAGCCAAGTGAAGGAGGCATATGAGAGCTATCTGAAGATCAGCATCTACTTGATCTTCACTGGCACTGGCAACAGGCACAGTTTGGCCCTCTCTATCGTTCTCTAGTAAATGAATTTGGAGGAATTAATGCTTCTATTCAATTCTGAAGTTTTATATTTTGATAAGAAAATCTCTTTTAGAGCACAACTTGCATAAAAGGATTAATTCTTTGATTAAGTTGCTAGGGAAGCATTGAAGTCACCTCAGACAATTAAAGTGGGTAGTATTATGGATTTAATGTTGCAATGACTTTTGTTCATCCTCCATCTTCTTTGAATCATGGATAATGTAATGTCAAGGTGTCTAACTTTTTAAACTCCATTTTTAATATTGGTAACGGAAGTTCCAAAGCATTTTTGTTTACTCATCTTTCATTTTTATGGTTTTTTTCTTAAGTAGTCTTATTATGATGGTCTTTGAGGTGTATGAGTCTTAATAATTTTGCAATGTTATACATAGAAGTTGACCTATTTTTAATTGTGAATTTGGTTGTTTTAATTTGAATCCATCCAATCTTTCTTTGATTTTATATCCCACCTTACTTGACGGTTTATTGTTTTCCTTGGAAAATATAAAGATACATTTATAGGAAAATAGAAAGATACATTTGTAGGGCCAAGCAGGCTGAGTTAGTGTGCTGCTTGCAACATTTGCATGTTATATATATATTTCCTCTGTTCAGTCTCTTTCTCCCATAGTCCCCTACTTCCATTCAAAGTACCAAATTCGAAATCTTAAAAGAATTTATACTTGCAGTTGTGATTTGAACCTAATGAGATAGCAAGGAACTTCCACAAAACGTTTCTTCTTTGTGGAAACTGGGGGGTTATTTTTTCTGGTATTACTCCTGACTCATGTACCATGTAATATGGAATAGAGGTTGATGAAAACCTGTGGTTTTTGGAGTTATTTGTTAATGACATTAGGATTTACATTGTATACTTGTTTGGATGTATTTATTTAAACTAGTTCAAATATTTGATTTAGCTAGTGCTTTCAACTGTTTGTTTTCAATTTGATGATTTTCTTAATTGTTTTTGTATATTGGTAGTTGTTCTTGGTACTAAAACTAAGATAATGGGGCTTGCATCTATGTACTACTCTCTCTTTCTTTCACTCCCTTTGAGTTGATTTGGTAGCCTGGAAAGATTATGAATTTTGATCCGATTCTTAATTGTTGAGATTACTCAGATTATCCGTCCACAATCAAGTGTGTGCATATATATAATTAATTGTTGATTTCAGTTTCCATTGAGCCACGACATGTTCTTGGCTGGCAACTGGAGTAAGAAAATTTTTGTAGTGGGATTATCCTACGGTTGTGATTTCACTTTATTTAACATGTTTAAGCATAGAGGCATTGTCCACATCAAGTCTTGGTAGCCTTGAACTTCTTTGAATGAAAATAAACTTTCTTGTCGATTTGGACTATCTTTTTGCTTAGTGTTAATTCAAATGCTTTAACATTGTTGTTTGAGCTAACAATAAAAGTAGCAGCATGAAGCCAAACATTTTTCTGGCATTTGATCAGAGAGCTGCATGATCTCCCTGAAAATCTATCAAGCTCCCTTAAAATTCCGTGCAACGAGCTCAATGGTGCTGCAGTGATTTGGCCTCCTTGCCGGCCGGACTCACTCATCTGGTCTGCTGAGCAAGCTTCTTTCCCAATTCATTTCTGGCCATTTGTATATTCATCACTATTTCGCGCTTCAGCCTCCTTTACATGCTCTCTCCCAAAACGAAGCTTTGAAGTGGATACCAAAATCAACCGAGACTTGCAAGCTTTTGAATCTCAGGTTTTCTTGAAATCTAATGTCACTTAATGAAGATTATCTTGTATTAGTAAGTAAAGAAACAATAGATTTTGTAGCTCTACATAATGAATGATGGTTCTTTTTAGGTAGATACAATCACTTTCATGCTGCATTCATCTTAATTATGTTATAAATTCTGAATCACTTATTCTCAAGGGTAGATTTCTATTACAATAAAACAAATCATTTTTTTCATTGAAAATCTCCTTTAATGTTTTATGTTCCATTTGAGACAGAACTATCAGATTCCTGTCTTAAATTATGGTATTAAATAATCTTCAAGGGGATTAAAATTGATTTATGGTATATTTGTTCTTACATGCATTTTTGCTATATTTGTTTGCAGGTGAGTGACAACTTTTCTGCTATGGAAAATTCCTTCCTGCAGTCATATCATTTGGTGATGAGGGTAGTGTAATGTTATTGTGAAGTGATCGCACATGGTTCAATCTTGTCTATTGTTATGTTAGTTTCCCATGTATTCAATTGGTTTAGAATCATGACATGACATGAATGCTTGAACTTTATGAACCGGTGACTTGGAATTTGTTGAAGTAATATATTAAATTTGAAGAGAATTTTTCAGTGTTAATGTCGTGTTCTCTCTCTTTTATTTTATTTTTCCTCCTAAACAAATTTGGGAAAGGGGTACAAGACTCAAAACACCGGAGTCCCCAATCAGAAAATCAATGGTAGTCTAGGCATCAACAAAGGGGTACAGTTCATATCTAACATTACAACTCCCTCCCACGACTCGACCACCTCGTTTTCCATTGCAACAGTTGGGAAGTTCACTGATCACACCATCAAGACACTTCTTACAATCAACATCAGAAAGGTCCCGAGTGCATTGAGCCAAGCCATATAGTGTTTGTGATGAACCAAGCTCTAGCTCCCCAGCAGCATACAACTTTGGAATATCATAAGCTTTGTTGGATAATCTACTTAACAAATCCTTAACTTTTGGATTAAACGATGTGGGATTGTCAACATCTTGGACGTTCCACATGTAGAACTTGTTTTCGTTATCAATTTCTCCAAAAAAATCTATGTTGGAATACTTTAGTAGGCAGTTGTCGTACCATATTATTGCTCCTTTTTTGTGAGGACAGCGGCTGGGAAGCTCTTTGCCTGCATCAACAACGCAGGTCTTACAGTTTGTGCTTGAGACATCACCTCGGCATAAGGCAAGACCATTTATTTGGCTTTGAGATTCGCCCGTCGAGCCAAGTCCGAACCCGGTTGGAGGAACTTTTACGGACAAAAGATTGAGCAACCCTTTTAGGTTAGTAGCATAAGGGCTATTGGCAGTGTAGTTTTCCTGGCTAAAGCAGAAATGGTACAAGGGATCAGCACCATTTGCCATATGGGGGGAGAGGCAGAAAAATAGAAAGCTCAAAGCAATATGTTTTGAGGCCAACATTCTGAGTGAAGGGTTTTGTGGATATGTAATTCTCTCCAAGAAGCCTCAATAAATAGACAAACTTTTTCATATTTGGCTAAGCATGGAGTTGAAAATGTTGACTTTTTCATAAGTGGCAGCCTCATCGATCCTAATCTATCAAATTAATAAACCTAGAGTAAATTTGGAATTATTGACTCATGACAATGTTAAGTGAGTGCATGAACACCAATTGATTCTTGGGCATCAATCTAGCAATCACCTACCACAAGGAATGCAATAAATAAATATGGGGACAAACAACTACATTCACATTCCATCAATAAAAATGTATAACGACACCTTGATTTCACATTGGGAAGATGAGTAGCAGATATAAAATGGATATTTTATAAAAACATTTATGAGTGTTAAGTCTTACATTTCTTATTCACTAGACGAATTTGAGATTTATAAGTAATTTTATAGAAGTTTCAAATTGACTAAAATGCTTTTAAAGGACAGTATTCTCAAAACCAATCTTAATTTAAAAAATAAAATAAGTTTCATCAAATAAATGGTGGATTTCGTTGCATATATACACACACACGTGCGATTTTCTTAGTTTGGTTCTTGAGTTAACTTGTGGTACCTATCAATAATTTGCCCCAAAGACAACCTCAAATTCGTTAGAACCAATAGAATTAAAGTCAAATGTAGGAAGTGGTCAATAATTCAATGAGTTTTGCACTAATGATTTTTTGTCATTTGACAATTCATGTATGGACCATCTCATTGAATGGAGCACATGGATATTCAAAGGGTGTGCATGATATGTTGCAGTTGGATTACCCTAGTCGAAGGGACTTGATTAGAATTAGATTAGATTTGAATAAAGTCAAATAATTTGTAAGCTCTATAAATAAAGTCTTGTATACAATCATATCAATGAGAGCTCGATCTACCATAGTAGTAGAGTTAAGTAATTTAAGAGAATTTTTCAGTTTATTTTTGTAAAATGTGTTAGTAGGGGTCACATTTGTTTGGATAACTGATATTTAAGAAGAGTTTTAACATTGAATTTGAGAAGTGAAAACCAAATTCCGAAAATTTTGCCAAACACACCCTAAGTCGTTGATGCTAATTGAGTATATCTACTCATTTATCAATCTAATTTTTCTAAGTGTTATTGAGGTATTATTGCACCTATTAATGCACTATAATATGTACACGCTATTGACGTTTGGTTCATTTATGAATAAATTAAACATTAATATTAACCTTCTTGACTTCCGTTTGGTCAATATTGTTGTTTTCTTCGAACATAAATTAGGGAACAGAATATTCTAGAATATTTACAAGTCAATGGTCTAGAAATAAGTGGGAAAAAAAATAAGTGGAAAATGGGGTTGCTTTCATATCTCATTTGTCGGCAAGCTAGGTTGTACTTGTACAGGAAGTATCATATGCATCTCCTCAGTCTTTCAATCTGGAGTCTTGATCCCAGGTGTCATATTTTGGGCCGTGGAAATATTGCATCTAGAAAGTCATGATATCATGATGTTATATATGATTTGCACATAAACCTTACACAAGACATCCAGTTGACAGTTAAAAATCATGCATGCAAAATTAAGAAATGGTCATCCTTTCTGATGAGAGAGCGGAACTAGAACTTTTAATGGGATAAAAAAAAATTAAAAAATATATCATAGGGGACAAACTTAATTTTAAAAGTATATTTTTTAAAAAATATTTTTTAGGACCACGACCACCCCTATAGCTTGGGGGCTGGACCCAAGCCAAAGGGGTATTCCACCCTAGTATTATCAAGCATGGAAATTAAGAGATGTGATACACTCACAACATACATTCAACAAAGATTCATTTTTTTTTTGTTTACGTATCATTTAAAAAATTAAAAAAATAAAATAAAATAGAATTCAAAACACCAAAATTTAATTTAATTTTTATTTTTTAAATGACAAGTACAAAAACAGTTGAATTTTTATTGAATCTATGTTGTGATTAACATTTCAAGGAGGAAATTAATGGAGGATGTATGATGTAGAGGATTCCTAACTCTTTAAAGCCTTTGTTGAGAGTTGGGCCGACATAGGCCACATGGCCATGAAATCTCTATATGAAGACCATAAAACCGGTTCCCGAGTCCAAGATGGAATATAAGCTGAGTCTTGGTCTTGGTCTACACGCATAGCCAAAACACGTAACAACACACGGCCCCATAGACGACAGGCTCCATAAATAGACGGAGTTGGGGCGGCCGGCAAGAGCCAAGGCCCTTAGTTCGTTTGAAAATAAATAAAAATTTGACAAGTGTAATTTGATTTTCGGTCTATTTTGTCTCTATTTGTTAAAAATTTTGGATTAACTATTTCGGTTTACACGTTTTTATTTTTTTCGCTCTATGTTTTTAAAATAATCAAACGTGATACCTCATCTATAAAAAAAAATACAAAAATTGATAACTCCGTTAATTTTTGAGAGAAAATACGGAATTCCACGTGTCACTCCCATAGTCAATTGGCTGTTTTTAAAACATAGGAAAAAAAAAAAAAACACTTGTAAACTGAGGTACTAATAAAGTAGTTAACCCAAAAATTTTAACACTATCCACTAAAAATTTTGGCCCCTTTTGAGTTAATAAGCGGTTCAGCCACACCATGAAAGCGGCAGTCTACCATGCGGTGACCAATACTACCTAGTGAATGAAAGGAAATAATGGCTGTGTTTGCCAACAGTAAAATGGCTTGGATTTTGAGAGTCCTAAAAAATTCCTCAAAATCAACTTCAATATTCTTACTTTTTTATATCACATTAATCATTTTTATTACTTTTTAAATAAATAAATCACTACAAAACAAAAAATTTCATTTTTCTATACAAAACATTCTTACTTTTTTTCCTTATATCAATCAAATCAACTAGTATTCCAAGCCATTTTACTGTTCCCAAAACAGCCAATGGTGTGGGTTGTAAAAATGTAGTGCGTTTGAGAAAGAAAAAAAATAATAAGAAATTGTAGATATCGAACTTCCACGATTAAAATCACACATCTGAAAAAAACTCTCACTTATCCCCCCAATCTTCCATTTTTCTCGCTTAGGATTCAAGGGTATAATGGGTATATAAATATATATATATATAATTGCCTAAAACCATTTTACCTCCACTCAAAACTTCGCCGGTTTTGGGCAAAAGCAGTGTAGTTTTGCAAATTTGAGGATTTTTTTTTTTTGAAAAGAAGATGGAATTAAAAAAAAAAAAGAAGAAGAATCAGGTGGTAATATTAAAACAAAATAGCTCTCTCTCTCTCTCTCTCTCTCTCTCTCTTATTGGATTGGTCTTCAAGCTCCCATGGCTTAAATATTCATTTTCTTCTCTCTCTCCCATGGATTGGTTTAGTATGGTCTTCAAGCTCTTTCTTTCTGTTCTCTCTCTCTCTCTTATTGGATTGGCAGGCAACTAAAAGCATGGTCTTCCAAGCTCCTATGGCTTACTGTATTCATTTAACAGCTTCTACAGTGAGGAGATCAGTGTGGCCAACCTTCTTCCTCAGACTTTTCACCAACTTTGGAACATCAACTCCATCCCAATCACCTCCACTTTATCTTTCTGCCCCTAATAATCCAATATATTATATACCCACACAAAGTATTAAACCAAAAACATCTTACAATCAATTGCATGTAATTTAATGGGATCTGCGGTATATATATATAATAATATACAACCATTTGCATCAGATACAACCTGGATGCCTTGCTCTGACATTTTGGCAATTCATCTGCACCTTCATCACAATCTTTTGCTGCAATATTTAAAATAGACCACAGAAGATCGAGGTTATGGCATGCATTATATATGCATATGTTATGAACCCAAAAGAACAAGCATTCTCAGATTGCAAATTAAATGATCATCATACCTTCATATTAAGAAAACAGAGATCCCACGATCTCTTCTCGGAAACAAACAAGACCAAGACCTCGCTTATATAGAGCCCCAAACTTCTACGGCAAGGAAACTATATATTGACTTCCCATGGCATGCAGAAAAGGTCACGACACAAACCACTATTGGCGGAAGAATAAGTCGTGGTAATTTTGGATTACTAAACTGATTTATTTTGTTTCTCTGAGGATTGTTGTTCTAAAACTATTTGTCGGTCATTACTCATTACTTTTGCCAATTGCCAACTCCATCCCTGTGTCCCACAACATGTGACATGAGTACCATTCAATCATGTACCAAAAACAAAAACTACGTTCAGGATAATTTCAAACCTAATTTTTTTGCTCCTTAAGTTTAAATTAGTATACATCTTACAATCAATTGCATGTAATTTATGATGGGACTGCTGAATATAAATATATATATATAATAATACTAACCATTTGCTTCAGATACAAATCCTGGAATGTTGTTTGACATTTTAGGCAATTCATCTGCACCTTCATCATAATATTTGCAATATTTAAAATAGACCTGAAGATCGAGGTTAAATGGCATGCGTTATATGTATGCATATTAAACTTATGAACCCAAAGAACAGGCATTCTCAGATTGGTAATTAAATAATCATCATATTAATATTAGCCAAGAAAAATTGATGATTTTTTTTCTCCTAAACAAAGGATGCAATTACCTCTTTGAAACCAAATGTTCTTTGTCAGACACAAATGCCATATATTGACTTCCATGGCATGCAGAAAAGGTCATCACAAACCACTATTTCTTGAAGAATAACTTAAAGTTTAAATTTATAATAAACTGAGTTTACTGAGATTGTTATTATAAACTAGATAATTTTCCTAACTTAATATCTTGATTAACATAATATTGGTTGTGCAGGTGGTCTGCTACCAATATGTTATGTAGAATTAAACTATTATATGTTGGTCCGAATTTAATTTACAGTAACTCGGCTGCTCATGACAAGAATTGCAGGATCTACCTGTGTCGGACAGGCGGTTTAATATTACGGATGAGATTATATTTACGGGTAAGTGAAGACATGATATATTCATCAATGCGAATATTATGACAAACTCTATTGAGAGTCCATGTGCTGATTACTTAATCTTTCTGAGTTGACTTGGTATTAAATGAAAACTTACATATATATTCCAAGAACAAAATTCAATTAAAACAAAATTTATGATCCATTTATATAAGGTTCTATCCAACCAGTGAAGAAACAATCCTCAATTTGCTTTTAAATATTTTTTCAATCTAAAAAAGCTCAATTGATATTTAAAAAATGTACGTAAAATGGATTTTGAAAGATACATTTTTTCCTAATTTTGGTATTTAAGACAATAAATTTTTCAAATTGAAAATATTTTATAACCAAGAAAATATTCTTTAAGTTCTGTAAATGATTTATCTATAAACCTTTTTCGAATTGATTTAATCAACAAATTGTTGTACCATCGATCACTAAAAGCTGTCGAAGTTTTCTAGACTACTTCTAGAGTTTGTTATAGCCGATTTTGCCATAAGTTTATCCTAGATTTTTTTATTTTTCAGTCAGTTCATTTTTGCTAAAGATGAAGTGAATTAATTTAACTAAATATTTGAAAATATTTCGTATTTAAAACAAAAGAGCCTTATTTAAAATGTTTTCATCCATAAACATGGTGGAAAATAATATGGTTGGAGAATATAAAACAAAAAAAGAAAAGAAAAAAAAAAACTGAGAAGGGTAGTATAAGGGCAAGATAGGGAGTAGGAGAATGTGAAAGAAAAAAGTAATGGAGATTTGTCCTCCTCCTCTTGCATACTACTCTTATTTTGTGATTTAATGAAAACGTAAAAATTGTATTTAAAAGAATATAAAAAATTTGCATTCAAATTACATACTTTAAAATTTCTACCACTTTCAAATGATGTTAATTGTAAACCGACCTATTTATTTTACTTTTTTTTTTTTTAATATTTTTTTTATTTTTATATTGATCATTAATTAAATAAAAATCACAAGATTGTTCTTTTTCATACTTTCCTTCTCACATATCATCGAGTCAAAAGTATTGAGAAAGAAAAAAGGTATAGTTGTTAACATTAATTGTTATTATATAATTAAAGGTGGTACTTTTGAAAGATATCACGAGTACACATCACGCTGGATCGCTAAATATTTATATTTTGTATTTTATTTAAATATTCTTCTTTAAATCCTTTTTCATTTAAAAGGAATTAAAAATAATAAATAGTTGGAGAATAAAACAAAAATAATAATAAAACAACGTTTGGCCAATAAATTATTATTGGTTTCCAACGTTAACCCAAGTCAAAAAGTAATGGAGATTTTTCCCAGCCTCTTTTCAACCACTCTCATTTTCCTCCCTCACTTTTGAATGAATAAATTAAAAAATATATATTTAAAAAGAATATAAAATATACTTGTATTCCCTTTTCTCCTGGATGTATTATCTAGTTTGCTAAATGATTTTGATTATACGATACTATTTATTTTCCTTTTTTATTTTTTAAATATATATATTTTTAATTTTTATATTATACCAATCACTTTTTATTATTATTCAAATAAAAAAATCAATATAAAATAATTTTATTTTTATTTTTTCATACTATATATTATTATTTTTTCACTCATTTTTAATTTTGTTTTTGTTTTAATATTAATCAATTTTTACTTGAACCAAAATAGTTTAACAAATACACTCTTTCTCTAACAACCCATTGATGTGGATGTGAATGGGGTTGATTCTTTAAGATCGATGTGGACGAAGATGAACGACGAATGGCTTCTTGGTCTACAAATTTGGCTTGTTGGAGAAGAATATATTTGATACAAAAAACTAAAAGAAAAATAAATAAAATTATCTAAATTAAACTGTCCAGCTCATCTAACAATTTAACTAACCAACTTTATTATAACTAATACCCCACACAAGATGAAAGGGAATATACTTCGAACATTTATCTTGGATAGCAGATGATTAAAAGCACCCAAAATTGATAAAATGATAATTAATTTCACGGTTGCCTCTCTGTCTCACTTACTAAAGGAATAAGATAAGAGGATCTTAATCACTTTTCAAAAGTAGATCAATTCTAAAATATCATAACATAACATAATAATTAATTCTATAAGGTACTGGATATAGAGTTATACTGGACACATTCGATTCCAAACCCAACTTTCACTTTAAAGGTGATCTTGAAAATTCTGTTGATAACACATCTGAAAAATCTCCTATATCCACGATTCCCCATTCCTTCCACAAAACCATTAACAAGTTAATCCCACCCCAACACCTCCCTCAGATGCATGCTCCTGAATTTGTCCTCTTCTTTTTTTTTTCGCAAGTGTTCCTGAATTTTGTGAATCCTTCTCGTAAATCCTTCCAAGTCCAAGTTGTCCAACCAACAACCGATCCACCTCCTAAAAAATTTGTCTACCCTGTCCAACAAATTATTTAAGAGCGTTCCTAGAGCTCTATAAATTTGAATTTTATTTATTTTTTAAAAAAAATCACAAAATAGTCATTCAACAAGCTCTATATATATATATATATATATATAATTTTAATCTTTATATATATTCATTTTCCTTCTCTCTCTCATCTACAATGAACAAAAAAGAATTAAAAAAATAAGAAAATAATAATATTTAACTAAAGTAGAGGAATATATAGTGAGTTTGATATTTGGTTTATTTTAAAAGAGGCTATTCAATTTTACAAAAGTGAATTTTTCTCTTCAAATTTAACTTTTATTTGAAGAGCTTCATAAAGTCAGAACCTTTTTGATCACCAAAAAATTTTAAAATATATTTTTTAGAATCCACAGTTATTAATTTTTTTCTTTTTAGTTTTGAGTGATGTAGTGATGAATTTATGTAAGTTTAAGGGAGGACTCATTTGCACATGATGGATGACATTGACACATGGCATTCTCTCATTGTTTAGCCTTTCAACCTTACCACCTTTTGTCTTGGTCATCCAACCATCACTATCCTCATTCAACCTACTTCATCTTTCAAGACAATCTTATACATTTCTATGAGACATTATTATCATTTCTTATCCAAATTCATTGATCTTCCTTGGTCTCTTGAAAAGTCACACCTATCTTGTTAATTAAGTGTGAGAGTACTCTAAAACCTTCCATAACCCATATATATATATATATATATATATATATATATATATATATATATATATCCTAGGCATGTTTCTTAGCTCTCTCATTCCATTATATCTCAACAAAACTTCTCCTATCTTTCTTCTACTTTGGTTGTGAATCCTTGGGCTAATGTAATTTTGTTACACTATTTAAAAATCTAATTTTCCACAGCAACACCCCCCACCACCAGCTGAACTCACCACTTGAAACCCCAATCATGTCGAGCCACCACCACCACGGAACCTAACATCTTCACCATTCCTCTTCCCTAAATCCAGTCCACTCCCTGATCCCCCTCTCTTCTTCTCCCCTGCACTACTCTCCACCCCATTTCCCACAAACTCTTTTTTCCAAAACTTCACCCTAAAAAATGGTGACCAGCCTGAGTATGTCCACCCATACCTCATAAAATCCTCCCTCTCCTCTCTTTTCCTCTCCTACCCATCTCGCTTCTCCAACTCAGGTTTCATCTACTAGATTTTCAAACCTGACCTCAGCATCTCCACCTCACAAAACACCCACCCAGATGCTAAAAAACACACATTATCTCCTCTCACAGGATCTCGTGTCACTCTTCCAACATGAGGTTCTTCCTTGTCCCCATTTCGATATCAACCATCCACGCCATTCTCTCATTTTCATCAAACGCCTCACCAAGTACACCATCAAGCTCAAGAATGATCGATATGGCTCTCTTCATGATCACTTCTATTGGGTTTTCCATTATTCGTCCTATCCAAGACACGATTTGATCCTCGACTTGTTATGTTCACCAAGCCATTTTCCTTGGAATACGAGAAGAAAGGGTGATTTGCTCCTACTAGACTGATGGTGACCTTGTTGGTGTTGTTGGAGATTCGTGGGATTGAAACCACTCAATTAGAGGTATCAAAGAAGAATCATATGTTGATATTATCTATGTGCTTTCTGCGTGTTAGTGTATATGTGAGGCTTATCCCACATTGGTAAGATTGGAAGCTAAGGCTCCTCTCTCCCTCCTATATAAAGAGGCTCCTGTATCCATTCCATGCAAGCTATTCAATCCAATGTAGTCTATTATATGTTTTCGCTCTCTCTATTCTCTCTCTCCTTCCGCTCTCTATAATATATTCAACAATATATTTAACATGGCATCAGAGCCACTTTTCTGTGACCTTCAATAAACGTCTTTGACGTTTTTTTTCGGCGCTCCTTCTAGCGACCTCTTCTTTCCGGTAGTTTCTAGTCATCTACGCTCCTCCAAACGGGTTTTTCGCTCCAAATCTCTTCCACTCCTTCAGATCTACAGATCATGGAAGGTCCACCATCATCGGCCCTCCGAGCTCCTCCCGGCGTCGCCGAGCCAATTGCGCCACCACCGTGACCCCTCTCGGCCAAAATAACCACCAAAAGTGGTGTCTCAGCCCCGGATCGGTGGATCTCTGTAGTCTCAGCCAATTCTGAGACTCCACGCGCCCCTAGAAGTTGTTGCCATTTGCCAACGCGCCGCTCTAGCACCTCCACGTGCCACCATAGCCCAAACAGAAGGTTGCCGGTCCACCTTATAGATCCAAAGGATGACGGTTAGATCTCCACCAAGAACGCCCTTACCGACACATCAGAGCCCCACGCGCCGCCGGACGCGTGGGTTTCACGCACTCCCGGCGCTGCCATCTCTTCCGCGCGTGTATAACATACTCCTGTTTCTTCTGCCGCTCCTCAGCTGCCACGTGTCCTCAGCGACACCACGTTAGCCCTAGCCACATCATCAATGCCACATCGCATGTCACTACCATCAGCCCTCATCGACGGTCGTTGACTTTGTTCGGACTTTTGACTTTGCTAGAGTTGACTGCTGACTTTGACCGACTCCAAAAGTTGACCAGGTGTTTCCAACTCAATTTTTCATCCTGATTTCAAACTTTGGTCTATTTTTGCTTTTGGCATCTCTATATGGCAGAAAACAAGATTCTTCTCCAAATTTAGGCATTTGTTTTTATGGTTCACGTCGATTCATGCATTGGTCATTTGGTTCCACCCTTTTTTTTTTTTCTTTGGCTAGCTCAATCCGGTTCATTCTTCTTAGTAGGCACTCTCGTGTCATGATTTTTTTGGGCCAAAGAAGCCCCTTTCAACTGCCCACTTATGCCTTGTCAAATGCCACCATCATTGGTCACTGACCTCTCCTAGGCCATTGATCCATTACTAATGAGAATTTTTTGGGTCAAACTTTAGCTCAGCCGACAAGGCGAGACGGTCCAAGGGTTTTAAGCATGTTTAGCCTTTTTTAACCGACCCTTTTTCTCCCTACTTAGCCTCTTCAACCGGCTGAGACGATCTACTAGTTAGTATTTTTGGGTCAGACTTTAGTTCAGCCCACCAGGCGAGACAGTCTATGGGTTTTAGGCACGATTAGCCTCTTCAACCGGTCGAGTTAATCTACTAGTTAGAATTTTTGGGTCAGACTTTATCTCAGCCCACTAGGCGAGACGGTCCATAGGTTTTAGGCATGCAAGTTTCTTCATTACTAGTATATGGTTTTCAAGTCAAATTACAACCAAGTGAACCAAGCTCTTCTCTTATGGCGTTACTTCGGCAACTCTTTCGGCACAAGTAGCTCTTTCGGTGAATTCATTTATCATTTTTCTTTTACCCAAACTCAAGTTTACACATTGAGTTTGAAGGGGATGTTAAAAATATTATTTTATGTTAGGTTATTTTTCATTTTTCTTTCCCTTTCTTTTATGTTTTTTTTTTTTATGCTTTTGTTTTCCAACCTCAATGTTTAGACACATTGAGTTTGAGGGGGGATGTTAGTGTATATGTGGGGCTTGTCCCACATTGGTAAGATTGGAAGCTAAGGCTCCACTCTCCCTCCTATATAAGGAGGTTCTTGTATCCATTCCATGCAAGCTACTCAATCCAATGTAGTCTATTATATGTTTCCGCTCTCTCTCTTCTCTCTCTCCTTCCGCTCTCTATAATATATTCAACAATATATTTAACACTGCGGATGTTGATGCTTTGAATTCGGCGGCAATAACAACCAAATCATCTTACTTTTACGGAAAATTGATTGCCAGAGCGGCAAGGTTGGCATTGATAGCGGAGGAGGTGTATTTTTTTGTAGTGATTCCTAAGATAAGGAAGTTCCTGAAGGATAAAATTGAGCCATGGTTGGATGGAACCTTTAGTGGGAATGGTTTTATGTATGATGCTACGTGGGGTGGAATTGTCACTAAGCAAGGGGCATTGGATTCTAGGACTGATTTTGGTTTTGGTGTTTATAATAATCACCATTATCATTTGGGTTACTTTCTTTATGCAATTTCAATGCTTGCCAAGATTGACCCGGCGTGGGGAGAAAGTATAGGCCTCAAGCTTATTCACTTATGGCGGATTTTGTGAACTTGGGGAGGAGATCAAATTCGAATTACACGTCTGAGGTGCTTTGACTTGTATAAATTGCACTCTTGGGCTGGAGGGCTAACAGAATTTGGTGATGGGCGGAATCAACAGAGCACAAGCGAGGCGGTGAATGCTTATTATTCAGTAGCTTTGATGGGGTTGGCCTATAGAGACGCACATCTTGTTGCCATTGGATCGATGCTTGCAGCCTTGGAAATTCAGGCTGCTCAAACATGGTGGCATGTGAGAGAGAGTGATAATATGTATGAGGAGGTTTTCACTAGAGAGAACAAGGTGGTGGGTGTATTGTGGGCTAACAAGAGGGACAGTGGACTATGGTTTGCTCCACTGAATGGAGAGAGTGTAGGCTTGGAGTTCAAGTGCTTCCCTTTGCCAATCACTGAGGTCTTGTTCTCTGATGTTGATTTCTTGAGGGAGCTTGTGAAGTGGACTTCACCTGCTTTGGAAAGAGAGGGAGTTGGAGAAGGGTGGAAGGGATTTATGCCTTGGAAGGATTTATGACAAAGAAAATGCTTTGGTGAAGATAAAAACTTGTATGGTTTTGATGATGGGAATTCTCGCACTAATCTCTTATGGTGGATTCACAGTAGAGGTAACGAGGAGGTAGAGGGGTGTGGGGAGGAGGAAAGCACGGCTGGTTTCTTCACTATTGTCACTGAATTTGTTTATCTCTAACTGAGTTGAGTTGAATATGATTTTTGAACGATCATCATCATACGATACGGTGATTTGATTTGAAGAGAATTTATATGATCATTAGTAAAGTCAACTATAGGATTAAAATGAGTTTGATCTAACAGTTGAAATTAAGTAATCGTTACTAATAACTAAAACTATTGTTTTAAAATAATAAATAGTTGTTAGCTGTAGACCAATTTTCACAACACAGAAAATTTTCTCTCTTTTCTTCAATCTATTTCAAAAAATTCTATATTCTTAAAATTCGAGTCTTTTCTACCTTGCTAGAATATAAAACTTTTAGGGTGTTGTAGTTTGGTTTCGTTTTATGCAAAATACAATTAAACTACAAATGATTTGTAGGTTCTATTGCATCCTAAAAAAAATATTTGTTGAAATCCAATCCATACCAACGAATTGCCGGGAACAAATAATTTCTTAGAAAAGCAACTCGATAACACACCTCAACAAGCTATAGCATTAGCATTTACTTTTCTGTTTTACTATTTCTTTTCTGACAGAAACTTCGGTAGATCGAGAGAAGATTGAGCCAAGAGGCACAACAACGGCTTGGAAAACATGTTCGGGGATGTCGGTTGATGTGGTGTTTCCATTAGGATGCCCAATGGGGCCATGAAACTTCATGGTGGGGATCCGGCTTAGATGCGATAGTTCAAAACCACCTACCATGCAGTAGCACCTACCATGCAGTAGCCCAATTTCAGCAATAAAAAAAAGTAATTTTTTTAAAAAAAATAAAAATAAAAACATTAAAAAATAAGAGAAAAAAAAAATAATCAAACTACCCCATTTTGGCCCGGGGAGTGGCTCCAAGGGGTGACCTGGCCACCTCAAAAGGCTAAAAGAAAAAAAAAAATTAAAAAAGGGTTTAGGTTTTTGAGAGTGGTCCGGCCACCCAATTAAAGCCCAAACATATATATATATTTTGCTTTTGGTTCATCCACACCCTTGGCCAAACTAGGGTGGTCCGACCATGCCTTTGATTTTTAATTTTATTTTTAGTAGTTTTAATTTTTTAATTTTTAATTATTTATTTTTTTAATATTTAATTAATTTTTATATTATTACTTTAAAAAAATTATTTTTTTTACTGCCCAAAACAACGAAGTTGAACTACGGCACCTAAGCTGGTGCTTAGGTGCCTCATGGTGGAAAAGTGTCGACTGTCGACGAAACGATTTTATGAGAAAAATACCTAGTGTTGATTATATATATATGCCAATTGCCAACCAAATGATCCCCCTCGACACTTTTATTTTATTTTATTTTATTATTTAGTGGTAAGCGATAAGCATCAATGCATCATGATTCGTAGAATCATAATCAATACTAACTTGTAATGAAAAAAAGAGAAGGAGAAGTTTCTTTTCTCAATTTTGCTGTCATTTTTTTTTAATTGCAGGTGGTAAAGGTTTACACTAACTTCAGATTAGTAGCCTTGAGTCTCACTAATGTCTTGATGTTGTTGAGTTGGGTTATGACTTAACAGGATTGGAGTGGGTGCCTGCCATTTTGTACCTTTAGGCTCTCCTTTCATTAATTTCTAGCGGGTGCTTGACCAAAATAACAACACCTTATCCAGCCAATAACCCTTTTTAATAATAATAATAATAAATTTGTGAAAATTTATTTTAATCATGTCTTAAGAAATAGAGTTTTCCTTTAAACTAGGTTGAAGAAAATTCCTTCAACCTATTCTATAAGAGTGATATGTATCTTTTTTTTAATAACATGTAAAATACAAATGAATTTTTAATAAAATTTATTCTAATTTTATCCCTAATATCAAAAAAATGTGTCTCTCTTACATGTCTTAAAAACGCATATCATTTTTATATAATAAGCAATTTTAAAGAGAAATATGTCCCATGTCTTAATTAAGTTGAAATAATAGTAAATAACTTATGAAAGTGAAAATCATTTTTATCTCCTTTGAAATTCGCACGTAAACAAGTAGTGAGAATTGAGGAATATGATTGAAGGTAGCTGACAGGGGAAGTCGCTTTTAACAATTGGGATGGTCAGAATGCTAGTTTGTCTGCTTGCGTGTCAATTTTCTGGCGCATATCCATGAAGACATACTCCTCACAGTGACACCTAATCCTCCAGACGCCATTGCATTACCCCTTGGTCGTTAAAAACTACAGTCTCTCCATCTTCAACGTCGTCTTCTGCCCAATCGTTCGTTGCAAAAGGGAAGAAAAGAGAAATCCCATAAAGCAATCCATGGAAGCGGTGGCTCAGTTGAAGCTAACCCTTGTGCTTTTCTTTGCTGCTGTGTGTTTGGTTCTTGTGCCTTCCACTCATGCCAAGGATGTCAAATACTGCGGTCAGTTTTCTCACTTTCTTGGCTACCATCTTATCGATCATGAGGATCGGAAATTACCTATTTTTTTTATTTATTTATTTTGATGAATGAATTTACTTTCTTTTGCAATCATGCATAAGCCCAGCAACCAAAATTGAAATCTTTGATTCTTATTTCATAAAGGGTTTGGTGCTGTGTGGCTGTGCCCCTAAATTTGTTATTTTATTTTATTTTTTTCTGTAAGGGATTTTGTGAAATGATGCAGATAAGAAAGGTGACTATGTTGTGAAGGTGCGGGTGTTGAGATATCACCGACCCGGTGGTGTAAACCTTTAAAATCTCGGCTTCAACCGGTAATTTCTTTGATTTTTGGTGTTTTTTCTGCCTTATTTTGTTCAATATGTGTTTAAGCTTAATCTGCACAAAGCAGTGAGGGTTGTGTGCCCACTTGATATATAATATCTACTTAATTGATTATGTCAAACTTAAACATTGTTTATACTCCCAAAACAGTGGGGCAAATGGGGCCTTATGTGTATTTTTTGAAAAATGCTAGGCACAAAATGATGTGGCATAATATGATTGGGTTTCCTTTCCATTCATGTTGTGCCACATCATGTTGTAAAAGATTTTAAAAAATTTGTTTGTAAACCTATCATTCCTAGTATTTTTTTAGCAAATCCTGTGTTCATGTGATTTAATTTGTTCATTTACCTTTCCACTGTTTATGTTTTGTTAGTATAGGGAAGTCCTTTACTTATGTTAACATTGATATAAGTGCACTTGGACAGTGTTACTTTATGATGCCTCTTCTTATGGGGCTTGGGTTGAGCATCCATAGACTTACAATTGTACGTGGAGATGACTGGTTCGAATCTCCCTCTCCCCTTCCCATTGGGACAATCACTCATTAAAAAAAAATTTGTCTAATATTTCTCATTCTGAATTGGCCAACTAGTTCATCAAGTAGTTTTTCTACAATATCAGTGTCCCACGGGCTCGCATTGTACATATGTGAATTGTTTGCAACATACCTTAGTTGCACGTGGATCATTTGCAACATACATCGGGAGGTGATTGGTCCTACTAACTATAGTGAAAGTGATTCTTCCAGTGCTTGTCCCAGCAAGTATTGTTGGCAAAATTTCTGCAGCCTTTAATAATTATGGTAATCTGTTATGCCAATAGAAACCCAGCGTTTTTTTTTTTTTTTTTGGAGCTCTGAAAAGGAATATATGACTAATTTAGTCATAATGTGATTGAATGAATTGCTATTTGCAAATATCATGGGATTTAACTTGAGCGAGTGCAATGAAGGGATGATGCGGTAAGGTGTATACTCTCACTTATATTGTGTCAAATAAGGGTATCGACCAATTTTTTAGATGGAGCTAAAGTACAGTACAGCATTTCTAGTTCCAGTTGCATTCTTAGGTCCAACATAAGCTTTTAAAATAATTTGATAAATCAAAGAAGATTGGAAATCTGTGCTCCAAATCCAGATTATAACATCTGATGCCAGAAATTTCTGTTTGATCACTTTTGGGATATTCCAAATATAATGTCCACAGGATTCCTTTGTACCTTTTTGTCCATTGCATGTTTACTCTTCCTATACGTTAGCTAATATATGTTGCGCATTAGCTAATATATGTGCCCCTGGAGGTTTATTTTTTCTTGGCATTTTCGGTGAGCTTACCCTGTATCTTTCACATGCAGATCAAGACATTGATGGTGGGAAAGTGATCATTGATGTTTCTTACTTTGGGTTGCACGTCCATACAGAAAAGATTGAGCTTTCAGAGGAGACGCCTGCCCTATTGAAGCAGGCAACTTTGTCCTCTCTCACACCCAAATTTTACCTGGATACACCCCACCTGTATGTCTCACTTTGCTAGATTTAAACTTTTTTCCTTATGCATTGACATTTTAGTTGAACATAAAAAATTCTTACTTTGTGCACCAAAATGTACAGTAACTTAAACATGGTGGTGTTCTTTGCTGATTCTCATAGGAACAACAAATTGTGAATGTAGGTCTACCGCCGCCATGTAGGCATTTAGCTATTATTACACTGAAAGTGGTTAATGAGAATAATGAACAAAGTCATTTTTTTTTCCTTTTGTTGTTTGAAATTACACTGAAAGTGGTTAATGAGAATAATGAACAAAATCCTTTCGTTGTTTTCAAACAACGAAAGGAATTGGAAAGTGTGATAAACATAATTAGCATTTATTTCTTGGGGTTTTGTCAGGTTGGATATATTTAAAACCTGACATTTGCCTTGTTTTGACTAAGGTGTTATTTCTGTTCTGTCATTATGTGGTCTTAAAGTTCTTGGTATTTCTTTTCAAATCATCCCTTACCTTCAGGATATATTTCCTTGGATGATGCTTCAACAGATAACAACATCCATAGATTGTCCATTGCTGTTCATGCATCATGTTTTCTGTGCTGCTCTTAATTTTTCGTTTATTGAGGTGGGAATAGGCAACATTCAGAAGGAATCAGCTTGTTGCCTGTTCTAGATAATGGTGTACAGTTGTGTATTTGTCTAACTAAGGTATCTTTTCGTTACTTATGAAATTTATTTTGTTAATTATCATGGTCAATGTTACTTTGCAGATCTTTCTGCAATGAGATAAGATATAACTGCTATTCTTTTGCTGTCATGATTAGTTAGAAGGATCATTGCAGCTGTAGTATAATAAATATCAGTTCATGTCTGCCTCTTAGCAATTGTCTTGATGTGGTTGAGATTTATCTCCAACTCATCTTTTCTCTGCCCGAGAGTTTTCTGCCTTTAGTGGTTCAGTTCCTCCCAGCATTAAGTTAATCTGCAGCCCCTCCGCCACACACACACAACTTCTCTCCTCTCAAGCATACGTCCATTTCTTTCTTGATCATTGGTTGCTTACCTTAAAAAGGGGAACCTGTGATGTACTTCTCAACCTTTGGCGATGCTTTATTGTAACATTTGTCTTTGTTTGTAAAGTAATTCTGGGTTTTTTTTTTTTTTTTCAGTGAGTGACTCGTCAGGCAATGAATTTCAATTTTACTTCTTAAATCTGTTTCAACACTGCAGGGGACACATAACTAGTTCTGGAGGCTATGTATTCTTTTTTTGTTTTTGGAGGCTCTGTATCACATTAAGCATTGACTAGTGATGATATAAGAACCTGTTATCATTGGTAGTTGCCGACAATGTAGTTCTCATTGCCTTTCTGAGATTAGCATGAAAAATCAAAATTTCTTTTCTTTTCTTTTTCCATTTTTCATGCTATTTCAAGGTCTGTCTCAAGCAATTTGGTCCTCAGTCTAGGCAGTCGTTTATCCTATCATTTTGGTAGTCATGTATTATATGGTAATTTTCTTGAATTTGTTTGTTTATTTTTTTTCCCTGAAGTATCTTATTCATAGAAATTGTCCATGTCATTAATTCTAATCTATGTTGTACTTTCCATTGTTTCTTTATTATTAAAGGCAGTTTTGAAAGTGCGTGGTCTCTGATTGAGAAATTAGCTATATCTTATGTTTATACATGCCAGTCACTCATCTTATATTGCTTTTTATCTTTCTAAAGCTATTATCTCTCGCTCATGCATGAGGTTAAATTCATGTTTGTGTGTTGATTCACTCCATTACTTACCATTATCAATGTGCCTCTAAAGTTTTAATCTTGTTTTCATTAAATTGGTTGGTTTAACAGTCTCCACTGCCATGTCTTTCTCTGAATCTGTTGTCGCTGAATCAACTTTTCCCATGGCTGTCTATCCTCATTGCACATGAATAATTAAACCATTTCAGTTTGTTTAGCAATTGCTCTGTTTGGTGAATATATTATGAACCTTGCTGTCTTCTCTTTTCTTTTTCTTTTTGTTCTTGTTCATTCTAATAGTATCCCACTTTACTCATCCCTCGTAGTGTTATGGAAATAGAAAACTTCTACAACCAACATATTCCTCCATTGCTTGTTCTAACGCACAACAGCTAAATTGTATTGTTTAGCATATTAGAGCAATCAAATTCAACCGATTCTTCAGTGTACATAGCTGATAGTTTGTGGCATTCGCAGGGCTCTTACACTCTTAAGATGACAATGGAGGATGATGACAATGAAGTGTTGGCTTGCATTAGCTTCAGTTTCAAAATCAGCTTTGGATCTCTGCTGTCTGCTCTACTTGAATGAATAGCAAACGATGGGTGTTTTGATGTTTCCATGATGTGTTCCATTTGGAATTGGATATATCCAGTCTTGTGAGTATTTTATGTTTATTCTCAGACAAAAGAAATTAGAAATGTAATTGCTACTTCCAAACATCCTACACTCTCTGCCTCAGATAATTATATATCTCAATCATCAAATTCTGCCTTCTATTTACTTGAGCTAAAAAGTCAGTGGTCAACATCAGGTATTTTGCTGACCAAGATTAACGACCATCATATTTATCCAGATCCAATTAAATCCTACTTAATGTGGCAGCAAGTCACTAATGAATAATTATTTAATGGTAATGAATCCTTAGCAGAAAATAATTGTTTAATGGTATATCATTAGGCAGTTTAAAGATACTACTTTTTCTTTTCTTTTCTGGTAAATAATTGATTTAACTCTTCGAAAAGGAAGAGTAAATGAACAATATCCCAAGTTTATCTAAGGAGCTTAATAAAGCTGTGGAACAGCCAATTACGAGGCTGCGACATCAACTGTACATAAGCCACGTCGTCAGTCATCCAACGGTTCCATATCAAGTTCAATGACATCAGCATCTACGGTCCTGATTGTCTGCTTGGGCCAAGGTTTTCTTGTTCCCAAGGCCCTTGGAAATTCAGTTCCTTTAACTGGGCACTCAACACATCGCCAGTGCTAATTTCTGATCCAATAATAATCACAAACCCTGAGGATTGAGTAATGGAAGACTACTCATCTTTTATTCAACATTAGCAAGTTTATGAGTACAAAGGTAAGACGAAAACTACTATTAAGTAGAGTACAGAATGTCCTGAGTTGGAAAAATAAGTATACCAAAGGATCTAATGCAATCGACCGCAACACCACTGGATTGCTGTTATGGGTCCCTAATGTTAATTGCAGCAGAAATATCATCAGTAAAATACACTAACTGATAAAACAAATACAGATTGGGAAGATAATACATGATTTGAGATAGTACAATTAAGCCCAGCAGGCAGACTTTCAACAGTTAACTTGAGACGCCTTTGGGTCCGTAAGCGATGTCTTCTCACAACTCACTGTATGGTTATCCATGGGCATTGACCCATCTACGCTCTCCTGAACGTCGTCGTTATTAGCTTTGGTTTCTGTTGTACTGATCAAATTCTTAGTAGAGGCATCTTTTCCCTCTTTGACGACCTCAGATTCATTTTCAACCTTCCCATCTGCTTCAGAAGGCACTGGTTGCAAGGTCTGTGCTTCAGGCTCTAAGGGCAGCTTTCTGGCTTCCTCTTTATTATCCGATTTACCGGAAGTTTCAGGCTCTTTCTGCTGTTTCACAGCTTCCTCCTTATTTTCATCTAACCCTGGAGTTGGCAGTGAGTTATTCAATACCGCTTCTTCCTTTGCATCAGAAGTTGTCTTAACAGCAGCCTCCTCATTCTCTATTTTATCAAAATCCATATCATCAACCTTTTCCTCGGTTGTAGGTTCAGCATCCTTTTCCCAACATCCTCTTTATCTTTTAGCTCCACTTGCTCACTTGCTTTGGTTTCTTCCCCAACTGCACCATCTTCTTTTTCTTCAGCAGGCTCACCTTCTCCATCAATATCACGATCCTCCTCTTTTCTCCCTTCTTTGAGCTTGTTTGATTTTGCTTTTCTTAGGAGGTTCACCTTCTGGCACTTCTGTTGCTTTTGATTTCTGACTTATTCTTGTGGAACGCCTTGGAGTTTCACCTGCTTGTACAGAAATTGCAGAGGTTTTTCGCTTTGTTAGAAGAAACCTTTGTTCAACAGAACACGTGCACCCATGCATGCCACCCATAAACACACACACACACACACACACAAACAGAGGAACCTGTGCTCCAGTCAAATTCAGAAGTAGAAGGGCCCCCAGGGTGAGACTTGAGATACTGCTCTAGTTGTCTTTTGGTCTTTATCTCTTCACCAGCAGGCGAAACAAAAACTATCTCATTCCTCCTTGGTGTCCCGCTTTTCCTTGGACTGAACTGTAAGTGCAGGAAAAGGTAGAATCAAAAGAATGCCTAAATGATCCACAGTATCAAAGTCAACTTTGCATTTCAAGCAAATAATTTATCAGAATCAGACTAGTTAAATGCTACATCCATCTAATACTCCGAGGGATTTTTCCGCCCTTATTGAGAGGAAACTTAAAAGCCATGTCACTCATCACCCTCCCAAAATAAGTAGGGCCAACAAAGCCATATAGGCAACAAACACTGCCGTAAGTTAAGAGTGACCCACCAACAATAAGCATAAAAATGACAACTGAACTAAAACTAATTTTGTCCAAATTTCAAGGAAGCTTCAAACTGCGATTGCAACTTCCAAAATTGACCAAATCATTTGCAAAAGGAGCTATCACCAAAACTTTTAACAAAATTTACCTAAGGTTCCAGGGAGGAATGCATAAATAATATTAAATAACCTCCCAACATGAAAACAGCAATTATACAAAAATGCACCAATAGCAAAAGAATAATTTGCACATCAAGCATCTTCCTATGATTATACTTCCAACCAAGGAGATGTTATAGGTCCCAAAGACTACAAAACGGAGGTCAATGGGAGAATGTAGCCTATGTTATGCACTGTTCAAGGAGAAATAAAGTAAAGAGTCATCATGGGAGGGAGTTTTAGCAATGAAGACATGCCATTAAAAGTGGTTGCATGGGATGGGGGTGTCGCGTGTATGGTTAATGAAAGGTAGTTTTGTGGTGGATGTCTTTCATGTCTGTGTCAATGTTAGTGGTGTTAGTGTTATTCCGTAACTAGTTTTGTAGTGGGTGTCTTTCAAATGTCTGTCAATGTTAGTGGTGTTAGTGGTGTTAGTGTTATTTCCTAACTGCAGTCAACGTATAAAATAAGAAGTGCTCACTAAGCATGAGAGGTTTTGACTCCCACCCAAAGTGGAGTTTGTCCTAATCATTATGTGTCTTTCAATTAGTTTAAATAATTTTTTTATGAAGTAATCAAAACATCATTACAAGACATGAACCAAGGTATTGCCTTTAAAACATTCCAACTACAAGGTATAACCACATGTTGCGAGCTTCCAACATTTCCTTGACATTGCCCATGTCATGTTGGAACTCACAAGGTACTCCACAGATGCGTAGTTTGTTCTTCCAACTCCCATCTCATGGGATCAGTACAATACACAAACCAACAAGGTCTGCGTGGGCAATGCCAGCATGCACACAATTCCTGTTTTGGTCATCATACACTACCTCCCTCCATAAAAGGTGAGGTAATGTGTCTGTCAAGGCAACAAAAGGAAAAAAAACAGAACCTCAAAATCTGGACGCAAAACCTTTGTGGAAAAATCTCCATTTATTTTCTCAACCAGCGAAATAATTAAGCATAAGAGAAGAAGACAGAAATATGAATTGATGGTCCATGTGCAAGTAGTAGGGTTTTGCTGAAAGAAAAAAACAAATATAAAGAACCATACAAAAGAAATAGAAAGGACCAACCAAAAAAAGAGAATTATGTCCATGCAACACATTTCTTCCAACTCCAACCCACACTAAATCCCTTCCTATACTCATCGAATGCACCAGAATTATGTCCATGCAACAGATTCAAAAACATTACACTTTGTCATCCAACTTTGCAAAGATTGTCATACAGAATGCATTAAAAGAATAGAAGACACAACTTCCATGATAAAACAGGAATAGACTATGAATTGAGCTTCTGAATAGAAAAGGAAATTAAAGTCAAAGGACAAATTCCAAAAGAATTATGGCAAGATCAGAGTAGTGGTAGAATTTGGGGAATTTATACCTCACCAGAATCAAGATTCACTTCTTATGTTGTGCAAGGGTTTAAATTGGTGATGATAAGACTTGGAATTATTATGTCAATGAAAGGAAAAGGAATGCAGTGGAATGACTGAATCATTAAAATTCAGAATATTGAACACAACACAATAATCTACCCAAAAAGTAAAACTAAACATACTCAAAATCAAAATTGTTGCTATACCATGGTACATCAAAATTTTTTCCATCAAATGCCACAACAAGAACACATCATAAGATCCAATACACAATTTAATTATCACTTGACAAAGAAAATGCAATAGGTCAAAGTCACCCAATCAAGGGAGAGCTACATATATTCATGGTTCCCCCTTAATCTAATAACTAATATGGTTCCTACATCCAGATTCTGGATGCACCGCTGCACCAATAGTGATTAAATATACACAATGGTATCATAGGTTTAGCCAAATTTTTACTAGGTCCAACATACCAAACAACAGCCCCATGTGTCTACTCATGGCACTTCAAATGGAAGAACATGATTGCAGCTCCACCTGCAAGCACTCCCAATAATACATGTGTTTCCTTTTATTCTCAAGTTATCGATCACACTTTGATAACAATTAAAAATTAATATCTGAGGCCAATTGTATTCAGTCTAAAGCAAAACCTTAACTTTGCAATATGCATCACCTACATGGATATACATCAGCTGATAGAAACTAATTCTTAAAGTGATAAATAACTCATAGCAAGGTACACATTCTACTATAATATCCAATCGTACGAGCTCTTCTTATACAGTAGTACAATACTAATAATCGAAACCATGATCTCTCAAGTTGGAGCAAATTCTGGTTGGGCCCAACACCACTGAACATAAAAGCAGTGTTTGATTAAAGGGAAAAATACAAAACCAGTTCTTGTTGTTGCACACATTTGCAATAGGCTCCTAAAGGTCTAAAAAAATGGTTTAGTACTCTCGTGGTAAGCATAAGCGGCAAATAACTCCTCACCCCAACGGAAACCATCAATATGTCACATCAACACTAATAATAATGAGAAGTAACTACGGCAAAAATATAAAACAAAATGAAAAATATACAAATATAAATTAAAAGCTTGGACTTTTATAAGGGTGGTCGATTCACCCTCAAGCCGCCAAAGGGACAACCGAACCACCCCAAAGCCATGGGGTGGTTTGGCCACCCCAGATTTATTGTGGCCAAACCACCCCAAAAGCTTGAGGTGGTTCAACCACCCCAAATTTTGGAGGGGTAGCCAAACCGCCTCATAAAATTTGAAGTTTTATTTTTCTTTTCTATTTTATTTTTCTTTTTCTTTTTATTTTATTATTATTATTTTAATCAAAATACATGTCAATATTATTATTGATGCTGATGTAGCACATTGACAGTTTTCGTCAAAATTAGAAACAAAAGTTGGGGTTGAGAAGTTATTTGCCACTTATGCTTACTACGGGGAGTTTTAAGCCCTTTGTTAGACTCTAGGGACTTTATTGCAAATGGGTGCAATCATAGTGACCGATTTTGTAATTTTCCCCTGATTAATATGCTTTGGTATTAGACCCTAACAGTGCATGTCAACCTTACAACTATACCTGCTTGTTTGTTATTCGCCCTGACTTAAAAGCCATTAAATCAAGTTACAGATAACCCTTGTATAATTGCTAATCATAGTGGAAAGAAAATTATTAATTATCAGAACTAATGACTAACTAGATTTCTCTACAACTTTCATACCAGAAAAAAAAAAAAAAAAAATCCCAAATCCCAAATCTAGAAGACTTTTGGTGAAAAACTTAGTAAACATTTTTCAAGCTCTGCATGTAAAACTTTGTACCAGTTAGAAGAGTTAGGTTTGAGTCATTAGGGTTTTGGGGGTAATTTAGTCTTTATGATATTTTCCTAATCCTATATAATATGATGCTTGTATTAGGTTAACATAAGTTGAATAATATAATAGCCTCCACCTTTCGTGTCTAAACCATTCATACAAACTATAAAAGTACCCTTGAATGAATCTGTTCAATTTTGCTATGGTTACGTCTCCAAATAGAAAAATTCAATCAGTAATCAATTATAGAGGGCTACACCTACCTTTGAAGAGTAGCGTATGTTGAAGGGAGAGCGAAAACCCAAGGCCCCCGGTGGGTGAGGGGTTTAAATGTATTTAAAGAAGAAACTTAGCTGAAACTTTTAATCATTTGAACTGAGGTCCGTTATTAAGGCATAAAAAAGTTTTTGGAAAAAGAACCTTATTGTTCTAAGTTTTAGAAATAAAGTTGATTCAATTTTAGGGTTAATTACTTACACCCATAAACTACAACTCATTGCAACTTGCTCACCTAAACTGCCAATTTTTTTACAAATTTGACCTAGAGTCAGCCCTAGGCGTTAAATGTAACGGAAACCGTCAAATGTGCCTGTCACATGATGCCTTCAGTTTTCTTGTGATGGTTTTGTCCCTGCTTTGATCATTGCAACTCGCTCGCCTGAACTACCAATTTTTTACGAATTTGACCTAGAGTCAGCTCTAGGCGTTAAATGTAATGGAAACTGTCAAATGTGCCTGTCACATCACATGATGTCTTCAGTTTTCTTGTGACAGTTTTACCCCTGCTTTGAAATTAAACGCAGTTTTGGAGATTGATATGAGGCAAACTCATAACAAACTGGTAGTTTGGAGAGCGAGTCGTAGTGAGTCGTAATTTAGGAGTACAAGTACAAATTGGGCAGTAGCTCAGAGGGAAAAGTGTAATTAACTCTTAAATTTATTAGTTCGCAATTTATTCAAAAATAAGTATAATTTTTTATTCTTATAATTAATAGTCTTAAGGAAATTTTACAAAAAAAACTATTAATTACAAAGTATCAAAACTATCAATTATACGGCGTAAAAGCAGGTTGATTTCTTTAAAAGTCATTAACAAGAATGATCAAATAATAAGTATTAACTATTATAAGAGGTCCCCAATAGGTAGCTCAATCGGCTAAGACCATGCTTAATGAAGTGAAGGTCACTAGTTCAAATCCCCCTCATGTTAAAAAAAAAAAAAAACTATTATAAGCGAATCAACTCTAATTCAATAGTCCAGGGGAGCAAATTCTTCTGCCTAACCAGAAGTTCTCATAGTACAAAGTTCAAGTTACACATGGAAAAGTTGCCAAAGACCCAGTTCCAGGCCTCAGTTTTAAATAACAGGAAATTTAACAGCCTATCATTTCATGAATACTTCCATTTAAAAGGAAAAATTAATCAACTTATTAAAGCAACACTGCATGAAGACAATGATGGTGCTCAGCCCCCCTCAAAATTTCTACAACCTATTGCTTAAGTACAGTCATAAAAGCACAAAGGTTATTCAAAGAAACAACTAGGGAAAACATAATGACGACCTGCAGAGAAACACTCATCTTTCTAAAGCAATCACGGCACATAAGTGAGACATATACTAAATAGTATCAATACACACCAGTCCGTATAAAATTCCACAACTTTCAAACAGGACAAATCCACACTAATCTGTCCCCAAATCGAAAACGAAATCAATATGAGCCGAACTACCATCTCTTTCTTTCACTTAAATAATTGAGAAAATTATGTGAACCCTTCTCTTGGCAAGATATGACCTAATACAGCTCAAATAAGCTCAGCCAGCCTAAGTCGAGAATGCGGCTCAAGAGCCACAATTTGGACTGGATTGATCAAGTCCTAACCACGGACCCCGATCTGATCACGAAAAGCTAATGTGTCAATGCAACAGTTGCTGACAATAGCTACCCTGGTTTCATCCTAACTGCTAGTGAGCATAGAATCCAACCATCGGATGACGGCCACAACCTACCAATGAGCCGCAATTCAACATCACACCTAATTAAGGCCATAATTTGGCATTTCGCCTAGTCAAGGCCATACCCCATCAGCGGACGACAATCTTTTCCAAAGCTAACCTCGTTAGTGAATAAGAATTGAGAAGAGGACATGTTATCATTTCAGGTAATGCTCACATTCCATTCTTTCTCGTTCACTCTTAACTCTCATCCTTAGAGCAATCCATCTTTTACCTTTGTCAACTGAAGCATCGAGATTTCTTCCACCAGCAACTCCTAACAAGTCTCCGACTACTTTTACTCGTTAGCGCCTGTTGGCTGAATTTGACAGGCGTTCAATCGCATCATCAATCGGGTGCCATATGTGAGAACGTTCTTTTAACTTTCTTAAACAAAAGTTTGCATGGTGCAAACTAAATCAATGGATGCCAAGAGTCCCGCAGACATCAAGGCCCGCGAACCCACCACCACGGCTTAGGAAACTCATAAGAATCTGCCTCAAAATTCTTAGGGCCAACAGATTTCTACATTGGGACCTAAATGCAAAATCTTGCTTAGAACAAGAACCAACACCTGCACCATAACCAATTACTGATGCAACAACTCTTTACCAAAAGACCCTCCCATCAGCACAAACTGAAGCCACCACAACATCAAGATGGCAAGGAAGTTGGTCATGTGGCAGAAAGCTAGATAGGGGACCACACAATGAGAAACCAACACAGTCCCTAGAAAAAAGCTCAAGAGCGAGGCGTACAGAGGAGTCAGAAGTTCCTAGCCACACAGATGAATAGCTTAAGAAAATGCAACCAAGCTAGATGGAATGATGGAGCCCCTGAAAGGAAAAACCTTGACAGCCATGGGCGAGCTTGTCCATATGACAGACCTACCTTTCTCCCTTAGGATAATGGGATTTCCAATAACCCAAAAGTTCAAGATGCCACAATAGGAGATATTTGATGCCAAAGGGAAGGTGGTTCAACAAGCTAAAACTAAGGTCAATCAGCTCTTTCACTGAGCTGAGCAAGCAATTTGTGGTGCACTTTACAAGGGGACAAAGGTACAAGAGCAGTTGTTGGTAGACAACACAGATGAGAAAGTGGACTTGATGGCCTTTATGGGAGGTTTGCAGTCATTCATATTCATGTTCTCCCTTGCCAAGAATACACTGACCAACATGACAAAGTTCATGTCCAAAGCTCAAAAGCACATGAATGCAGAAGACACCACAAGCAACCAAAGGTCGCAAGACCTAGGAGAGAGTAGCCAACTTGATGAGTGCCAAATATTGCATATTTGAGCCCCTTAACTCATATTTGTTAAACACTTAATTTTGTTATTTTCTTATGTTTTTTGTTAATTTTGGTGTTTTAGTATTTTGCAGGTTGTTAAGGTACATCTGTGGCTAATTTCATTAATTCTAGGGCTTAAGACACTTCGGGAAACATTGGCAGCAAATTTGGGTCGAGTAATAATTCGCACCCAACGAATCCCACCAAAAAGGTCATTTCTAGAGTTGTAGAACTCCGATTAGAGCGTTCTTAGTGTTATTGGAAAGCTAACTCAAAAATCTATAAAGCCATATTTCATAAGAGTTGGTTAATTTTAAAGGTAGTGCGCTCAAGCGCACATATAGTGAGATCAAGCGCACTCGTGCCCATCAAAAATGGAAAGTGCATGCTCTAGTGCGATCGAGCGCACTTAGAGTGCAATCAACACTCACCGACCGGCAATGTTGAAACCTTAAAATTATCTTATAAATACCATCCTTTTCTTTGTAAACATACCAGGGGGCGCCGTTGAGTCCTAAACTTTGAATTTTATCAGTTTTTGAACTCAAACGATTCTCCTTTGTAAGTTTCTTGTTTCCATGAATTCATTGAGTATTTTTATGCTTTTGTAGTCATGAGAGGTTAGATTCTTTAACTAAGGTTGAAGATGAAGCCTCACCATTGATTAATTTTATGTTCTCACATTTTGTTCATACAATTTCGATTTTAATGCAATGTTTGTTCGTTTCAATTTTAATTATGTGACAAAATTGTAATTGATTGTTGTTTATAAATTATAAAATGTTAGATATTCATCATGTTTCATCCAACGGATACATTGCATCTTTTGATTGAAATTTGATATCTATTGTCTTTCGTTATTCAAACGGATACATTGGATCTTTTAGTCTCAATTGGATGTGCATTGTCTTTCATAAATAAGGATAGATTCATTGAATGTTTCAATAGGCAAATTTTATAAAAAAACAATAGAACACGCATAGGGTTTAATTTCATAACGGATACATGAACAAAACATAAAAATGTGAGTTTTGATTTGGTGAGGTAGATTTCGAATACCTTAGTTTCTTTTATCATTTGATTAAATTCCAGTTTCAATTTAGTTTATGTTTTGCATGACACGATCAATTCAAATTTGAAACTAGGTTAAGATAGAATTAGTTTAGATAAAAATTGATTTTCACGGCATAATTCTCTGTGGATTCAACCTCGCACATGCACACACTATATTGCAAACGATTCGTGCGCTTGCGAGAACTTTTAAAACTCACAACACAACTAAGCACAAAGAAGAGAGAGCTTGAATCTGCAAGGCTCACTCCAACTTGGGACATAAGTCCAAAGTAGCCGATGAATGGCCCAAACCTTAGTAGAGGAGGCCAGCAACACTTGGTGTCAAGTTTGCTCGTTACACACCTCTCAACACTCTTGTCAAGCAGGTGCTTATCCAAATCAAGAACAAACCTATGCTAGAGTGAGGAAGCTAAAAAACCAGCGAAGAGGACGTGAACCCAGTACTGCCAGTTCCACCACAAGCACAATATGAATGTGTGTTTTGATCTCAAAGGGCAGATCGAGACATTGATTAAGCATATACTATTGAGGCTCGTGGTCAACTAGCAATATGCACAACCCGAAGGAATTGAGGAACCCCTAACCCAAGTCAGCACGAACACAAGCCACTAAGAGAAATCAGACAATAGTTAAAGGCTTCACAGGGGGTAGTCCAGCTCTTCATGTAGGGCTTATGCATGGAGAGCCCAAACGAGGTAGGTTTGCTCTCAAGAGAACCACCTTTAGAAAGCCCAAAGTCAAAGCGCAACCCATCATGTTTACTAAAGAGGATGCCGGGGGAGTATAGCATCCCCATGACGATGGTTGACAACTACCAATCCTAAAGGATCTTGGTCGACATGGGAGCTAAGCCAACATAGTCCATATGCCTTTCAAGCAAATGAAGATTGGAGGGGAAAGGCTGCAATAGTCAACTCGCCACTAGTCAAGTTACAAATGGTAAAGTTTATCTTGTAGGCTTAATCACCCTGCCAATCACTGCAAGAACCAGCCCCAAGCAAGTCACCACAATTGTCAACTTCCTTGTGGTAGGCTACCCCTCGACTACAATGCAATCATAGGTTGAGCAACTTGAAAATGAAGTTCACAACCAAACAAGGCATAGGAGAAACAAGAGGAGATCACGTAGCCGCTCTTAAATGTCACATGGCCTTTTTGAAAGGTCATGAGTCAAAAGAAACCCTCACAATGGAAGGGATCGAGGAGAGAGACAAAATAGCACTCTAGCAGGGAGAATCATTTGAAAGCTTGATTGAGGATGCCATAGAAGGCGGCAAAACAATCTGGGTAGATTCCCCTCTCAAAGAACCTTAAGGAACCACTGCAGGACTTCTTACAAAATAACAAGGATGATTTTGCCTAGACACATGAAGACATGCCCAACATCCTTGAGAGGAATAAGAAGATGGTAGAGATCGACAAGCTATTGCAAGAACAGTTTATAAGGGAAGTGCACTATCCCGATTGGCTGACAATGTAGTCATGAATAAGAAGGCAAACAAAAAATGGAGGATGTGTGTGGACTACACCAACATTAACAAAGTCTGCCCAAAGGACAGCTTTTCCCTACTAAGAATCAACCTACTTGTAGATTCGACGGTTGGACATGAATTACTGAGTATCATGGAAGCTTGCTTGGGCTACAATCAAATTAGAATGAATGAACCCAAAAGAAGATGTCCAACACTAATGGGCCTATACTATTATAAGGTTATGTCCTTCGAATTGAAGAATGCAAGGGCCACGAAAGGTTGTTGCACACCATTTCTAAGCAACAGATAAGGAGAAACAAGAAAGCGTACGTGGATAACATACTTGTTAAAAGCATGAACGTGAAACAACACTTGTCCGACCTCGAGGAGGTATTCAACGTTCTAAGGAGGTACTGAATGTCCTGAGGAGGTACTGAATGAAGTTGAACCTTGCCAAGTGTTCTTTTGAGGTGTCATTCGAAAAGTTTATGGGCTTCAAGGTTTCTCAAAGAGGAATCAAGGCCAACCGTGAGAAGATACCGGCTCATGGAGAAGCAATCCCTGCGCAGGTCCAACGAATCACAACGACAAACAGGCAGAGTAGCCACCCTTAACCACTTTGTCTCTCGATCCACAAATAAATGTCTGCCATTCTTCAAAGTACTAAGGAAGGTGTTTGAGTGGTCCACCGATTGTGAAGGAGGCCTTCCAAGAATTGAGGGATTATCTCAACAACCCTCCACTGCTCAGCCGCATGGAAATATGGGAGTGCTTATACCTATACTTGGTCACTTCACCCACAACAGTCAGCTTGGCTGAATTTGTAGCCATGTTTACTCTATATAAGGAGGGGAAGGGAGGCAAGCAAGAAGTTGATTATGTGTAGAGAGAAATCTATGAAGGGGTACGTGAAAACCACTCAAGAATCAGAGAATGGCTTACATGGCCCTCTAAGTGGGATATTTTTGGCTAAGTATGCAAAAGGATGCACAAAGGCTAAGCATGCAAAAGGATGCGCAAGACCTGGTCAAAAGATGCCAAATACCAAAGGTTCTCGAATATCCTAAGGCACCCACTCGAGGAGATGACTTTGATTGCAAGATAATGGCCATCGCACAATCGGGACCAACATCGTGGGGCCTCTTCCTCATGGTAAAGGTCAGGTAAAATTTGAGGTGGTAACCATTGACTACTTTTTCAAATGGGTAAAGACCAAAGTATTGCTAAACATTATAGAGAAGAACATCTAGAATTTTTATGGAAGTTCATAGTCTACTAGTTCGATTAACCAAGCATTAGTCATCGACAATGGGAAGCAGTTCGACAATCGGTGTTCAAAGACATTTGCTCGCTCACATCTTGAACCATTTCTCAAGACAATCAATACTTGATCAAGAGGTCGAAAGGCCTTAGGGCAAAAGAGCTCCCCAACATCCTATGGGTGTACAGGCAACTACTCAAACCCCAAAGAAAGAGATTCCCTTCTCGAGCCTTTAGCAACAAAGGTATATGTCGGTGGAGTTATGGCTTGTAAGCCACACAAGCTATCATGACCTAAACAAGAACCCCAAAGAACCGAGGATGAGCCTAAATCTAGTTGAGGAAAGAATGGAGTAGACAAGCATGAGGATGGCGATGTACCAACATAAAGTGAAAAATACAACAACAACAATGTGAAATCAAGGAGATTCAACTGAGAGACTTAATCTTGTGAGAGGTTAGTCTTGCTACCCAAGACCCAATAGAGGGCAAGTTGGGAAATTGGGAAGGATCCTATAGGGTAATCGGCTCCAACTGCCTAAGGACAAACTGCCTTAAGACCTTAGATGGAAAGTCATTGACTCATCCATAGACTGCCGATCACCTCAAGAAAAACAATCAGTAAATGCAATGTATTATATCTTTAAAGATTCAATAAACATTTGTTTGTCTACTTTACAATTCCTAAAGGGAATGACCAACACCTCTACTCAACTACCAAACTAAAGCGATGACCAAGATGCTAGACGACACGACCCCCAAAAAGGGAAGAGGCTACAGGCTGAAGCAATAGTCAAGTTGCTGGACAACCCGAGCCCTAGAGAAGGGAAAGATTAAGCAGCAAAACAACGGCCCAAGTCACGAGCTTGGCACCCAAAGATCGAGTCATGCACTCAACATGGAAATCCAAGTCAAGATCTCAAGTCATATTCTCAACACAAGAAGCCCAAGTCACGAGCTTTGCACCCAAAAACAAGTCACACGCTCAACACGAAAAGCCCAAATCACAAGCTTGGTACCCAAAGATCAAGTCACGACCGGCAAGCAAAGCCAATGTCACAAGCTTGCCTAAATATGAGTCGCTCGACACGAAAAGCCCACCCAAAGACCAAGTGATGAGCTTGGGACTCAAAGACCAAGTCACAAGCTTGTCATCGCAAAAACCAAGTCATGCTCTTGGTAGGGGTGGGCATAGGTCGGTTCAATGGGTTTTGGCCTTTTCGACTACCCAACCAAACCCAACCGAACCAAATTCAAGTCACCATATCCACGGGTTTCGTAGGTCTTATGGGCATGGTTTTTGTAGATGCAAATTCAGAAGAAGAGGAAAGAGATGATCACTAGGAAGAGTTCTTGTGGTTGTGCATCCATAAGAAAAGTAGGACCTTTTCTGTGTTACCGGCTAAGTAAGACCTTTTATGATCTACATGACCCAAACCATGGTAGTTCTTGTGATCTACATGACCCAAATCATGATATGCACCCAAGCCTCCGAGGAAGAGTTCTTGTGGTTGTGCATCCACACTTTGAAGACCTACCTGCTCACCCCAAGTCCTTTGCAGAACCTCTCAATCTCATCCTCTAGATTTTTCCTCTAAAGCTTCCGCCCAGCCTTCTCCGACGCCAGCATCTTCTCCTTCTAATCTGCCGCTATAGTCCATCAGCTCAGCAGTGGCAAATGCAACTGGTCAGTTTGTTATCGTTGAGAACTCCAACAGGATTGTAGTCGTTGTTAGGGCATTTGCTTTCTTTGATTTCATTGTAGTTTTGTAGGAAAGAAGAGAAGAAAATCAGAGGGAAAGAAGGAGAAGAAGGGTGTTGCATGAGATGAGAGAAAAGAGAAGATATTTTGGGGTTTAAGGGTTAGGTTACTTAGGCAGGCGGGCTGGTACCCGGGGTTTTAAAAAAATACAACCCACAATCCGACCGCCTGTATGGTAACCCAAAAACCAACCCGGATCCGCGTTTTTCTTAGAGAAAATGGGCATGGCGGTTTGGGGTGGGGCAGGTATTTGCTCACCCCTAGCTCTTGGCACCAGGGAATGAAAGCTACAAGTCGACGCCAAACAAAGGACTCCCATAAAGGGAAAGACAAAGCAATGAAGCAACAGAGCCCAAGTCACAAGGAGACCAAGCTAGTCACAAAGGATAACCTAATTCCATGTCTAGAAAAGGGCTCAATATTGAAGTGATCAAACCCCCCATGAGAGCGACTAGGGGGGCAACCCAAAAAGACAATTAACAAAGATTGTAGTGTCACAAGGTAAAGCCTCTCCTTGCCCGACTCGACTCGCTTCAAACAATAACTTTTACTTATACGAACATCCAAGTAAGAAAGAAACAACACTTAGAGACATCCCACTCTTAGGAATAGGGTGTGAAGGCTGGGTAAACCTACTTGGACCCCAATCTGGCCCCAAAGGTAAGCATCATGACTGCTGCATGTCACCCTACTCGGGAAATGCCCGACTAGGGCACACTTTATAATGTTGCTTGCACTAAAATACCACCCTACTTGGGGAATACCCGACCAAGGCATACTTGAACCTTAGAAAATTTTGCGAACACTACTAACAGTAGACCACTCAAAAAACCAAACGAGAATACTTAAGAAATTACTCCTAAGGGAAGCACAAATTACAATTTGGGGGGGGAAGGGGGGTTGGGGGAGCACCGTAAGCTTCATTAGCCTCTCAAGAGACAGGGTCCACATTGGCTTCAACCTTGCATGATCCTCCACAGTATCCTCAACACAACAATGCAAGACAATGATCTCAAAAAAAATCCCCCTAAAGGCCAAGTCTGCAGCTTTAGAGGGCTTTTAGGAGGAATTAGGGTTTGAGAAGGTAGAGCTCAGGGTTGTTCAAACTACCATACTTCGCTTTCTCGACCTAAGTGGCCTCAAGCTCGGCCAAGAACCTCCAAGTTGTGGCCTTGTACCACTCTTTCTCTCTATTCAACTCAGCTAGGCAAGACTTGTGTGTGTTCTTAGCAAACAAGTTCTTCTTCTCAAGACCTTAATCCGCAAACTAAAGCTCACTCATGCAAATCTCCACTATTTTTGATAGAGAGCTACAATACCCGACACCATCTATACAATTATAGAACTAAGTCAGAGAAGCACTGTAGGAGAGAGAAATTATAGGGCAAAGGGGCCAAGACACTTACCTGAGCGAGATCATGAAAGATCTTACAAAGGTCTCCAAGGGCATCTTGCATAGCTCCTCAAAATAATTTCTAGGGAAGAGATTCCGAAATAGCGGCCACCAACTTTTCCTTGAATGCCTGCAACCTCCTACCCAATGAGGGATTAGACAGTATTGCTAGAGGCAAGATATCAAGCTGGTCGATGGTCGCCTAGTTTGGTTGACAAGGGGGTACCACTTGAAACACTAAACAGATGCAGCATGAAAACTAATGAGGCAATGGAGCTGCCTCAAAGGCTTGGCTTGGGAGGACCCATTCTTCCTGCTGCCCTTGGATTTGGAAGAGACAAGAAGCCTTCACTTTCTAGCCAGTAGCCTTGCTAATCCCAAACTCTGTTCTCCTCTTTGGGGCCATCTCTGCTAAAGCAAAGAAAAGAAGTAAAAAGAAGGCTAGAGGATCATACATGCAACTAGGATCCTAGCTTGGCATAAGTTGGGAAGGTGACAGATTCAAATGGGCTAAAATTTCTCAAACTTCATGGAAGGAAGCCAAAGGCCAGCCTATAAGGAAGCCCCGAACAAGCATATCTCACTCTCACTCATAAAAGAGCAAGCTCGCTCGTGAGGCTTGGGAGCCCTAAGCCTTACCATCACCAGGAATTGGTCCAACATCTAGAATCAACCAAGTGGTGGGATTTTAGGGAAAGCTCCCACCTCTAGACTCAATAAGGCCTTGGCTCAATAACCTC